>VXAC01004449.1:164310-285484 GCA_013399225.1 Rhipidura dahli | reverse complement strand
ACAGGACCCGGGGCAGGCAGGAGTGTCACAGGCCAAACCTCATTTCCTTTAATACTGCAAAAGTCAGGCAGCTCCCACATGGCCAAATTGTGTTTCCTCTCAAGTTTTTTATTGGCATTCTTCAGGACATGTAGTCTTCCAAAGTGTCCTCTCCCTAGGAAGGGGGTGGATTCCGCAAGGTGGCTGTGGAAGGTCACTTGAGGGAACACTGTCAAATCATCTTAATGTCCTTTGAAAAGGAAATGTGTGATGTTCAGGTGGCATTTTCTGATTTGAAGCTAAGTGCCCAAAGTGAAACAGCTAAATGGGACTTCAACGGAAATATGAAATAGTTTTTCAAAAGAAAGATTTTTGGTTTTGGGAATTATGTCTTCCAGAGACATCGCCTTTCATGGCATATCCCTTGCTCAATTCCGACTTACTTTGGGGTTTGTTTTTTTTTTTTTTTTTTCCTCCCTTCTGCCCTCTTCTGTGCCATGATGGCAGTACAGCTGTCGGCCTGGGATTGAAATTGCTTTGTAGCAGCAGTGCTCCTAATGAAATGCTTCCCCGAGGGTGGAAAGACCTTTGCCACTACTTTAGTGGTCCGGAGCATCAGTACCTGAGTTCAGCAGTCTGCTCTGACTGTGGCCTTTGTAAAAAGATCTCACTCCTGAGCACTTGAGGCTCAATCTCAGCCAGCCTGAGTCAGTGGCTTCCAAGGGTGGCTGCCCAGCTCTGTCAGCTGGCAATTTGCTCCTCTGATCCTACATGTTTCTCCATGTCTCAGAGGCACAAGTGTTTCTAGTCACACTGTAAAAGCAGCTGTGAGTTGGACACAGAGGCTACAGTATTCACCACTAAGCAAACACCGAGTGCAGGGCTGTAAGGCACTTAACGTTCAGTCAGACAGACATTAGGTTTATGAAATCTGGGCTGTGAAAACACTAGTGGTTTTCTAATAACATGTAATGTTCATTGCTCAAGACTCCACCCTCTAAATCAGGATCTCTGCAGACTCTGTCCCAGTTTTCCCATTGCCTCCACACGCAGCGCTTTTGTCTGAACAAATGCAGCACTTTTCCCCAGAGTGGTGAGATAGCAGCTCCCCTTCTCCTTTCAACTAAATTCCCACTACCAGACAGGTTTTCAGCCCCCTCCTTTGGCCCAAAGCATCCACGTGTATGTGTGTTTTGTGACTTTGAAGAGAATGTAAAAGGACTTATTTTATTAACAGCCAACAGACATTTCAAAGTAAAAATGTAGTTGAGAAATTAATCATTCTGCTCTTCCAAAGTGTGATTTATTATGACTCCTAAAATAAGTTTTAAATGAACCAAAAGCTAAATGCATGAATCACTCTTTTAAAATAAAGTCAGGACTTCAATGTAAGATATGTGTACTCATAAAATTAAATGCAAGGACATCTAATTTTCTTAATTTAAGGTAATATTAAAGTAATGTGTTGGCCCTTAGTATCTCAATGGCTTGGGGGAAGTGTTTCCCTTTATCAGAAAAGATTTTGTTTGATAATACTTTCTCATACTATTAAAAAGGTTTTGTCCACTCTTTTTTTTTTTTTTTTTTTTGTGTGTGTGTGGGGGGTTGTCTAAAAAGCCAAATGAACTTCCTCTGAGGAAATGCCCACTTTCTGTGTTTACCAGGGCAAAGAAGGCCATTGTCTGGGGAAAATGGCTCTGATGGGAATTTGAATTCAGGGGCAGGGCATTAACATTTGCTGAGCTGGGTAACAAATGGGATAGTTTCACCAAAGGCGTCACATTCATAGATTCTTGGTGGATTTTTTTTCCATAGTTCTTCTGAGTGCACAGTTTGCTGAAAATTGGGAGGAAAATGTGGCCAACTCTGGGTGCAGAGTGTATTTTTGAATAACCATCACTGCCAGTTGCCTCTTTGGGAGCTGTTTCCCAGAAGTTCCTGGGAAGAGGGTGAGATGCACTCTGCCTGCTCCTGTGATCACAGGCTGTGAGCAGATAGAACCCCTTTCACAGGTAGGACTGTGACCAGAGGAGCTCCCACAATTACCTTGCCATATTTTCTCAGTTTGTTTTTGCTTGTGTGCCTGGCTGAGCAAGGATGCTGCTTTCCCAGCTGTGGCCACGCAGTTTGCATTAGTCTCAGGCCTCTTCAGCCCCTTCTAAACTATTTTCACTGTGTTATAATTCTGTTTCCACTGATGAGTACATTCTGTGTTTTCCTCAAAGTGTATAGAACCAAAAATCTCAGTAGACAGAAGAGCTTTGACTCTTTCTGAACTATTGGTATGCAAGATAGCTTTGCCCCAAGGGCTGGAAAGATTCAGCTTCCCCTAATTAACACTTGTCTAATACACTAAAGTGTCTTGGAATACTTTTATTTTCTGTCTGCCTTGGCTTTTATTTCAAAAGCACAAAATCTCTGACTACAAATAAATGACAGCTTTGCACTGCAGGGATAAAGTGCCTAGGCAAAAATGCTGCAGCGATATGAAAGGGAAATTCAAACATCAACATCAAGTCCTTAGACACCTTTGAAAGAGTTTCCTGTTTTGCCAATCCTTTAGGGCCGGGCGGTGAGTTCACGCAGAGCTTGCTCAGGGCTCACTAACATGAGCAGGCCAGCTCGTGGTGGGGACAGCACGGATGCCAGTAGCACCTCACTGCTGCAGACAACCAGCTGAATTTACAGCAGAAACCCACCCCAAAACCAGGCTTCTTGCTTCAAATCTCTTGCCAAATTGGGCTAGAGTGTCAACCACCTCAGCTTCCAGAAGATGGGGCTGTCCTTCCTCTCAATATCATCCTGCCTGGCGGGATACTTACCTCATTCTCACTCACCACACTCAGCAGAAAACTTAGAATCACAATATTCTTTAGGTTGGAAAAGACCTCTGAGATCATCGAGTCCATCTGTTACCCCAGCACTGTTAAGCCAACCACTAAACCATGTCCCAAAATGCCACACTCACACACCTTTTGAACACCTCCAGGGATAGTGACTCAATCGCTGCCCTGGACAGCCTGTTTCAATATCTGACTACCCTTTAAGCGATGAAGTTTTACCTAATACCCAATCTAAGCCTCCTGTGATACAGCTTGAGGCCATTTCTTCTGTTACTTGTTACCTGGGAGAAGACACCTGGCTTCACCCCACCTGGCTCCACCCTCGTGTCAGAGACTTGTGGAGAGTGAGGTCTCCCTTGAGCTCCTTTTCTTCAGGCTGAACCCCCATCAGCTCCCTCAGCTGCTCCTCATCAGACTTGTTCTCCAGACCCTTCCCCAGCTCCATTGCCCTTCCCTGGACACGCTCCAGCCCCTCAATATCTTTCTTACCATGAGAAGTTCAAAACTGAGCACAAGATTTGAGGGGTACTTTGGTACAGAGATTGTTTTCACGTGACTGTCCTTCCCTAGCCCACAAATCACTGTGTCGTGTTTGCATGTGTTGCTGCTTTGGAGCTGGGCTGAGCAAAGATGGTGGTGTCAGCCCAAAGAGAGATTAAGTGATTGTGGAGGAATTTCTTTATCACCATCCTGTGTAAATAGAGATTAGAGACAGAACATTTTCCTTACAGCTGTGCTTCTGCAAACAGGAGGGAATACAGGGCCAGGCAGTATTACAGAGCCAGCTTCTAGTGTGTTGTTGCAAATCCAAGAGGACATGGAGTCATCCTAGTAACCAGGTAAAGTGAGAATGGCTTTGCCACTCTGCCTGTACTGCATTCTTCCATTGGCAATGCCTTAGGGAACAGCAAAGCACCGAATCCACATCCACACTGCTGGGTTTCTGTTAGTCCCAGCTGAGCCCTGCCTCAGTGACCTGCTCCTTGAAGGGAGGTCACTGGTGTTTGTCCTCCAGGGGAAGGTGTCTTTAGGCAGTGGAGTTGCCAAACCCCTGAGAAGGTCCCTGTAACACTTCTGTCCCTGAAGTGTTCGGGGCCAGGCTGGATGGGGCTCTGAGCCTTCTGGTCAAATGGAAGTTTACCCTGCTCATGGCAAGAAGGTTTGAACAAAATGGTCTTGAAAGTCCCTTCCAACCCAAACCATTCTATGATTCTATGATATACTGATGAGATCAAGCAGGAGCTCAAGTTGGAAGTTCAGTATTTGAAGTGTTAGTTATGATTGCTTTCTGAGATAAACTGCTTTCCTTTGGGGTGGGCGGCTAATCCTGTGCACCAAGCCCTGAATTCTGATCAGAAGAGTTGAGCTGTGTGTGATACAGGGTAGTATATAATGTAGCTTTCCATGTTTCAGTGGCTGCCTCCTTCCTTGCAAGGTGGCCTTGGAAAACATACAGAGCAGAGTGAAAATAAAATAGTATTCATTGCTGGTAATGAAAAGCTACTCCTACCCCAAAAAGAAAGAGAAGTAACATTTTTCAGAGTTTGAGGTGCAGGCATTCAACAGAGCAGGTCCTGCTGCGTGCTTGGATGGCACCCAGCCCATGTCTCATTACTGCTTACTCTGTAAATATTGATTTCCCAGTGGGAACAACTGTTTTACAGTACAGCCAGAGTTAAACAACAGCTCTGAAAAAAAAAAGCCAGCCACACGCGTGCCTCACTTCTGCAGCATTCCTGAGACAAGGCTGTATTTTTATCATCTGCAAACCCAGCTACATCTGCTGTGCTGAGCTATAACTGGAATCCCGACTCACTCATTATGACCTCTGTCAGAGAAGAGAGCCAGCTTCTCTGGGGTATAATTTAAATCCTACCCAGTTCCATGGCTTTCCCGAGAAAAAGATAACACCCTGGTGCATGAAATCAGATGAGAGACTAGCATGGTTCAGCTGCTGCAGGAGGACATGCTATATGCACAACTTTATCTTTCCTAAAAGTCATTCCAGGTCACAGGTGTCCATTGCTGCTATGGATGGACCTTATCAAAAACCATCTGCCACATTTTAGCCTCCTCCTTCACACAGCAGCTCTGAAGTCTTGAGCTTTCTCCCTGTACTTGCCTCCAGTGGCCCTGGGTTTGCTGCTCTCTTGGGTGCTGAGCAAACACTGCCCCTTTGCAGCACTGCAGCCACCCAGGCAAAGTGGGATCTCCTGCAGAGCTCCCAGCTGCCTGCAGGCCTGTCAGAAACACCTGGATTTCTCCCTTGCATCTGCCGGGATTCTTGTGTTGCAGAGCTGCTCCCAGAGCACCTCGCAGGCCAGGGCTGGAAATCCTTGCTGTCACTGTTATCTGAGGATTTGCTCAACTGGTCTGTAAAGCTTCAAAATCCCCTAGAGGAGGGCAAGGCTCCAAGTTGGACTTTAGCCCAACTCCTCTGCATGCTGAATGAGAGATACATCACTTCACAGTGGAAAACTGCAGCAACTCTCCAAGGGTCCCCTCTTACCACCCATCATGGGAGGTTGTTCTCCTGCCAAGGTGTCCTAAAATCAAATATGAAGATAATATACTCCTTTGGTGGCACTTTCTTTTTAGGAAGATCATTTCTGCACCCTCTGACTTCAAAGAATTCCTGAAAACATGGAAATAATGCCAAGACCATCTTTGCTAGGCCAGTGAGGACTCCTAGGAGGAGAAAATGTTTCTCAGTTTTGTTGCATCTGTTAACAGGATTCAATTAAGCTGCCAGAAATCATAAGGGTTTAGAGGGACATCAGCCATCACTCCTCACCACCAGACAAAATCTTTGTCATGTCAGCGGTCATAAATCACTGTGATTGTACTTGGGAAGTGTTAGACACTGTAACTCATCACCAGGCCTATTCAGCTTCCCTCAGGGCACTGTTTTACCTGGTCTGCCAAGGTAAATGCCATGTGTTGTTGGTACACAAGAAAAAATTACTTGGGTGGTGTAGAAATTATGTCTGTTTGCACTGAAAAAGAAAAAAGGAGGTTTAAAAAGGTTCCTTCGAAAACAGATTAAAGATTGCAAGAGGGAGGTTGGTCAAAAACCAAATTTTCCATTCCTAGAGAAAAGTCAGGCTTTTTAAACATTTGGTTTGATACCAAATCAGAGCAAGACAAGGGAAAATATTCCTATTTTTCACAGGACAGTATTTGTTGCAAGGTTCTGAGACATTTAAGCCTTCCATCCCTGCTCAGTTTGCAGCATACACTGCCATGCTGGTCCCAAGGGACTTCAACACCTGTTTTTCATCCGGGCTTAGGCAATATCTCTCATATTGCACTCAGGATAGCATCATAAGTGAACTGAAGGGGCATCTCTCTGTACCCAGAGCGCCTGGGATTTAAGAGCAGAGGCAATAGTGGATGTAGAGGGACAGAGAGAAAAACACAAGAATTTACAGGGGAGTCTACTCCCCATCAGGGTATAGCCTCAAAACCTTGAGTGCCAGTCCCAGCTTTGATCTTTGCACCCATCACCAGGCAGGACTCAAAAAGGGTGATGAGGTGTTAACGGGAAAAGTAAAAGGCAGCACAGGAGGAAACACAAAGGTGGTGGGATGAAAGTGGAGTAAGACAGTTCCCATTGACCAAATCCCTGCTTGGCCAGGACAGCATTTACCAGGCCATGGAGAGAAACCTCTGGAGAGGCAGCAGACAGCTGCAGAGAGATAAGACAGGTGGGTAAAGTGGTGGGGTAGGAACCATCATGTCTTCATGCCACTTTTGAGAATTTGTGCTCATTATGAGGATGACACAGGCTCAGGTGCTGGCTTTGCTGCATGGATGGGTTGGCAAATAGATGCTGAGAGGAGGGGAGACTGGCTTGGGCCAAGATGGGAAGCCTCACCAAGAGCTCCCTGGTGTGGCAAGCCTCAGGTTTCCTCAGCATCCTCCTGGTGGGACTTGTCTCCCACCTCTTGAATTTCCCAAATTGCCAGGCACTTTTCAAACTTCTGTCAGGAGAAACCAAGCTATGACCCACTCACAGGTGCTTTTTTTCCCCCTTAGTCTCCTAAGGGGCTGGTTGCAAATTGCTTCCTGAAATCAGGCTCCTTCCTTGTGCACTGGCTGGCCAAAACAGCCCTTGAGCTGATGGAAGCTCTGGAAAATGTTGTTTCACACTTGGCTCTTTCAGCACCCTGCACCAGGCACAGGAGGCGGTTCGGTCCTTGTGCTTCATTTCAACACCACCAATATTGACCTTTTCTTTCCTTAATGAGAAAGGATTCAGGGAGGTAGGAGGAACAGGAAAGGAGGTTTGTTCTTTGCTCCTGCTTTGTGAGCTGAGCAGAAGAAAGCTCAGGGTTCACTTGGGGGACTTTTCCTCTTGACATTGTTGGAAAATAGAAGTGCTGGGTGGGAGGGTTTTACTGCTTTCTGCACACAAGGCAGAGGAGAAGCCACATTGAAAATCAGCTGCTCTTTGGGGCTTTTTTCCTCCTCAGTCTGCAGATCAAATAATGGGTGCTCAACAATGGCAGTCTCAGAATCCACTGCTCAGAGCAATGAGATCAGGGTAGGAAGAACCTTGGTCCCTGTGAACTGTCTGCCCCTACCTGCACTGCCCATGTCCAAAGGTTTCTGTTGGGTCTTTAGGAAGGGGATGTTTTTTCTAAATTTCTGTTTCTGGTTTCAGGCAATTGTGATAGAGGTTTAATTTTTGCAGAAGGGGTTGTTTCTGCTGTGACATGGCGGAGGCGGGGGAGCTATGTCATGTCCTGAAAGCACAAAACCCCAATAAAAAGAGACAACTTCTCTTACTTACAATAAACAAATTCAAATCTCATGATTGTGGGAAACTGAATTTACAATTTATGAAGTCTGGGATTAACAACACTGCACTTCCATGAGACTTGAACAGCAGTAAGTGATTTCCCTGGCTTAATTCAGTACCAAAAAAAGTAACAAGACCTGAAAAAAAATTAAATAACTACTTGGCCTCCTGCTCACATAATTTCAATCTAAGGAGGAATTCCCAGGAAGGCTTTCTAAATGGATTCCCAGTGAGGCAGGTGGGAAAGCCAAAGCACACATCCAGCCTTGAGCCAGTGATTTCCAACCCGTCTCACCAGTTGTGTGTGCCACAGGCAGTGCAGGAGCAGGCTCTCAGCAGGTTCTGGCCACTGCCCCGTGGCAGTCAGGGGCTCTGGTGCCATCCTTCCACCCTGCTCCTAATGCAAGTGGTGACTCAGGCTTAATAAAGGAGCACACCTTCCTCAGTGTGTGAGCAAGCTCTGTGTCATCTTTGCTTTACCATGGCTGGTGATGCCTCAGCCTCTAGGCTCAACCAATAATCTCAATTCTCTTATTTTGTAAACAGAATATAAAAAATAATTTGCTTGGAAATCACCAACAGATTAACAACCTCCAGCTGTAACTTTGATGATTAATTTGGCCTGATCTAACTGAGCTGTGCCAAAGTTCTCATTTGTATAATTTGACATTTTCCTGCAGGTTCTCCACGAGGAGGATGGGGAAGAGATGGGTTTTCAGATGGAGCTGAGGTTTGTTTGAGGTTTTGTTTTGAAACTCTGCACTCAACAGGGTGTAAAGATTGTGCAGATCGTGTTAGGATAACCCGCTGCAGACCTGTCTGGAAGGAGAAGTGGAAAGAGCTGATCTAGAAATCAGAGAGACGTTTTTGCAAAGCTGGATGTCTGCTTTTGAAAAACACTGAATTCAGTTCCACTCTCACAAAAAAAAGTCTCCAAGTTAAATACTTTTAATATCTAAGTCAATTCCAGCCTGTTTTCACCATGAAGGCATGCATAAGCTTTTGTATCAGAAAAGAAGCAGGATAAAAAATTGAAATGCAGATATGTATTCCTCATCGCCTTCAGATTCTTTGTTTCTCTTCCAGGCTGATTTGCTGTGTTACTGTGAATTTTTTTAAAACTAAAAGAATCAGCACTTCAGGAGGAACAGATACATAAGCCAAAAATGCCCAATCCAGTGCCATCCATTTTCAGCACTATTTTTTGCAGGTTGGGCATGGGTGAATAGATCCTGGTTGAAGTTAAAAGCAGCTAATTCAATGTGTGAGCTCAGGGTACCTTTCACCACGCTCCCCTTTGCATCACAAAAAGCTGTAATACTCAGGAAAATATGCCCTCTGCCTTTCCCATGGCTGAGCTCATATCTAAGATCAAGTTGTAATGATACTTTTCGACCATGCAGAGTGGGTCTCTTTGCAGGAAGGGAGAGAGGAGGCTGAGGAACAGCCCAGACACATGAACAAAGGGAACAATAGGAACTATTCTGCAGGCAGAGGCTGCTGCATTCTTGAACACATTCACATGGATAAAGGAGATCAAATAAGAGCTTCCAAAGCTGCAGGATGATAAGAGAAAAATATTACGGTGCCGTTCTGCAGGCTGGACTGTGCAGTGATTATACAGCAGTTCGTCCAACACAGCTTCCCAGGGCCAAAATGCAATCAGTAACCCTTCCCTTAGAATCCTGGCTTCTCTGCAGAGCCACAAGAGCATCTGATAATCCCCTGGCAGCCCTGGCCGTGGCCGGCCTTGTGCAAAGACGTGGTAAGTCGAATGTCCGGTTTGTGCGCTTTCAACACACAGCAAGGCTGGGTTGGAGGCACAGCACAGGGAGGGATGTCCACAGCACAGGGAGGGATGTCCACATCCCTCCTCTGACACTGATCCACTCTTTGGGCTTGGACAAGTCATCTAGTTGCAGTCCAGGTCCCAGGAGCTGCAGCTGCAGGAGGCATAAAGGTCTGGCCATCTGCACCCTGGGAAGGTATGTCCCAAAGAAAGGGATGGGTGTGGGAGAGAGGTGGAGCAGATGAAGCTGGGCTGGCTGGTGGCAGCAGCTGTTGGGTAGGAGAGCCCAAGGTGGGCTCCCCCCAAGGTGGGATGTAGGTGGGTGTACCACTGGTGGGGAGAGGGATGGAGACTCTCCTCCTGTGGTTTAAAAGAAGCGACAAATTCATCCCTTCTTGGCTGACTAGAGCTTCAGCTAGAGGCAGTGCCAGGGTAGGACATTGCTAGCAGCTCCCAAAAGCTGGAGCTGGGATTTTGAAAAGCAACACACAAGGAAATATTATCCGGAGCTTCTTCCAGACAGCTCTGGTTGATATGGAATACAAACAGCAAGCAAATGAGCAGTTTGTGTTGCAGCTCCATTAGTGCTTGATGCCTGTGCTGTGGGGCTGGCAGGCTGCCTCTGGGCTGGGCCGGGAAGGGAGAGGTGCGTCTCCCAGATCCCCTGTTTCTCTGCCAGGGTGTTTCCAAGCAGCTACAAATTGCACCACTTCTGACGCAGGACATCTTGTAACTGCATTGCCTGCCCCGCTCTCTCTCACCAACTCTGAATTCGAGTATTTATTCCAAAACCCAGAGATGTGGCAGTGCTGTGAGAGGCTTGAAAGATGGATGATGTTAAACATCTCTAAAAGGAGTCCTGGATGTGGAGATGATTTCTGAGCACGTCCAAGGGAGCCCCTTCACCTCCGCTTCCTGCCAGCAGAATCACTCAGGGCATCTGTGTTATAAACAGATGGATGGTAGCCCAATAAAAACAATAGCAGCTTTTATATACAGCCTCCAGTTCAAGCCCTTCCAGGAGAGACTCTTTCAAATAGCAAAGAAATGCACATCAAAGCTGGCCCCCAGCATCTGCCAGGATTTTTGGGGAGCCACAGCATCTGTGTGGTGAGCACGTCACAAGAAGTCGCTCCTTGAGTGGGAATCCTTCTTCCAGGAGTGAACTGGGAAGAGCAGGGCCATGTGGGGCAATCAAGAATGTGCATGTTCAGCTCTGCTTTTGCACCTGAACTCAGGTGGGTGGCAGGACATTCCTGAAGCACCCTCCCTAGGGATTGTGTCAGGTGTCATGCAGGGCTGTGCTCAGCTCTGGAAGCAATGGGTACCAAGAGCTGACAGGGAGAATGTGAGCCAGAAAGAACCCAGCATCATGTGGAGCCCTTTAATCCAGACTGGGAGCTGTGCTAATAGGATGATCAGCAGCTCTGATTGCAAAGAGAGTCGCTTAGAAATAAATGGAGAAAGCTGTGTACCCTGTGCCAGAAAAAGTACTTTGCATCCCAGAGAGCATCTGGTTTTCTGGAGGGTCAGGTTGTCAGTTTCTGTTTTCCATGACAAGGTCGTTAAGGATAGAGCAAAGGTGAATGGATACTCAGCTGCTGTCATCCCCCACAGTTACCCTCTGCAGCAGCACCAAGTCAGAGGAAAATCTGGGCTTGGTTACATTGCCAGCACATGGTGCAGGATCTCCCAGGCAGCCCTTCCTGGGGCAAACTTCTTGTACACAGAATTGGTTCTCCGGGCTTTGCAGTGGCCCATGTGCTGTCTTGGCTGACGAGCAAGGCCAAAGCCAAAAGCCCATGCACTTATCATTAAATCAGCCTAATTTCTTTTTCAAGAGAGATTGAGGGAGAATGCAATCTTGTTCTAGCCAGAAGAAAGTTGGTGCCAGCCTGTGCTGGGGCAGGATGGATGGCTGGAGGCAGTCAGGTCATGGGAGCTCAAGGAAAAGCCCCTGGTGAGCCATGTCATGAGCATCAATTGTCCCTGGGCCAGGAGCAGCCCTGGCAGAGCCAGCACAGCAGGAAACGGAACACAGCAGTCCATTGCCTGTACTGAAATGCTAGAAAATGACCTTTCCACACTGTTAGCATCTGGTGGGGCACCCACAACACCTACAGCTTCCTTGATCCAAAAAGACTTTATTGACAATGGTACTTCTGGCCTGAGGTAGCTTCTGTTACACAGGATCTTTGCTCCTGCAAAAAGCGCAGCGTAAAATGTTGTCTCCGGAACTGGTGTTTCAGTGAAAGCTTTGAGTGTTCTTGACTCAGTGTAAATAAATAATGTAGAAAGAATAATACAGAGCTAATAAAGCTATTCTCTGGAAATATTGCACCCTAATCTCCAGCTCAATGAGGATAATGAGTGTTGAATCATGCCTGGAGCATCCTAAGTAAGCGGCAGCGGTTTTGATAAAGGATAGGAGCGGATTTTTGGTCTCAGCCTGTTGCTTGTCTGTAGATTTCTGAAGTGATCTGTGTGGGTTCTAAGATGGCTGTGGGTCCACATTCCTCCTGGTGACAGAGCTGGATCAGCCTTCCATTGCTTTAATCCTGGGCTGGCCCAGGGAACAGGCCACAGCAGTGTCACGAAGCAGGTGGCACATGGCCCTGGAGCAGGATGGGGATGTCATCCCCAACAACAATGCCAAGTCACTGCAGCCTCAGCCAGTCCCACATGGTGGCTGTGTGTCACCAGAAGGGATCAGCCTTCCCCATACAACTGATTCCCATGAGAAAGAAACTCCATTGGTATCCTACGGCTGCATGGACTGCAACTGCAGCTTGGGAAGGACAGTGGCCTTGGCTGGTCAGCCACAGTGAAACACCTTTCCCCGGGGCTCCTGTGATGACACAGGGATGTTGAACCTGTGGCCTGAGCAAATTTCTTGCTTGCAAAATCCTTTACCCTCGAAGAAAGGCAGGCACAGTGCAAAGGGTTTGCAAGGGCCGGACTCAGTGATGCTTTGGAGCTTACACTGTCACCGTCAAAGAGCAGAATGGGGCTGCTCTTTGGGGCAGGAATGGGCTGCTAAATGCACAGCTTTGCAGCAAGCAGCCATCCCAAAATAAAACAAAACACCCCCGGACAAGTTGAGGATACACAAAGGAACTGTCAGCCTCTGAATCTGGCTTCACATCAAGGAGTCGTAACTTGAAAGCTTTATTTAGACAACTAAGAGAAACAGCTGCAGAAAAGTACTGACGACGTGCTTTAAAAGGGGATTTCTGCAAGGAGAGAAGTGCTGGACTGCTGGAAATGGAACATCTAGCTCCTTCAAAAATCCCAGCATTAGACTGGAGAGCACTGCAGAAGGGAATGAAGAAAATAAAAATACTTCTGGAAGAAAAAAAAAACCCTCACCAACAAAACAATTTAAAACTAATAAAAACCTACCTGGAGGAGAGCTTAGGGGAGTCGTGAGCAAGGGATAGGAATCAGGGACTGAATGCAGGGCTTGGCAAGCTTTTAGTTTGCGTCTCCCCCGCGCCAAGTCGAGCTTCCCGCTGCTGGGTGGTGGCGACTCTGGCGAGAGCAGCCCGTGCACAGGGACCTGTGCAATGTTGGAGGAAAATATTTGCATCTGTCAAACACAGCGAGCTTGTTACGGTACCCAGCAAGGCTCTATCGCCGAATCCCTTTCTACACAGCCATAAAAAGCGGGGAGGGGGAGATAACTCCAAGGCGAGATTCTTGTGAGCTCATAAATCTCGGCGAGCTGGGTCCCAGGACCGATGAAATCACCGGGAAGCCCAGTGGCCTGGTTTCCGCAGCGCTGCCCGCCCTGCCTCCGCTAGCGACGGCATCGCTGGGAGAAAAATGGAGCCAAGCTGTTGGGAGAGGGGTGGCTTTTTCCGAGCAACAGGGAAGCTGCTACAGCCCAAGGCTTTCTTAGGATGAAATGATTTAAGCACCTCTCCGGCATCCTGCTGATCTTTTGGAGGCGGGGAGCCTGATAGCTGAGACTCCTCGGATGATAATTGTGGTGTATTTGTAGAATCAAAGGTTTCCCCTTGGAGCGGGGCCAGCAAGCTTTGGGAAGAAGAATGGATCCAATACAAAGGGGTTTTTTAAAAGCCCATTAAGTCGCCTAGGGGCTGAGCTCAGATTCCCACCGCCTCGGCAGTCAGGGCTGAGGGAGCAAGATTTCGTTCCCAACAGCTTAGCCCAAATGGGAAAATTCTTCTTCCCCATTCCTCCCTTTCCCAGGTCTCCACAGGGAGGGGGATCGCCCCGGGGTCTGGGTGCAGATCCTGACGTCAGCCCTGGAGGGAGCTGGGGGGCTGCCATCTCCCTCTCCTGCACCCCAGCTGGCTGCAGGGAGGCTGGAGTCAGGGTCTTGGGGCTGCCGGGATACCCATGGCTGGAAGCTGCAAGAGACCTGTGAGACCTGGTGTGTATTTGAGCCCTATGCTCACGATTTGTGCTCTCCCTTATACATAAACCAGCATCTTGGAGATGCTGATATGCTCCCAAAACCTGATCTTACCCCCAACTCACCATCACTCCAAATAGGGAGAGCAATGAACAGACCAGGTTTGCTGCAGGGGCTGGGGGCTCTTCTCCAAGGCAAGTCTGTGTCCCAAATATAATCTCTGGAGGGACTGAGGTGTTGCAGATATTGTGGAAAAGGCTGAGCTGTGCATGCCCATCCCCTCCCAGTGACACTGCCTTGGGGGATGCTTGGGGCATCCTGACCCCCTGGGCTGGCTCTGTCCTGTACCTGAGTCACCATCCCACTCCTTGCACAACTGCTCAACTCCCCTGATGTGTCCTGAAACTTAAACAGCCTGATTGTCCCATCAGCATTTCTCTCCCTAAGGGTTTCTGGAGGCAACAGACGTCCCTAGGAGTCAGCTCTTACTCATGCCGCCCCCATGGAAAATATAAGAATGGGGTTGGTAATCCAGCTGTGACTAAGGAGGTTGCAACTGGGAAGGTCCCTCTCACTGTTGCTGTGACCATGATTTCCCTCTCTACCAGTTTGGCAACACCCTTTTGTCACCAGCAATGCGGGACAGTGAGGGCATGTTCAGGGCTCATCTGCCATGAGGACAGTGATACAGGGAGGCTGCTGTTACTGCCACATCTCCTAATGCCCCCAGCTACTCATCCCTGCACTCCCAGGGGCTCCTCCTGGGCTCTTGCAAGGCTGCAACCTGAGTCTGAGACCTCTAAGAAGCACCAGCCACGGACAGCTTTTAGATACTGAGGACCTCCTGCCAGGATATCTGCCAGTCTTGTGCATTATTGCAGTAAAATTACTGCAAGGCAAATGGAGGAGGAGAGGTTTGTGTGCTTGGGCAGAGAAAAGGCTGAGCAGAGGAAAGAGAAGACCTGTCCTGCAGAGTCCAACCCCATGGCCAGCCAGGAAAAATTTCCAGTAGGGCTGTTGCTGTGGGTACAGCCTGGATCAGCCAGAGGTGGCTGCGATACCTCCCCATCACAAACATTCCCAGCAGATGACAGATGATGGAGCCACAGCTGCACGGAGACCCTGGGGTGGAGCAACATCTGGGTACCACGGGAAAGGGAACACGAGCCTGCGGAAGCCCTTGCAGCAGAAAAACTGCAGACAGTAACCAGAAGCCCTCCAGGGAAAACCTGTAAGAAAATATAGCCAGCCAAGAGAGCTGATCTCATGGTGCTGATGTCACCCCGGGAGTGCCCAGCAATGGAGCAGGGAGACTGGAGCAGTACTGTGCTCGCTCCATCCACGCAGGATGTGATCTCTCGACAGGGATCCAACAGGACTCTGTTGCTCTGCTGACTGCAACATCATTGTTCAAGTCCTGTAGCAGATCTGTCCTGAATTCTGCTGATTAGAAAGAAATGCAGCACCAGGACCTGTAAAAGCCACTCTGATGCTCTGAAAGATACCAGGACCATGTATGTCCAGTTACACAGCTGTCAGGGATGGGAGACATTTTTCTGCCTGTGCTGGTCGCTGAGTCTTCACATTCCAGCCCTTGTGCTGGGAGGAACAAAACCTCCTAGCTCTGCAGTTCCTGGAGACAGGAGGCACAAACTTTAAGTCATCTGGAGTCAGGCGCTGTAAAAATTTAATGATGCAGGACAAATCAGAAGAACCAAAATAGTGAGCAAGGTGGAGATGGTTTTGTGATTTATTGTGCTCAGACAGGACTTGGGGTATCTGTGAGCCATTCCCAGGTCAACCACAGACTCCAAGAGTGACCTTGGCTGAGTCACTTTGGACAAATTTTGCCAAGAATTGGCTTAGGCATCTTGAAAAAGTAAGATAGGTGCCTAGAATATTGAATCATGTCAAAAATCAGGAGGATTAAGATATTCCAAATGCAGGTAGGCCTTTGGTGAGGGCTCCTAATTCCTTTGGATAAGCTTCTTTCCTTAATGGATGTCAGAATTGGACTGGGACCCACCAGATGATCTGGGGTTTAACTGTTTTATGCTCCAGTAAGAGGCTGGAGGCTCATCATAAGCAAAAGGTGACTTGGCACTTCCTCACTCTGTCTCTGCTACAGGTCTGGAGCAAAGGATGCTCAACAGATAAAACAACAGCCTCACTTGTCTCCCTGGCTGTTGTAGCTATGTGGGTTTGTAGCTCACTCCCCCAAGCAATGGAGCCAGATCTGGCCAGCCATTTCCACCTCCCTGTTTTCCCTTCCTGCAAAGCCTTAATCTGAGGTTTTAAATGGGATTTAAGTGATGCTCTGGCTTTTTGCTGGCCCCTCTGCAAAGGCAATAAATTCAACCCCTGCTAGATGTGAACAAATAAAAGCAGCTCTCCCTGTAGGCTATGTGTGCACACATCCCTGTTAAACCCTTCTCTGACAGCCCCAGCAACAGCTGGTGGAAATCTGCAGCAGTCTCTGGCCTTGAGAGAGAGGCACTGATTTACACCCCTCTCCCACCCCTTCGTTCCTCTTCCTCCTGCCTCACCTCTTCCCTGGATGCTACCCCTCATCTCACTCCTTCCCTGATTTCAGGAGATAAACAACCGTGGATGAGAGGAAGAAAACAGGGTGCTGAACTTTCATCCATTGAGAATTTGCTCTGTCTACCTCAAAATTTTTGGTGGTGGTGGTGGGGTTTTTGTGTTTTTCTTTTTTTTGGGGGGGGGGTTGTATCTACTATAGCAATTCAGTGCAAGAAAAGTCATCTCTAGGAATATGGAGGAGAAAAAAGACCCGGGCAAAGTTACAGATCCCTAATCAGGAAAGGCTTGTTTTCTAGCTGTGTTCACGAGTCTAGGTGGAGGAGATAGAGCCCTCCAGCCTCCCTGAACAATACATTTCCCCCCAGACCCAGCATTTGAGGCTGGCACAAGGCTGTGGGTGAAGCCTGGCACCGGCAGGAGGCTCTGGGAAAGAAGAGTCACCCTTGGCTTTGTGAACAAACAGGAGCCGAGTGTCAGGTGCCTGCCAAAGACACACCAGGTACCAGCAAGGTGATCCAAACCAGGGCATGGCCACACACCTGCAGCATCTCATGGGAGACAGCCAGGAGGATGGATGGCAAGGGAAGCATGAGGGGCTTCTGGCAGCTACAGGGAGCAGTGGAGAGGGGAGGAAGGCAACGACAGGAGCACAGAGGAGGGTGGGGTAGAGGGCCCTGGCTAAGGCACTGAGGTGATTTAGGGCTTCCTATACCTCCAGCACACCTGCAAGTGCTTTGTATCTCTCTGCCACTCATCTAAGTCATCTGTTTCCCACAGGGCATGGTGTTCTTTCAGGTGAAGCAGCCAGGAGAGGCTGTGCTCTCCCAGCATCTTCCAGCAGAGTGGGTTTAGACAGGGCAGGGCTGGAGCAATACCTTGCTATAGCTGTTTGCAGCAAATCTCACAATCTGCTCTCCAACTATTTCTTACATTTTTTATTTCTTAGAAAGACAGGCTAGGCAGGGCCCTGAGCAACCTGGTCTAGTGGAAGATGTCCCTGCCCATGACAGGGGGGGTTGGAACTAGATTATCTTTATGATCCCTTCCAACCCAAACCATTCTATGATTCTGTAATGTGATTCCATGATTTTACTCTTCTCTGAACACACTGGAAAAGAATTCGGTTGCTTGGGCTCGATATCCCCACCTCCAGCAAGGTACAACTCCCTGGTCTGCCATAAAGCACTTATGTGCATGTGATTAAATGCCACTGAAGCGGATGGGAATTTGCTTACAAGCAAATTACAAATTCCTGACAAGCTTAAGTAGACTTTGCAGAATCAGGGCCTAAATCCACTGAGTCTTTGCTAACACTCCCAGCCGGCTGAGTCCTGCCTTGGGAATGCGTTTATTTTCCCTTTTGAGGCTATGAAATGCTATGTTGAAGCTTTGCCTCCCCCTGCCAGCTGCAGGGAGCTGATGTGAATCCTGGGGTGAGATTGGGCTCGGCGCTGTTGGAGATAAGGCTGGCTTAGGGCGTGGTTTGTTTTCACACAGAACATCCCAGCCCAGATACAGAATTGCTAAAGGTCCTCTACGTACTCTAAAGAGCAAAAAGCATAATGCTGTCTCCTACTTTTGAGCCAAAACCAGCCCTGATTGCTGTGATAGAAATCTTCCCATAAACGCCAATGGATTGGGATGGTGGTAGGGGCTCAGATGGTGGTTTTGTTCTTTTGGTAAAAGTCTTTGGTTTAGACTGAAATGACAATTAAATAAAAGCTGTGGCCTGTTTTTCTGCTGAGCAGATCATCTGTGCATCGTGAAAGACTATAACCTCAAGAAGAGATGACTCTTTTCCTCCAAAATCAATTGTATTTAATTTTTGTAAGGGAATGGGTTCCATATTCCATTACTGTCAGCTGAATCAAGAGTGTCCTTTTAAGTTTCACTGGAACAGACACATAAAAACTCTCCCCCAGGGATAAGACAGTATTGATCTGACATGGATTGGTCTCAGAGAACATTTATTAGGGTCTAGTGAGCAGCTAACGATGAACACTACCAAGTCTATTCTTACGGATTTAGAACAAGAAACCCATTTTCTTTCCCTCAGCTCAGAGAAAGTCCTGGTTTAGTTTTTCACGCAATGAGTAAACCCTGCCAACCCCCTCCTGTTACAAGGCATTACAGGGATTATTTTCCAGGCAGGCTTGGTACCCATGCTCTCCCCTTCTCGGGGCCGGATGCTCATCAGTCTTACATGATGACTACTGCATGTGTCCTACTTATCCAGGGAGGCTCTGGGGCAGCTGGTTATTGGGTTTTCCTGTCTGAATACAGGAGCTTAATTTAATAGGCGGCTGTTGGAAAAACAAGCAGGAAAGCAACACAATGGGGGTTGATAAGCAGCGTCCAAACAAGCTCCGAGGAGGCAATTACAAGAAAATGGCTGAGCAGTTTTGATGAGGAAGATGCAATTCCAGATGCCAACCATTATGCAGATACTTGCCCAGGCTGGGAGCTTCCAGATCAAACCATCACTACATGGTTAATGAAAGTCCTTGAGGAGGGATGTGAGAAGAGGGGTCCTGGGAAGGCATTTTGTGGAGGAAAAAAGATGAATGGAAGAGTGAAAGAAAAGCTTTGCTGGGTCAGATGCAGGGACCATCCTGCCCAGCATCCTCTCATAGCCAATGGTATATGATAAGCCAAGGGTATGAGAAGTGTTCAGGGGTATTTTCCCATAAGCTCACCAAGCCTGCAGCAGGCTGCGTGCAGCTCCAGGACTTCCTGAGCCTGAAGCTTGTATAGAAATACTGTATTGAATAGTCCTGGCCTAACCAGTTACCTCAGTGAAAAATGCTCCATATCTTTGATCACCACTTCTTTGGTGAGAACAGAGGCCAGAGCTGCTCACAGTATTCAAGAAGAGAGCAAACCAGGAATTTGTACAGCAGTTTTTCCTCTTACCTCATTAACTCCTGTCCGTCTATTTGCTTTCTTGACTTCTGCTCAGCAATGAGTTGAAATGAGTTGATGCTTTAATCAAATTCCTTATTATAATCCAGGATCCTTTTCCTGAGGGGTTGCAGTCAGTTCAGAGCCCACTGCCGTGTGCATGATGTTAGGAGTGCTCCCTCTGAGACTCATCACTTACATTTGTGTCCACTGAATTTCATCTGTCATTTTGTTACTGAGCATCCTGAGGTCCCGCTGTGGTTTGGTGCCATCAGCCTTTCCAAGCAGCTCAGCGTCACCAGAAACCCTCACCATGTCCCCAGCCACCCCCACTCCTACATCATTGATGAAGATGCTGAGCACAGACCCCTGCTCAGACCTCCATGAAACTGCCCATCTCATAGCTCCAGTGCAGACTGACCATCCCAGTCTGGCCTTTGTGGTCTATAAACCACAGAGAGTTTTTTTTCATGGCTCCTTGCTCCCCTCAAAATGTTTTGATGAAGGATTTTGTCAGAGCCTTTAGGAAATCAATATCTCTTATATCCATTAGATCTCTGTTTTCCACCACATGGCTCCATCAAGGACTGTGGTACATTTTAGGAGCTACAATTTCTCTTGCCAAAACCTGTGCCCTGGTGCAGATACGTTTATCCTCTTGTCCTGCCACTTTCACACCACCATCACTGGTTTGCTGCTCCAGATAACCTGCCCTTGACACTTTTATCCCAAAACTGTCTCTGTGATTGTAGTCTCCTGTTGCTTCAACACCCTGTGTGCAAGAAATCAAGCAAGGCAGGCTGGAGAGCAGCATGGCTGAGCAAAGACCTGCTCCTCAAACTGAGGAGTGAGAAGAAAATGCACAGCCAGAGGAAGCAAGGACAGTTGACCTAGGAGGAGTACAGGGCTATGATTTGGATGTGTAGGGATGGGGGTCAGGAAAGCTAAGGCTCTCTAGTGGAAGCTGTCCCTGCCCATGACAGGGGGGTTGGAACAAGATGATTTTGAAGGTCTCTTCCAACCCAAGCCCTTCTGTGATTCTATATTTTACTCCATGACTTGGTATCAACTTCTCTAAGGATGCTCTTTCTTTGCTTTTCCAACAGTGGCTTCTCCTTTGTCTCAGTATCAATTTTTGTGCAGACTCCATATGAAACACAATCACAGTAAATCCCTTCCTGCCTTTCAGACCTTCCCATATAGCTGTTGCCAAGAAAGAAAAAACAATTATACAAGATGTAAAAAGCTTGACCTCTTATCCAGAAAAAAAGTTTACTTAAGGTAAAATGTTCCAGGCTATTAATTTGATGTGAGTTTTGATTTGCACCAAGAGCACTAACTGCTCCTTCTGCCACCTCATGCAGCGAGGTTGTTCCCATGCATGTGGGAATCCAACCGTGTATCCAATTGCTGCTCTGATTCACGTGAAATGGGAACCCCTGGAAAATTGATTTCTTAAACCCAAGCGGAGAATGCCGCAGCTTGAGAGGCCTCTGCCAGGCAGCTGCGACGCAGATCCTGCGTGTCCGTGTCACCCATGTCGCCAGCCGGGTGAAACTTTATCTTCTCCGCTCGGCGGGAGCGGGACCCTCCCTCTTGCCCTCCGCCTTCTCTGCAGCACGGGCAGTGCCGGCACCCGCAGCGCTCCGCTCGAGGGTCCCGATGCGGTGTTCCCGGTGCAGCAACCCCGGTGCGGCACCCCGGGTGCGTTGACCCGAGCGCTGTACCCTCGGTGCCGTACACTCTTTGCAACATCCCTAGTACGCTACTCCTCGTGCGGTACCTTTGGTGCGGCACCCCTGGTAGTACCCCCGGCAACACCCCTGGCGCGGTACCCCGGTGCGATTCTCCCGGTAGCACCCCTGGCGCGGTACCCCCAGCACGGCAGCCCCGCTGGCGGAGCCCCCGCCCCGCGCGTCACTACAACTCCCGGATGTGGGGGCTTTTGCCGGAGTGTGTTGCTCTTCTCCAGTACCCCGCGGCCGTGCTGGGGAGGGGTTCGGGAATGCCGGCAGCGGGGCGGTGGCCGGGGGGTTCTGCCTTTCTCCGCCGTGGGGAAGGAGACGAGTCCGCGTCCCACCCCGCCCCGGGCGCTGCGTGGAGCTGTTGCCCCGGGGGGATCTCCCGGGCTCCGCGGCACCCGCCCCGCTGCCGGCGCCCCGAAGCATGGCGTGTGTCCCCGGCCCCGGCGTGTCCCCGGCCCCGGCGTGTCTCAGGCGGTGCCCGGCCCGGTGGGCGCCGAGCAGGGGGCGCCCACGCGGGGGCGTGGGATGCGGGATGCTGCTGCTGCGCTGCCTTCTCCATGGCAACGCCTCCGGAGGCTGCTGCAGCCCCGGCGCCGGCTGGCACGGCGGCTCCCACCCCTGCGGCGACTCCCACACCACCGATGTGACCCCCCTAATGGGGCTCCCGCGGGCTTTAGGGGGGGTCTCAGCCTCCTGAGTGCCTCCCCGTAGGCACAGCAGTTTGGGGCTGCCCCGTCGTCTGTTAGTGCCAAGCCTCTGGTGCTGGTGTCACACATTTTGCTGCAGGCGTGCTCTGGTCCAGCCGATGCTTTGATGTGGGAGCTGGGGTGGGAGTAGGGTTTTGGCATGTGCCGGTGTTGAGCTATGGCTTGGCTACAAGCAGGTGTGTGGCTCGAGTACCAGGTGGGGAGGTCGGGTCTGTCATTGGCTGCACCCGCCCAAAAATTCTGGGAGATTCCAGTCAGGGGTCTGCAAGGAGGAGGGACAATACTCTTGCTGCATGGAGCCTCGGGGGTTGGCACCCACTGCCACTGGTATGCGACGGCTGTGGTTGGATCCTGATCTTTTGCTTGGCACAAAGTCTTCAGTGTGAACAGTGGGATTTTGTCCCTGGGGTCTGCAACGCTCGTGTGTCTTTCACACCATGCTGCCTCTTGCTGCCTCTTGCATCGGTGCTGGTGTGAAACAGTCTTTCTGCATCCTTAAGTGATCAAGGCTAATTTAAGGCAAAGACGGATGATAATGTGCCTCCTGACAAAAGCCACATGAACCGACAGGGCTGTGCTGCCAAACTGGGGGTGAGGGGCTCCCCGTGGAAATCAGAGGCAGGTGGAAGATGACGGGGTGCAGCCAAGTCTCCTTTTCCAGGTGCTGGGGAGAGGGGAGCCCATGGCACAGGCTGCCCCAGTGGTTTTGACCAGGCCTGAGCACTGCAGATGCCTGGCATTGTACAGCCAGCCAGCTTCTCCCGGCAGCACGGAGAGGGAGAAGCCGGCGTTTTCCTTTTTTCCCTCTCTAGAGGTGGATTCTGATACTGCGTACAAAATCAGGTGCTGCTGTGTATTAATGCCTCAGTGGTCAACCGTGGTGCAACCTCGTTATCCTCCCTTGCCAAAAACAAAGCAATTCCAAAGCTTTTGGCATTCCCTCCCTGCCCCTCTTTGAGTCCCATTAGGAGTAAATGGGTCCTGCATCATCTGGACCTTTTTCCATGAGCACTGGAGTTTGTTTTGGCGTGCATTTCCCCCCAACCCCACAGGTCACACATCCACCTTGCTGTTCCTCGATTAATGAGTGACTCGCCCTGCTCTCCCCATGGCCATATGCTGGGACCTGCCCCTGCTCTGTCAGGAGCAGGAAGCAAAAGCCAAAGTCCACGATCTCTGACCGCCCAATGTTGTGTGACACCGGGACAGGCGGAAGCAGTGACGCTTCCTGGCTCTGGCCAGCGCTCAGCTGGTGTGTGGCTCTGCCGGCCGTGCCCTGACATGGCCTCAGGATTTTTAGGTCCAGCCAGCCAGGCGTGCACCTTGCTCCGTGTCCTGGCCTCTGCCCCGGGAAGGCAAACAGGATGGGTGAGGTGTAAAATCAGCACTGAATCCGCTCCCCTGGGCTTGAAACGGAGTCAAACCAGTCTTGACCTGAGCTGGCTCCTTATCTGACCCTTTGTTTGTGGCAGGGGTGCAGGAGAGAGCAGGAAAGGGACAGCCATGGCAGGCTGGCTCCTCTGGTGAGGACAGGCAAGAGCAGGGGACAGCCGGTCTAACTGGATCATGTGTATCTCCCTTTGCTTCTGTGCTTTGTTTTGGTTTCTTCCTCCTCTTTTTCCTGTGCTGTCATGTCACAGCTGAGGAACCCAAGGCAGGGGGCACATGGAGCTGTTGGGCAGCTGGGCTTCCCACAAATTCTGTTTGTCAGCCAGCCAGGAGCGTGGCTCCTCTCACTCCGTCTTCCTGCTTTGAAGTTTCCATGCACTGACCATCCCTGCTGGGTCCATCCCTAAAGGTCTTTGGCTGATGCACTTGGAGCAGCCCACCACATGCCCAGGTTGCAAACATACCTGGTGCATTTATAACCTGAACTGTTTGCATGGGGATCCTGACAGATGCACCACCCAGAGCGGGAGGTCTTCTGCCCATCCTCCTGCACAGACACCCGCTGAGCTGCTCCTACATGGTCACTTTTATCTCTGAAGTATTAATAAAATGAAGCTTGCCTATTTCTGTGAGCCTTTTTAAGAGGCTGGCGGGGCTGCCTTGAAGGCTTGCTCGGCACTGCAACTATTCAGAGCTTTTTTTCCGCGTGTGCTCTTGCAGTTGATAAGCCAGGGCATCCAGCTGTCAGCTCTGGAGATTGCCAAAGCCTGCTCAACGACATTTCTGCAGCCTTTGCTCACAAATGAGGATTTTGTTGGACGCTTTGGTTTCTGACTTGATGCTGGTAATTAAATATCTTAACTTGGCTTCAGAAAGCTGCCACTGCCATGGAGTGACTGGTGAGGCCATGTGAAGCAGGATGTGCTTGTTCTGCTGGAATTGAGTGTGACCTATGGTTCTTCAACCTGCATTTATTTTCTTATAAAAATATACTTTTAAAATATAAGTAAAACCCTTTTAAAAGGGGAAGAAAAACCTTGTGTTTTACTGCTGTGCTGTTAAGCTTGCATGGACCTGCTGGGACAGCTGTTTATTTGCAAGTTGTGGCAGCTGAATGCCATAAAATTCAAATCATGTCCACATTGATTTTTTCTCCCTTTCTCTTTCAAGATGATCATATATGTACTTTTCACTCATGCAACCCAACAGATGTCAGGTACCATGCTGAAAAAAAGGGAGCTGATCTGAGCAAAGGGCTGTAAATTTGGGCAGAAATACTGAATGTCTGGTCCTGACTTTTTGGTTAATTTACATGCTAAGTCACATAGATTTACTCGCTCTATGGGTTTACCATACTAGGGGATGAGAGAAACAACTAGTAAAGGGTTGGAAAGTTGTTAAATATTCCAGCAGAAGCTCTTCTGATAATTGCATTAATTCCCTCACCTTTCATGACGTATTTTGTGCAACTTAAACTAGAGGAAGGGGTTGGAACTAGATGGTCTTTAAAGTCCATTCCAACCCAAACCATTCTGTGATTAGATGATTTCTGACTTCCTATTTAATGCAAAAATTAGAGGCTCCACAGCCTCTTGCCAGATACATGTTGTGATTTGCTCTTTGCCTTTGATTCTTCTTTCCTTTCTTCCTCAACTGGGAGAAAAGCTGTGCTGGTGCCTACTTACCCTCCTGCCCTCTCAGGAGACCACTTGCACTTGGTATCTTCTGTCCTTGCGGCATGTCATACCATTCTGGAATACACTGAGGAACCAGGAGTTCTCGGGTAGCACAGAAAATCTCGGCTCAGTGAATCATAAAGCTTTCAGGTCTTTGTGGCCACTGAGAAGAAAACCAAAGGAGATGGAAATGAGAGAAGCGGCCTGGCAGACCATGAGGATGTGGTTAGTTGACTGAAGAGTTTCAGGATCTGAGCTGACAGTGCTTTGTTTCATGGTTGGTGTGGCCTGAACACCAGCCACCTGAATTACAGCAAATTAACCAAATTAACTCCTGGAGTTGTCTGAACATCTGGCCTGTGTTTTCCTCGTGGTGGGGTCAGGTGGGGTCATTCCCAAGGGCATCTGTCCCAAGCTGTGCCCAGGTCTGGAGCAACTTCTGTACCCTCATGGGAGTCTCTACCCCATCCTGTTTGTGCTCCCTCCTGCCTTCACTTTTGGGGGGAGTTTGTTGTAAATGCGTTAAATGGAGGAGGTTTGTGCTGCCTGGAGCCACCTGGGCGAGGAGGTTGCTCATGGTCCCTTCCTGAGTCAGCCAGACTAGATGGGGTGGCCCAGCCTAGAGACACTCTCTGGTGAGTAAGTGAGACCGTGACTCAGTAGGTTTCTCCATGTTCTACTTCTCGTGGCTGAGTTGCCTTGAGAGACTGTGTTCAAAACATTGCCATGACCCACTGGCAGGGCGGTGTTGGACAGGCGTGTTCTTACCCACCAGCTGCTCATCATGCCAGTGCTGGTTGCTCTTCAAACCTCACCTCTCCCTGCAGTACATTCCACTTGCTTCGCTGCTCCTTGGATTTTTACTTTTTGTATTTGGAGCTCACTTACGGGCACAGAGGAAGCGCAGCAGCGCCTTGTCTTGTGGCTGGTAAGAGCTGATGCGTTGCTGGCTGGAGACATCCTCGTCTTTCCCAACCCAGAGTGTCGAGAGCTCCCCGGCAGGGCCTGGCGGATGATTGAAGGGTTGTTTGCCGTGCCAGACAAGTGGCTTCATGTTTCCCTCCTGCATTCCTGGGGCTGAGCACTGCATAGCGATGTGCTTTCAGCTGCGTGCTGCTTACCTGAATCATGTCTCCCCCGTGCACGCAGCTTGCGTGGAAGTCAGGGCTCTCTCCCTGTCCAGGCTGCTGTGTCCCTGTGCCAGCGAGCGCTTTTATGAGAGGGTAATGAAATAAGGTGTGGAGGGTGTGGTGGAGGAGCCGCAGGAGTGTCCGGCTCCGTCTGAGGGAGGGTGGTGAGGGTGACTGTGGCTGCTTTTACCGCACCTCCCGAAGGGACGGTTTTCAGAAGCTGAACCCAGTGACCCAATTAGCGACCTTTGGGTTTGGACTGCTGCCAGGAATTCTGCACTGAGGCTCCTCATTCCCTTTTGCGCAGGCCCTGGGAGGAAAGCAGCCATGCCAAAGCTCAAAACAACTGGGCAACAACCAGAGATCGGCGAGATAAAGAGAGGGGAAGGACTCAATTAATCCACCTGACCGGTGCCCATCCCTGGGAGAGCAGAGGAGAGCACAGTGGGATCTCCTGGTGTTCCTTGCTCCCTGCTGCTCGTCTTTCACATGGGGCTTTCATCCTATTTCCCGTGCGATGGGCTGGGCTGCTGGCAGATCCTGCCTTCGGGCAGTATGGCAAGAGGAAGCAATTCAAAATCGTGCCATTCAGAGGCAGACTCTGGGGGGTGGTGTGTGAAACACCAGCAGCTGGGCTCTGTACCAATATGCAAAACCGAGCTGTAGAGCTTGGCAGCTTTTGGGGATGGCTCTGCAGGGTGCTGGTTCCTTCGATGCTTTGCAGGAGTGAGGATCAGCTTGCCTCCCCTTCTAGCGAGCGGGGTATCCTCCCAGGCTGTAGGGTCGAGCATTTGAGGGTAGACTGTCACTAAGCAGGAAGGTCCTTGCACTGTTTTTGGACAGGAACACAGCTGCCCGCACACTGAGGCTGCAGGGGAGGGGAGCTGGGGCTGTGCTCTGCACCTGGGAGCCGGCTTTGCACCACTTGGGCTGGGAGGAGAGGACAGCACTTGTCATTAAATTCAAAGGAAAGTGGAGTGTGGAAATGAGGGATTCAGAGGGGCGTTGTTCAGGGCTGGGATCTGCAGCCACTCGGGTTTGAGGTGTGAGGAGGAGGGTGCAGTGTGTTACAGGGGGGTGTGGAAAGATGTTTTATGTTGCTCAGGTGATTTTCTAGCAGCTTGGTGCCTGTTACAGGCAAACTCCGTTGGCAGGCTTTTCTCTCAGCTCCAGCAGGGAAGAGGAGGAGGATTGAGGAACAGTCCAGAAACCACTTCTCCCACCCCAAACAAGCAAGATGAATTGTTTGCTGTGGCATGGCCATGGAGGCAGCATAGAGGGACGTTTTCTGGCTCAGATGGTTGTGTGACATAAGAGTTCAGTCTGTGGTAGGTCTGCCCTGCTGCTGCTCCTGAGTGTTTCTTTTGTCCAGACCTTTCTGAGGTGACTCTCTGGATCTGCAAGTCCATCTGACTTTTACCTAGCCATGAGGTGTGGTGTTTTCTTGGGTTTTTTTCTGAGTGCTTTTTCTTTGCTTGGCCTCAGCATCAACTTAATGAATGGTGCTTAGAGGAGCTGTAAACTCCTGTTCCATCCTGGAGAGTCTGCGTCAGCCACGGTCCAGTGCAGCTGTTTCCTTCGAGGATGCTTGTGTGGATGGAAGTGACTGTAAATCTGTTTGTGTAAAGCTTTCCCTCCCGTGACTCCAGTCATCCTTCATGTTCCTGTTGTTTCATGCTGCTGCTCCTGGAAAACACAGCACCTTCTTGCCAGATTTGAGGACGGGGGAGATGTGTCAGGGAAGGTGGACACCCTTGCCGTGCCTTGCTTCACTGACTGAGGTTTCCTTCCCTCTGCCCCCGAGGCACGGGGAGTGTCTTGGCTTGTGTGCCCAGTGCAGGGAAGAGAGGCTGCTCTGTGCCTTGATATCAGGGTAAGCCTTTTGGGTGCCTGGTGTTTCTCAGCTGCCCTGTTTGCCTTGGCACTGTTCCCCTTGCACATCCCATGGGTCGCTTTCAGCTGCCGTGCCTCTGCAGAGGGACACTCACCCAGCTTGCTCGTGGACAGCCTGCTGCTGGATCTCATCCAGCAACACAGGAGAAAAGCAGCCCCACAGTGATGCCTCCTCGGGTTTTCTTCTTCCATCGAGTCCTGTGCTCAGCACAGGGCTCCTGCCGTGCCCATCCCCGTGTCCCAGGCTCCGTGCAGGAGACAGCAGGGTTGAGGCTGTTGGAGCTCGGGTGTTGTTCTGTGGTGCCGGGCGAGCGTCAGGCAGGAGAAAAGCTGAACTTGCAAATCTGTTCCTGGGCGCTCCAGTAAGTCATGCCAAGGACTGTTTGAACAGTGCTAATCCCAGGTGCCTCTGGAGCAACCTTGTTTACAATGCCAGCGCTTCAAATGGGTGTTCTGACAGAAACTTTACGCAAGCCATTTGCTTACCAAAGCTCTCTGGGTCTGGGAGATTGGTTTTCAGACCTCAGTGTGCCATCTCCTTGTCCCAGCATTTTGGAGACACCCTGCAAAGAGACTGGAAGCTTTCTGGGGACCACTCAGATCCATTTATGAGCTCCATGTGTTTTTCCATGGAGAGTGCTGCTGGCAAAATGCATGTGAAATAGCTGGTGGCTCCAGAGCCGTGAGAAATCCCTGCCCATCACAAGGAGCAAAAAGATGTTGAGGAAAATTTCTGGAGCATGCTAAATATTGTAATCCCTACAGTCAGTCTGCTTTTGGGGCTGGGGCTGGAATTGAGCTTTTATGCTCATCAGTTTTTTCCCTCATTTACTTTTGTATTAAGTGCTGCTCTTCCACTTACTGGGTTCAGCAAAATTTGTGAGTTCTTAATTGATGCAGTGGTGGTCATAGTTGTGTTCAAAGTGCAGTGATGTGTGACAGGCTGTGATTTGGGTTACCTAGTCACGAAATTGTGCCGTTCCCTTAGCTGGCACACCAGGACTTACCTTACATCCAGGCTTTTCAAGGCATTCTACAGCGTGACAGCTTTCATCCTGAGAAAAAGAGAGTAAAGAGGGACTTTAGCCTCAAAATTCTCTGAATTGATTTCCAAAGGATTGCCTGTAGTTGCATCACAGGGAGCTTTGTTGGTTTCGCTCTGGGGATGAGGCTGAACTAGATGAGAGACGTGTGAGACAGTGGTGATGATGTGTCTCGCAGCTGTAGCTCGGTTGCCTCATGTTCATGTTTTTCTTTTACCTTTGCCTTGTGGTTTGGACTCTGTTTTCCATTTTGGTGAAAGTCGGGGCACGACTGTGTCTTTGGGGTCTGGCATTCCCAGTGTGCCGCGGGGTGTTGGACAATTAAGGAGGGACCCATCCCTGGGGATGGCAAGACCCAAGCTCCAGCTGTGGTAATGGGCTGTTACAGATTGTTCTGAATTGTATGCCCTTCCTCTGGGAAACTGGCTCCAGGCAACATGGAGTGGGAGCAAAAAGACCTGTGAAACATGGATGCTCATTTTTCCAGGGGGGAAAAAAGCCAAGGAAAACACGTCCAAGAGATGCCTTGTCATATATGTCACAGGAATGTCCTTACCCAGCTCCTGGGATGGACTCAGTGCTGCTAATTACAGCTTGTCTCGCTGCTGAAAGGAAAAGTTTGAATCTGTTCTCCCTGGGTTTCCCACAGCACCATTTTGGGACAACACCAGTCCTGCATCTTCATGCCTGGAAGCTCTTGTCCAAGGCCAGAGACTGGGCTGCTGTTTGCACCAAGCTTTGGATTTGTAAGCACCAGTTGTGGCTGAAGGTCTTAGAAAAACACCTGTCTGTCTCTTTGGGCTATTCCAAACTCACCTGCTGCAGAAAGGCCCCGCAAAGGTGCTCTGGGGAGCTCAAGGGATGTTGCTGTAAAGGTCCCAAGCACAGGACTGCCCTTCTTTCTGGCGCTGGCCTTGTTTTTCACTCTGTCCTGCCGGAGGATCCGCAGCTCAGCTCTCCCTTGGTGCAGCACTTCCCACCTAGCAGAACTGGCTGGCTTTCAGGAAAATAAACACTGAGCTGGGAATCCCAGGCTGCTGCTCAAGGGGAGAAGGTTGTGACCAAACAACCCTTTCATCGCCTGCCTCTCTACCTGTGCAGCCGCTCTGCAGTGCTGGAACAGGGCTGTGTCTGATTTATAGCAGGCTGCACTGGGGGACAGCTTTATGCTCTTGTTTCTAAATTCTCGTGTAGCTTCAGGAGGGGAAACCATCCCTAACCTTTCCATTTTGCACGTGGCTGTGTTTCTGTGGGGAGTCCTGCGTTGCAGAAGCTGCTGTTGGGGCTGTGGTGTTGTGAGCCCAAGTCACACACCTGGGCAGAGCAGCAGGGCAGAGCAGGCTCTTATCTGAGAGCTCATGGGATGCTTGGTGCTTTCCCAGCACCAGCTCCAGGTCATGCAGTGCCCAACACAGATGGATGTTCACAGCTTGCTAGTGCTGGTCTAACCCCAAGCTTATTAAAAGCTCACAAGACCGTGTCTTCCCCTTCCTCCTCCTGCTTCCTTCCCCCTCCCTTGGCTTTTCAACACCAGGTTTTGAATAAATCATCTAGGATGTGATCACACAGGAAATTCGCGAATTTCATTTTTTTCTTTCTTTTTTACAGCCAAGTTCGGAAGTGAATTCAGCTCTCCAGGGTTTCAGTCCTGTGCTTTTTAATCACGAGGTTCCCCATCCTTTTTACTCTGTCACTTGTGACATGACGTCTCCTTGGTCCCGTAAGCTTTTCCCCTGCTTCTGCCTGCTCACAGAAACAATAGCTGCTGGAAATGCTCTTCAAGAACCCGAAATGGCTGGGGATTGCCTGTGGAAAATGCAGATTTAATCTAAGTTAGGTCTTTTTGTTGTTATTTTGTTTACCGCTTGGTTATCCTTTTCCTTCAAAGAAAAGCCAAGCCCTTGTTCTTGCAGAATTCACCACTCGTGATGTGTTCCTCGCTGAAAGTATCACGCTCAAAATCCTTCGTTCCTTTGTGCATCTTTGCTTTATTTTCTTTTTCTTTGTGGGTGGGAGCTTAGGGAGTATAATGGGCAGATTAGCAACTGTATTTGTGGAGTAACCCATCTTTGTGCAGGTCTGGCTTGAAACCAATTAAGCTTGTCTTGATCTCTAAATGAGATTTTTGTCGAACGCCTCACCCAACCGCCTTCTGCATCCATTAATAGCAGGGTGGGATGAAAATAGCTGAACGAGAGAAGATCGCGTGTTGGATAAACAGAGAGACAGAGAGGCGGTGGCTGCGGGGAGGTTCCCGGGATGCGTGCGAGCTGCTGCTTCTTTGTGTGGTTGTTTTGTAGCTCCGGTTCTTGAAACCTTGAGATTTAGGAGTGTTTGACCGCAAGCGTGCAATCTCCCCGCGGTAGCAGGCGTGGGGTCGCAGGAAAAGCTGCTGGATAAAGAGGGAACATCCCCTGGACTTCATTACTGTGCTGGCCCCCATTCCTGGGACATCCCTGGGAGTTCCCTGAGACTCTCAGCTGCGGGTCCCCCAAAGTGCCTTGGCCTGGGTGTATCTGTCTGGTCTTGGGTTGCTTTTTAGCCTGGAAAAAGCCTGTGGCTTTCAGGGGGACACACGACATCGCCGGGCTGGGGGTGTTTGCTGCTGCTGTGATGAAATCCAGTCCGGGAACAGCGCTTCAGTGCGGCGTTTTTGAAGAGAACTGACTAAGGAAAGATGCCTTTAATAAGCTGTGCCTCCGGGGAACCCTTCTATCTCTGTCCCAGACTGTTTCTGCATCAAGATAAGGTTGCAGAGCAGCTGGATTTGTGCTCTGCTTTGGGAGGTGTGGTCTGCTTTAGGAGGGGGAAGGGCACTGGGATTTCTTTTAGGGTGAGAACATTCATTATGGTCATCACTTTTATTTGTAAAGTAGCTACAGATAAACTGTGCACAGGTGACACCTTCTTTCCCTGCATGCCTGGCCTCACTGTTATGGTCAAATGATGGCGAGAGTGATCTCAGGGCAAGGGGGAAAGGAAAACAGTGGGTGAACTTGCAGGTAACATGCTGCAGACCACCCTTCTGCCTCGCTTGGTCCTCTCCTAGGGGTGCACAAACCAGTTTTTCCCTGCATTCAGTTCTCCATCTCCCCACTCCTTAAATTCCAAATGCTCTTGGGTTATTCATGGAAGTGCTGCTTTTTTTCTTCTCCCCGTGTAAAAGTGCCCCATAAGAGATGTGGGTCTAAGGACATTCCACGTTGTGCTGAAGCCCACGTGCCACATCAAGGAGGTGAAGGTCTTGTGGACCTCCACATCATGGCATGGTGAAACCCAGTCACTTCCTGTGCTGGGGAAATTTGGGTCAACTTGGGAATCCTGAATCTTCTGTGAAGACCTGCATCCAGATGAGGCAAATGCCTTCCAGGGCTCCATGACAACTGCAAAAGCCTCAGAAAAATCTAAAACTGGATGACTGGAAGGTGGTTTTGGTGCTTGGGTGGGAGTTATGAAGAGAGGGGCTGGAACAACCTTCAGGGCTGGTGCTGTTATGTTTTTTTGGGATGCTTTTCACTGAAAAGCTGGGGAGTTTTGATGCCAGTGAGACAGAAAAATACCTGGTGGCAGGATGTTCCCTGGACTTGGCTGTGCTGTCGTGGGGCTGAGGTGGTTCAGTGCAGTGATCTGATGTGGCATGGCAGCCGTGCCCCGTGGAGATACCATCTCCTGGGAGGAAAATGTAAAAATAACCACGTCTTTGGCTGCGTCTTTGAGTTGCATGAGACTGCAGCAAAGGAGGTGGGGGATGAAATTATATCCATGGAAATTAGGCAGGAGAAATGAGCCTCTTCCTTGGGGGAAGATCTGAAGGAAAGATCCTGAAGACCATGACGGAAATGTCCTTGCCCTCCTCCTGTACTGTGCTGGGGTGCAGGGGACACACTGGAACTGGGCTCTAGGATGGTTTCAGAGGGTCCCCCATAGTCCCCTGTCATCCTCTTCCTCGCTGTGGGCTGAAGGAGATACAGCCCCATGAGTTCCTGCACCTCATCCTGTACCATGGCTCCAGGGTCTAGACAGGTGACCCAGACCCTTGAGAGAGACTGTGTCCTGCTCAAGGCTTTGGGAACCTGTTGGACCCACTCTTCCACCCTCTTGGCTTTCCAGAGCTTTTATGGAGCAGGTCTGTTCCTCCGTGGGGGACCACTAAAGTGTGGAGTTAGGAATAAGTCCGTGGGAGCTGCGGTGCATGGCAGACGGGCGCTCCTGGCGTAAGCAGGCTCAGCTAATTTAATCTGCGGTGGACATGATCTCCTTTGTCTTCCAGTTGAGCTAAATATACCCTTTGAGTTGTGGTTATGGAGGCTAACTCCCTTTTTGATTATGGAAAATACACTAATGTGGGATGCAGCTGGCTGCCTCTGGATGGAGCTGGGAGAAGAGCGGGATTGGGGCATCCCATGGCTGAGGCTTGCGTTGCTCTTCCCTGCTTACCTGTGTCTGGAGCAGGGCCAAGGTGTGGGATGCTCAATGGGCAGCTGTGTGGGAGGTCTCCAGCTCCGGAGTTTTGTGTGATGCAGGTTTTGGAAGCAGGGGGAATTCCAGCAGAGCCATAAGCTTTGTCTGACAGGTTCTAAAGTTTAGTGGCTGAGCTGCGCCTACGTGGGCATGGCTGGTGGCTTCAGGGCAGAGAAAAGGTCCCTCTCCATCTTTGCATAATTCCCAGAAGCAGCAGTTCAGTATTTCTGGATGCAAAGGAAAATAAAAAGCTGTTGGTCAGCTTGAACAGCAGTTGGGAGAAGTTTTAGTCTTGGAAGGCAAAAGAGAAATTAAATGCCCTTGGTGAAATTTAATGTGTTAGTCCAAAGGTGCCACCTTGGAATTATGTGCCTGGGACTAAGATCAAGAAGCTGTGTGTTGGGGGGGGTGACTGTTTGCACCCTGTTCTGTCTGTGTGGGTGCTCTGCCAGAGCTGCTGGGTGGGCCTCTGGTTGCTTTTTCTCCTGAGGTTTGTCTTGTGTGGCAGCATCTCAGACTCTTCTGTGTTTGGCCTCACAAGGGTCCTTGAAAGACTGGAAAAGGTAAAATGTGCTGCTGCACCTTCCCTGCCATGCTGGCCTCAAAGCCAAGAGTCATTTTATCTTTTCAGCCCTCACTGTTGCAGGCTTCAGAGGAGCCAAGAAAGCAGTTCATCAGCAGAGCTTTAGTGAAATGTGGCTTCAGGGTCTCTAATATTAGCAGCTTCTGAGTTAAAATACCCGGTGTCAGCCATGCAAGTGTCTTGTGAAGGATGTTTGCTGGAGGCTGGCAAACCTCTATTCCCCCCTTTGCTGGCCTTCAGTGTGTAACCAGCTTATCTCTGAGCAGCTGTATTTAACCCTCTTATCCACCTCTGTGCTGGTGGTGTGGTGTGCCAGCCCTTCACACTCTCCTGCTCCTCTCTGTCCCAGGATGCTGAGAAAAGCCTGGACTTCCATAAGAAGTGGGCATTTGCTCTCCCTGGGATGATTACTGCTGTTATTAAAAACAAACAAAAAACACGCCAGCAAACTCCTGGATTAGGATAATTAAGCTGATTGAAATGTTTAAGTGAATGAGTTTCCCTTTAATTATATATATATATATATATGTCTCATCATGGTTCCTAAAATAACGAGCCACTGACCTGCTTTATCCCTGATTTGCCCTACAGATGGAGAGGGGAGGTAAATTATCACAGAAGCATAGAGTGTCCTGATCTGGAAGAGGCCCTTAAGGATCACTGAGTCCAACTCCAGCCCTGCCCAGGACACCCCAAGAATCACACCCTGTGCCTGAGAGTGTTGTCCAAATATGTCTTGAACACTCTTAGGTTGGTGCTGTGACCACTGCCCTGGGGAGCCTTTTCAGTGCCCAACCACCCTCTGGGGGAAGAACCTTTTCCTAATATTCAGCCTAAACTTCGCACAACACAACTGACACAACTTCACACCGTTCCCTCAGGTTCTGTTACAGGTCACCAGAGAGAAGAGATTGGTGCCTGCCCCAAATTTCAGATAAAAGTAGTTGAAAAGCATGACACTTGAAAGAAAGATCAGCTCCTCATCTTCTGTGGCAATGCCCGAGTTTGTTAGTTCGGGGAAGCAGAGTTGCTCTCCAGGGGCAGGGCAGTTTGTCTTTTCCTGGTGTCTCTGGAGCACAGCAGCACTCCACTGCGGGGCCACTTTCCAGCTCGGAAAGGTGAGATCTCACCTCCCTGCCCTTGCATGGTCCCTAAGCCAGGAGGATGCTGGAGAGCCAGGAGCTGTTCCCTGGGGCTGGGAGGAGGCACGGGACCACATCACACCGGAGACTGGGAAAGCCATTAGCATTTAATGCTGCAGAGTGGGAATGGCAACCCCTCAGTGGTGGGTTAAGTGAAAAGATGTGACGAGACACGTTTGTTTATCAAAATACAGATCGGTGCCGAGGGAAATGGGGTGTGTTTCGGGGAAGGGGTGAGGCAGCAGCGAGGCAGGGCGGAGGTGACTGCGATCAGCGGGGACCACAAACACAGCTGTGTGTGTGCCTGTGTGTCCTGGTAACTTGGGAGTCCCTGCCTCAGACTGCTGCCAGAGATGCTGTACTCATTATTAATCTGCTGAGATAATGGTAGTTTTAATGTTTCCAGCGGGGGAGTTCACAGGAGGAGGAGGAGACATTCCTAGAAGCCCTCGGTGGGTACCATCCTGGAGGCATCCAGCAGTGTGACTCAGCATCTCGGCTGGTGGTGTTTTAGAGTGGGCCTCGGGATGGTGCTGATTATCAGAGCTAGGAGGTGATCTGAAGACAGAACACAGGCAGTGATTTGGAGCTGTGGAACAGCATTTTCAGCTGTGATTAGCAAAAGAGGCAGTCTGGGAGCAGGGCTGCTGCTGAACCCACGGTGGAAGGGCAGTGCCTGACCCTGGTTTGACTGATGAGTGTGCAGGGAAGTGCTGCACGTGCATAAAAGCTGGGGAAATGTTGTGTGCTGGGGAATGGGAATGCTCCTCTTGCCTTTTCATCAAGAAGCTATAAAATGGCATCCAGCAGCTCTTCAGCCCAGAAAACAGCCCATGCCTGGAAGCCAAAGCCAGGTGCATGCTATCCTGAACAAGGCACAGGGACATCTGGATATTTATTTATATTTGAGCTGCATTTAGCCACTGGAACAAACGCTTGCAGAAAGTGGCCTTAGCCTTGGTTCAGCATCCTGCATGCAGACCACAGGTAGCCCCGAAGGGAGTCTGAGCTTGATGAAAGCACATTAAGCCAGTAACAAGCAAGCCTGCTCTCTCGGTAGCAAGAGAAACAAATAAGATTAACAAGCTGTAGTGTTTGGGAGCCCCACACTCCAGGAGAAATCACTTTCAGAGCAAACACTTCTGGTGTAGCTTCACTAGAAGCTGGAGGAGGACAATGCAGAAGAGATCCTTGTGGATCTGTGCCACATCTCACCAGGGAGACAGTCCCACCTCCCTGTTCCACAGAGAGGAGACCCTGGAGGGGTGGCTGGGGCAGTGTTTGGGATGCTGCTGGGGGCAGCAGCCTCTGTGTCCCATCCCACCTGGTGGCTGCAGCCCTATGTCAGCCAGCAAGCAGGTGTGGATGGAGTTTCTGCACATGTGAAACTGATGTCAAGCAGTGTTTTTTCCTATTTGCTTTTAAAAATCATCTGTTGGCTCTGCCTGCTGTGGGGCAGAGAGGTGGGGTGAGGTGTGACACAGATCTGCACTGGCCTCTGTGTTGCTCTCTGCCAGTCCCCCAAAGCCCTGTAAGAAATGTCTGCTCTGAAAAAGTGATTTCTTCTGGAAAGTGGGACTGGAACGACAGCAGTGCAACCTCTCACTGCCGAGGAGAGTCCTCGTTTTGTCTTGTCCTGTTGATCTGAATGAAGTAATTTATAAGGACATTTTCCATGAATCAATAAATCCATGCTTGCTGCTGTGCCTGGGAGGTTTAATTTGCTCTAGATACTGCACGGAGTACCTCTGTCCTGAATTGCACTGTGGAGTTCTGCTCTTTGGGAGAAGAGGATGAGGATACAGCTGGATCCTCTGGGATGGTCCCTGATCCCTGTTAATTGTGCACCTCCTGGTGTGGGCTAAAGAGTTCAGGGTGGGTGTTAAGAGCAATTATTTCCCTTTGTGTGGAGCCTGAGGGCTTAGTCCGTTGTGCCAAGCATTTCCTGATGGTACAGATCTTGGGGAAATAGAAGCCAAAAAAAAAAGGGAGGGGTGGGAGCACTGGCCTTTGAAGGAACCACAGTGTGGAAATCTGGGTTACAGGTAGGTTTTTCTTTCAGTTTTCTGAGTGATGCTTCCTCTCAAGAGGAATTGAAAAATTCCTGTTGCTCTGTGCCACCTCCCCTTCCAAAAGCTGCTTTTATGAGCCCTTTGGAAGCAATGCACATGTTTTTACAAAGCCTGCCACTGGATCTGCCTGGAAAAAGAGGGTTCAGAAACACTGCTCTGCTAGACATAGAGAAATCAAAGGTAACCCCAAACCCCTCCTCAGTCCTGAGCTTGTTTCCCTTGCTTTGTCTGAGCACTGTGGGCTGGTGAGGCTGTAACTGTGGTCATGGATGGATGAGGGGACCTTGATTTCTGCTGTGCACTGGGGATTTAGGATTGTTCCTGGCCTCCTCTTGTGCACAACGGGTGCTTTGAGGGCCTCTGAACTGGTGGGGCATGGACTGGGTCAGCCAACCCCATGAGCACCTGGAGTCCACCTCTCCCTCCCATTCCACCTGCCTGGCTGAGCCCCCAGGGACCCCTCCACTCCTCCTCCAGAGCAACTCTGAAACCATTTTATATCTCTTGGAGGTCAGAGCTCAAGCTGGAGAATCCAGAAAACATTCCCAGAGCCAGAACACGCCATGGCGAGCGGGTGCGTGCCTGGCCTCTGCTTCTCATTTCCTTCGTTGCTGTGGGAGCAGTGGAGCTGCACATGGGGTTTCAGCGGGGTGTCCCCTCTTTTGTTCCTATATATTAGAAAAGTCTGTGCATGTGTTTATATTTAAAATCAGTATGTGTGTATTTCAACATGGCCATTTGAGAGCTGTGCCCCTCGGGACTGGTCTGGTTGGGCGAAGGAGGGGTGTAGCTCACAGCTGCCTACCTGCTGTGCTGGCAGCTGTGTGATGCTGCTGCTGGTCCAGCCGTTCTTGCACTTGGAAATAACAGGTGTTAGCAGGGAGGGATCCCAAACCTGCTCAGACCCAGCTAGGAAGGCTCCCTTTGATGTGAGCAGGCTTTGGAGTAAGTCTGGCAGCAGCAGTGCAGAGGCTCCCTTGCTGTTATTTGTATCACAGCCTGGGCAGGCCTTTCCGTGTGTGCCCATCTTGCATTTTCCATGCCCTTTTCCCCACGTGCTTGCTGGTGTGTTGGAATGAAACAGATGCAGCTTCTGGTGGCAGGGCTGGATGTTGGGCTTGTTGCCCATCTTCTGGGACAGCAAACGCAAGGTCAAAGCGTGGCTGTGCCAACAACAAAGTGGAGCAGCCATATAAAGTTGTCATTTTAAATAATTGCCATAATGGTTTCTCCTCCCTTTCTTCCACCCCTTCCCCATGCTGTTCCCCATCACTGTGTCCTTCCCCACCCACAGCCTGGGGGCTGCCTGGATGTCTTCAGGATTTATGTTAAAAGGGAAATGTTATGTGCGTAATTAAACCATCGTACTGCTGGATGGAAATGGGATTTGGTGCTTACCGCTGTGACTCTTTCTCATGCGTGAGGGTGAACTGATTGATTACTGAGGTTTGAGATTAAATATTCCCCTGAGCTCTGCTGGCATTTAGTGTGGTGGGGGGAGGGCAGAGGGAAGGGATGGAGGGAAATTATGGTTTTCCTCCAAGGCAAGGAGAGTACAGGAATGTCTGTTGAGCACATCCCCTTGTCTTGGTCTGCACTGTGGGCTGTAACAGAGGCTTCTGGCACTGGTGTCTTGGGCCACAATAAAGCAGGTGCCTCACTCTGCATCCATGATGGTGGATGAGCTGCTGGTGGGCTTTGCAAGTCCCTCTCACTGCTGCACTGAGCATCCCATTGCATCCTGCCCAGTCCCCGTGACTCAGCTGCATCCCCACCTGGCCCAGATCTCATTCCTGGCTCACATCCCTCCCAGCCTAGCAGTGGGGCAGACCTGCTGTCCCGCCTTTTTCCTTAGGAGTATACCTTATTTATTTATTTTCTTTAATTTCTTTTACTCCAAAACCCCTCTGCATTTGGTTTTGATGGGAAGGGAGGAAAAACCCCCACGCTCCTCGAGTGCGTGGTGGGTTGGAGACGCCGCCTTCTCCCGCTTCCCTTGAAGTCTAATTTTAGCTGAAGGCGATGGGATCCCTCCGGGGTATGGCAGAGATTTCCTATCAGCTGCCCAGACCTTAAGAAACACAAACAAAAACAACACAGAAGCACTTAGGTTTATTTGGGTGAATTCTTTCAAAAAAAAGGGTGTGACTTATTTTATTTATTTATTTTTTTTTTACGAGCAGCCCCTGCGCACGCTGGCTTTGTTCTGCTGCAGTCGAGTATTTCAGGTCTTCCAAGACTTAATCAGAATAATTAGTTACTGTCTGTTTGTACCTTCTGTTTCTGTTGCAGGGTTACCAAAGGGCGTATTTATCTTCCAGAGGGCTGCCTAAGTGTCGCTTGATCATTAAAGCATCTGATTTCCTCCAAGTTATCTGTCATGCGGCTTATGTAAGTAAATAAATAAACGAATGAATGAAAGCAAGGGAGGGTGGGGATGGTGTTGGTGGATTCTGCTTGGGAGGGTTGTTGTACGGATTTTTCCTGATTGTCACGGGTTTAATTGTGAGTTGCCTGTGGTTCCCAGCCCCGTCATGCGGTGATCAGAGGACTGAGTGTTTGGATTGGCGCTGAACGACCCAGCCAGTTTAATGAGGCTGCTTTCAGCCAAGCCTTCACCCCGCTTAACTGGCAAGAGCTGTGTTGCTCCCTGTCATTTCAGGAGCAGGGGGGAAAAAAAATGGCCTTACAGGAATGAAAGGCTTTTGCTTTCACTCACACAGTTACGGCTTTGACTCCTTAACCCAGTGGTATCCCTCATAAAAATCACAGCTCTGTCTGGAAAGAAGTTACCACTGTAAGTTTGGCAGGATTGGGAGTTAGCCGTTTTTCAGCCTGTATTTATTTGCACGTTTGGTTTGCGAAGGGGGTTGTTAATGCACACATTTCCCACCTCTAACACAGGACATGAGAAGGACACGGGCTGTCACTGCAGAGCAGGGTGGGATGGCTGGGAAGCCTTGCAGGGAGAGCAGTGAGGTGCTGAACCCTGCCCTGGTTCGTGCCTGGCACCTGAGCAAATCGCGTGATGTTTTCCCTTCAGTGTTTGTTACTGAGAGCAGATGAGTGGCCCTGCTCTGATGGCAGCACAGGGCTGGACAATTTGCTTTTTCCCCTTGGTTTCTCTCTCTTCTTGGGCTGGGTTGGTTGGGTGGGTTCTGAGGTGCTGGCTTGTCAGCTGGCTTTGCTGCCTCATTTATCATGTCCAATGTGCAAACATTTGGAGCAAGGGTTCAGGATGCATGCTGCTTCCCTGATGGGTTTAGATCCTTTTAAATCCAGAATCAGCCTTTGCAATCAGTTTCTCTGCTTTCCTGTGTGAGAGGGACCATAAATTGAGGTTGGTAGCTTTGTGTTAGCCCTTCTTGGGGATATGGATGCCCTGCTGGGCTTTGCTCTCCTTCCTTGGGAGAAGCTCATGAGAGGGAAGGGACGTGGATGAGGACAAGGTGGGACTGAAGGGATCTGCTGGGCTTTGGTGTCTTCAGACCCAGGGAAAACTGCTTGTGTGAAGGTTGAAGTCCATCTTCTCTCTGCGTTTGTTGGGAAGAGTAAAGACCAGCCACAGTGATGGGGCATGTGTTGGACTCTGCTGTGGCAGAGCTGAAGCTGGGCATGATCCTCATGTCCTGTCCCAGCTCCAGAGTAACAATTGGGAGAGATGCTGGCAAATCCTCTGTCCCCTTTGGGACTGATGTGACTGTCTGACAACCAGCACCGTGTTGCTGGTGGCCTTCTCTCTTTCTGCTCCGGTGTGCGTGGAGGTGGGAAAAGTCTGATTTGATGGAAATACCCTTAAGAAAGCTTGTCAACCTGTTTTTTTCCTTGATGTTTACCCAGCTGGAAAGCTGGTGGCAGTTCAGACAGCACCTCCTGACGCATTGGGAATGTGTGATGTGCAGCACAGCCATTGCTCCTGCATGGCATGGTCCCTCCAGCCACAGTGAGGGATGCTGGAGGGGGTGGCAGGTGTCTAATCCCCATCCTCCTGGTGTGTGCCTCTGCTTGGTTTGGGCAGAGGGAGAGGTGGGGAGGAGGAGCAGAGCTGGTGGGAGTTGAGGAGGGTGAAAGTGTGGAGGGGAAGGGAGATGACAGAGTGGTGGAGACGAATGCTGGGAGGAAAAGGAGATGACGTGGCTCATTTGCCTGGTGCTTTAGACGTTGCTTAGTTAAATTAAGTGTTCACTAGGGAGCCTCATTTGGCTTTTAAATAGCTTTGGAGCATGTGAATGCTCTGTGTTGCTCTCTTCTTTCTGCAGTGAACACCTCCTGTCCCCATCTCTCTCTGAAGAATATCCCCGTTACAAGTCCACCCTAGGACATCTGCTTTCAAAAAGCCCTTCCAGTTCTCCCCAAGCTCCTTATCATTCCAGACCATACATCCTTTGTTTTTTTTCCAGTGTGGACACTGTTAGCTTTGGAGATTGGGACTGACCACAGGTTCCCTGTCCCACAGAGGCTACGGCATGCCAGGAGCTCTGGTGTTCATCACACAGCACCAGCTGCTCTGGGATGAGCTGGCTGGTCTTCCACCACTGCTCCTTGAGCATCCCACTTAAGGCAGAGGTGATGCCCCTTTGGCTTTCCTATTCCTTTGCAGGGCTGCTTATTTCTTCTTTCCTTTCAGCCAGCTGAAACACTGCTCCAAGAGACTGGAGAATGATTTAGAGTACCTTACTTTGCTGTCTGTCCCTTGCTGCAGAGCTGGATGCACTTGACCATCCTGCTACCTGGTAAAGGAAATTCATAGTGCTTAGCTTTATTTAATTTCTGTAGAAAATGAAAGCATCTCAAGCTGTTTCCTTTCCTTTGTCTCCGGAGTATTATGCTGTGTGACAGAGGGTCACAGGCAGGCACAAATCCTGGGGATGCAGACAATGTTTGCTGTTCAAAAACTCTGTCTCAGTAAAGGATGAGGAATATTCCCCACACCATAGCCACCTTGGGGGGTTCAGTTGTGTCACCCCATGCAAGCAGATTGTGGTCACCAGGTGCCACTGAGGTGTCCCCAGACATGGGGCTCCCTCTCCCTGCTCTTGTCCTCCACCATGTGCCCACCAGCCACTTCCAGACGTGGTAGGGGAAGGTTTGAGAGGAGCACACCCCGTTTTCCTCATAAAACTCCAAACAAGAGGCTTGGCCTGGTTTAGATTTTAAAAATAACTTGCACATTTGAAGCTAAAGTTTCAGAAGGGCTCTGAATAGGATAATGGCTTTGATCGTGACAGTCCGAGATCAAGGGAGGGCTCTTTAGGTTTTTTGCATCAGCTGGAAAATATATTGTAGTGTCTAGACTTTATCATCCTCAAGAAAGGCTCTTTTTTTGTTCCTGCTCTACAAAAGGTCTAATCCAAAGCCCATGTACAGTTGGTAGGAGGGGCTTTGATTGTGTCCAGGACATGTTGAAAGAGGTGGAGATGAGCTCTGAAGGACTCAAACCCTGCTTTGCAGGCACTGCAGTTTCCGACGAGGCCGTCGGCGCGGGTGGAAGTCGTGTCAGCAGTGGGGTGAGGAGGCTGAGGATGGATGGGGATCAGCTGTGGGCCAGTCTCCCCTCCCCAGGGCAGTCAGTTCCTGCAGCTGAGCGCTGCTGAGACCTCAGTGCTCATCCTTTGGCTGCTGTGCTTGTGGTCAGCTGCTCAGATCAGCATCTCCCACAGCTGTCTCAGTTTTCTCTGTGTAATGACCATAAACATCTACTTTTGATGGATTGTGTGGACAGAACTTCAGCGTTTTTAGCTTAAGCAATGAAAATGTATGGTTGTCTCTCCTTACCATGACATAAGCGAGTTTCAAATTTTTCTTAAAAATTATTTTACTGAATTACTTTATTATTTAATTATTTTTTGTAATTCCAAAAGAGAGGCAGGGAAGGATCTTCCTAAGATGCTTGGAATAAACTCAAAAGCTTGCTGTGAAGGTGAGGACATCTGGCCACGGGTATTTATAGAATCATTAATGTTGAAAAAAACCTTAAAGATCATTGAGTCAAATTTTTGATCAAACACCACCTTGTCAACTAACCTACATCACTGAGTGCCACACCCAATTGTTTCTTAAACACCTCCAGGAACGGTGACTCCAGCACCGCCCTGGGCAGTCTGTCCCAGTGCTTAACAACCCCTTCAGTGAAGAAATTCTTTCTGATGTCCAACCTGAACCTCCCCTGGTGCAGCTTGAGGCCATGTCCTTTTGTCCTGTCCCTTGTCCCCTGGGAGCAGAGCCTGATCCCGCCTGGCTGCATCCTCCTTGTCAGGGAGTTGTAGGGTGAGAAGGTCCCCCCTGAGCCTCCTTTCCTCCAGGCTGAGCCCCTCCAGCTCCCTTCCCTTCTCTGGACACACTCCAGCCCCTCAATGTCCTTGTCATGAGGGGCCCAGAACTGGACACAGCCCTTGAGGAGTGGCCTCAACAGTGCTCAGTACCCAGGGACTGACTCTTCCTGAAAGCCCACGCAGCAACTGAGCTCTGTCACGTTGGAATATGCCCTGTGGAGGAAGCAGAGGCAGTTTTTCTTCGAAACAGTGTTTTCTGTGCAGGGCTCTTGGGTGTGTTTTGGCAGGTGTGCCATTGGCAAAGTCACCACCAGCAGCCATCTCCTTGGTGTCTCTGCTGCAACAGACCATGATGCCACGCTCACTGCCTGAGGCTTTGGAGGGGTTGCAGCCTAGTTACAAAAGCTTCATCTGGAAGCTTTGAGAAACATTTGGAAATGTTTTGGAAAACATTTGGATCGAGGATGCCATAGCTCTGCGCTTGGTTGTTTTACTTCGCTTTGTCCTTGAGCGAGAAAACTGCTGTTGGGTGTCTGTTTTTTCTTTCCATCCGTTATTCTTTTAGACAAACTTATTTCCAGGGATAAATCAGGGCAAATGCCAGCTTGAAAACAGTTTGTGGTGTAAAATGGTACTAAAATTGTGCTGGAAGGGATCTTGAGAGGTTACCTTGTCCCCAAGGGTAGTTGAATACACTCATTGGTCTGGAAAGTGATCGTCTTTGCTGGGAGTTGTTTTGTCATAAATTATCTCAGGAGCAGAGGCAAAAATCTACCAAATAATGCTGTCAGTATGTGTGCACGAGCCTTCCTCAGTTTATTCAAATCATTTGCTAAATAAGTGTTGAAAATTAATGCTGGGTTTGTTCCCAGAGCTATTCAAAGTAATATTCCAGAGTAACCTTTTCCACCTTGGCATTTGCCAATATACTGAAAGCTTTATGGATGAATTGCAGTTACCTACAGTCTGTATTTGACATGGAGCCATCTCTGTTTTGCCCCATTTCTGAGACAGCCAGTCCCCAAAAGTCCCGCTGGGATGAAGAGCAGGTTTTTCTTTGTTTCTTGTGAATTAGTTGTGAGTTTTCAGTTTTTCAGGTGGTCATCAGCCCTGTGGAAATCCAAAGCAGCATCTTCCCTTGGCATCTGCAGGCTTAGATAAAGTTGTGAGGTCCTGGGAAAGGATCACTAGAAATTGTTATCTCATTGAGATTGAGCCAAGTGATGACTTCCAGTTAATTTCTCCTGCAGCTTCCTCCGTCCCAGCTTTGTGTCTTGAGCGATGAATCACGAAAAACACACACAAGAGCCCTAGTTTAATGCCCCTACCTTTTGAGGGTGCTCCAGAGCTCTGTGGAGTTTTTTTTTTCCCTTGCTTATAGCTCCCTGTTTCAGTGATGAAAGGTTCTGAGAGAGGTTCACCTGTAGCCAGCTGGATGCAGGCTTGCTCTCCAGCCAACATCGCACTGGTGTTGGAATCCACACAGCCCAGATGGTGACTGGTTTTCCTTCATCTGGTCCCTTTCCCAACCCGTTTACAGTAGGTGATAGGGCAATTCATCCGTCCTTGGCTGTGGGGAAGGCTTGGCGAGCCCCCCTCGGCCCATCTGCACGTTTAAAGTGAAGATGAGTGGCATCAGCGTTATTGTTTGGCCAAACGTACGCGGAGATATCACGGCTTAGATTTGTTACAGATGGGTTTCTGGATATAGTCTAAGGCATTCTGCCAGCCAGTTTTATATCTGTGTAAAAGTGATTGGCATCCCTATAAATAAAGCTGCTGCGGGATTATAAATCTAAATATACTTATTCATTAAATTATTTTTACATTTCCACTGGGTTGTCATCCTGGCTTATCATAAGCAAACCACACTCTCTGCCTGTGCGTTATCCACAGCTCCAGCAATGCGGCTTCTGAGGCTGGGAAATATTTTTTCACTTGTGTGTCAGTTATCCATGAGTCTTTCTGCCATGGATCTCTTCACTAGGACTTCATCTCAGTCATCACTTGGAATGACCCTGTCCTGGAGGCTGCTGTAGAAGTGGTAGTGGCTGTAAATACAGGAATGTGAGTTCTTCCTTTTTGGCTCCTAAGTGAGCATGACTTTGCTGGGGTATTTAGTACCTGTGACCTGGTAAATACTATTTGCATGGCTCCTTTGGTGCTGGGAAGGGCTCCTCCATAAGCTTCTTCATCCATATCCTGAGGGAGGGAGTCTCGCAATGTTTCTTCCTTCTGTGCCACAGGCTGGGCTGCATGGAAACAGGGGTTTTTCCATCTGGTTTAACCATCCTTGCTGGTTGTTTTGGCTACAGGGAGCAAGGAGAAAAGTCCCCCAGACCAGCTCCAGGTGTAGCTGTGAGCTGGGAAGGTGCTGGAGGGAGAGCCTGGCCAGACACCAGCACAGCCAGGCAGCGATGCAGGCACTGGTAAATCTGGCTTGGTCTTTGAACAGGCTGATGACAACACTGTGAGCTGCAGCCTCTGGTTTCTCTGGGGTTTTTTTCCTTCTCCTTTCAAAGCATTTGAGTATTAATTCAGTAAATGATGAAGCATAGAGCACATGTGCCTGAGTGGCAGAATATCAGCTGCCTCACTCTGCCCAGTAATAATGTGCACTGATGAAAGTTAACCCATGATTTGAGTTTAGTTTCCTTATGAAAGGAAGCTGCAAACTCAGTCTGTCTGCCCCTACTCCCGTCACTGACAATTCATTAAGTCCATTGCCTGGTTTTGTCCAGTCTTTCAGATAGGTTTTTCATCTCAAATCTGTGGAGTTGCTGCAATTTTTGTCAAAACAGGCATCGAGTTAGAAGGGTGTTGCAGAGATTTTTTTATTAAGGGATGCAATGAAACCTCAGCCTGCACTAGACACCAGGGAATACACATAAGTGTTATGAACATCCAAGCCATAAAGAGTGCTTTAGTTGGATTTGCCACATTATGAGACACCAGAGAGCCCACGCTGCGGGTCTCTGCACAGACATGTAGGTGTTGCCGGGGGGATGTTTGCCTCGGTGAATTCTCTGATGTTTAATATATGTAAGTTCATCCTGCAGCCTCACTATAAAAGTGAGCTTGTGTTGCTGAGATGCACAGAAGGAAGTCTTTTCGTTCCTGTTGGTATTCCTAGTGCTGCTCACCCCACCAAATGTAGTTTTGGTAGCATAACAGGGTCAGCTCCATCTTGTAGGGTCTTCAGAAGCTGGTAGCCACATCTGGATGTCCTGACCTTTGCTGGAGCTGGCTGCCAGTCCTTGGCATTGTGGAGGCAGGGGAGGCCAAGCTGCTGGGAGTCAGCATCCTGAAGGTGGGAGCTGGACAATGAAGTTGGAAACCTCACCCTGCTCTATCACAGGAAAGCACAGATTGGCAGGTGAGCAGCAGATGGAAAGGAGAATCCTGAGTAAGGGGTCCTGTGTCCCTGCCCCTGAGTTATTTCTGGTGCCCAGTGGCTGAGGTGCAGCTGCACGTTGGAGGTAAGAGGTTGGCATCTGGGTTGTGTCCTGGAGGTGCCAGGGTTGGTTTGAGCAGAACAAATGTATTTCACAAACTCAGAAGCTGAATGAATCATTTTGTCTGGTGCAGATTCAGACAGAGGTTACCTTGGCCAGAGCTGTGTGGCTGGTGCCAGCAAACAGGGAGGTGGTTGCCTCTGGGAGTGACATTCCTGTGGTCCCCGTGTCCTGCTGCAGACCCTAATGCAGTAATGCACCCCCTTCCTCCCTAAACCAGCAACAGCTCCTGGTTGGCACATGTTACCCAGGCTCTGGAGGTCCTGGTGTGGGTGCTCAGAGCATCTCTAAGGTAATTTGGAGGTTATGGTGTGACCAGCTGGGCTTGGTGCTGCTGGTAGATGGGTCCTACGTGGGTGTGAGATCCTTTCATCACCTTGTCTTGGGGGGGGGAGGGAGAGACCCTGAAAGAGCAGCCACCAACTTCCCTGCAGGGATTTGATGGGGTGCAAACAGGACTTGACATTCAGTGTGTTCTTGGTGAGCTGCCAAATGTTTGCATATCAGCCTGGCTTTTACTCGTAGGTGTCAATGCTTCTTTCCAGGCCTGGTTTCCACCACAACCCGAATTCTTCGCAGTGTTGGGGTTTTTTTTCCTCTTTGTTTCTTTCCTTCTTTCTCCATTCAGTGCCTTAGTAAGAACACAGCTGAAGTCCTGGGAGCCCAAACTAAACCTCTCCATTACACATGACCCGATTAGACGGCATGGTAATAAGCATTTGAATCTAAGGCTAGATTAGGCAGGGAGCAGTCTGAGGCTGGATTTGCATAGCATGAATTCCTTTTCCACAGAACGTGTTGGTAAATCTACTGAAAAGTGAATTTAGAAAGCGCTGGCATGCGTCAAGTGCTCCTGGTGATGCATGGGTTGCTCTTCTCACTAGACACTCAGCTGGGAAAAAAATGCCTGTGATTGCCTGGAAAATGCTTTTTCTCCTCCCTGCCTGCTCTCACAGCTCATGTTGCAGTCGATGGGGATGGGCAGCTCTTGCCAGCTCTAAAAATGTGCATTAATGGGGTTTTGAAATTTTTTTGTCCTGGACAGGCAATGATTTCAGGGCGCTTTCTCTTCCTGTGACAACTCTGGCAGTAAGGGAGTGAATCTGGAATTTTCAGGTATCTAAGTCAAATTTGCAGGTTCTTCAAGCTTTCGCTTCTATGTTACAGGTCTTGTGCTGGAAAATGCTGCAAATATTTGTTATCAAAAAAGCCATTTAATTTCCTTCCCGTGTGGACATTCATAAGATTGTGGATGACTGAGGGTCAGTCTCTTTTTGAGCTATGTCATTACCACATGTTTAGGCCATCCCGACTGCAGTGTTAATTTGGGGTAATGGGATGCAGAGGTCAGACACGGGAGGAAAATGTTTTTCAAGGTTTAGGGCAGTGTCAGGGCAGCAAACCTGCAGGCTTTCTGTTCTAGGAAAGGGTTTGAGATGGAGGTCATGGGGTTTCAAGCTTGGTTAGAGTTGTTGGACCCCACGTCATCACCCAAGGTGTTGTCTGGGCTGTGTTGGAAGACCTGACAATCTGGTGAATGCAAAGATGCACCCCTGAGTGGCCTCTGTCAGCCAACTCCGTTGCTGCTCTTGCTGGCAGAGGTGTTTCAAAAGCTGCTGAGGAAAAGGGAGCTCGTTTCTGGGTGTTTGGATGTGTTTTCTCACCTGACAGCTGGGTGGACCTGGTGCCAGTCAAATGCACCGCCCTGAAGCCACATCCTTTGAAGGGATGCCACAAGTCACTGACCACCAGTGCACCTGAAACCTTGCCCAGGTGGTAGATGTGACGAGCTCTGCAAGACCCAGCCACCCCCAGGACTCACCTCAAAGTGTGAAGTTCTCCATTGGCTTGGACTGTGGGTAAACCAGACTGGTGCTGATGGGGAGAAGCAAAAATGCCATCACTCCAAACATCTCCCCCAGAATTACATGCTGAGCATGATTCCCACGTGCTCTGGAATACCCCTCTGGTCAGTTGGGGTCAGCTGTCCTGGCTGTGTCCCCTCCCAACTCCTTGTGCACCCCCAGCTTCTTCGCTGCTGTAGTGGGGAGCAGAAATGACCTTGACTCTGTGCAAGGGGTGCAGAGCAGTAACTAAATCAGCTCTGCATTAGCAACACTTGTTTCCAGCACAAACCCAAAGAAAATTAAGTCATCCAGCCAAAAACAACTTGGAAAGGGGCAGGACTGGTTTGATTAAGGGGAGTGAAGTGGGTGGTGTGGGAGCATTTCTGCGGGGAGCAGTGGGTGTGTGGGAGGAGCGGGGGGTGTCAGGGTTTGGTGCTGCAGCCCAGACGGAGTGGGTGACACTGCGGCTCCGGGAGTGGGTGGCACTGCAACCCAGCAGGAGTGGGTGACACTGTAACTGCAGGAGTGGGTGACACTGGGGCTCCAGGAGTGGGTGACACCGCAGCTCTGTGACAGTGCCTGCAGTGGCCTCGGGGAAGGTGCATCTGTGCTCGTGGGCGCGTCTGAAGCGTGGTGAATCCCAGATACATCAACACCCAGTCTGCCCTCCTGCTGCAGATGAGATTTAACTTTAAAAATTCAAACATAGCTATGTTCTCTCAGGGTGTCTGAGCCTCTCAGGATCCCCTTGGGTCACTTTTTCAAAGCGGTTGTTTGCAATTGCTAGGATTTTTTTTTTCCCCCTTAATGAAAAGGGAGATGACTGTATAAATATCTACAGGGTTGGGGAGCTCGTGTTACAATTTCCTGGGTGTAGTGTGAAAGCCTGCAAAGGAAAGAAATCCACTTGCATATGCAGCCCTGGCAGGGATGTGACCACTGTTGCTGTGATACTGCCCTTCCAGGGGGTTTCCTCACGGGAATGTTTGCTCGAGTGGGGTGGAGAGGCTCATTTTTTGAGCAGTATATCGCAGTGAAGGCAGGCAGGGTGCCTGAAGCACTAGAGGTGCTGAGGATGCCTTGTTTGGACTCCAAGCTCTGGGGAAAACCGGATTTGGTTAAATCAATGCACAGAGGAAAAACTAACAATCCCGTGCATGTACTCGGTGTGTTTGAATTAGGTTTGTATTGACACTGCTGATGCTGATACTTCCCTGGATTAAGCATTAAAATAGCCTCTATTGATTTTTAAATGCATCCTTTCGGGACCTCCACTGGACTGACATTCCCCTCTGGATCTCCACCTGGGGAAAAGGGACCTTCCTCTGGTCCATCCCTGGCACTGATGTGTGGAAGGCTCCCTCCCCTCGGTGAGAGGCCGGGTAATTAGGCAATTAAAACCACGTGCCCACAGTAAGACAGTTCCTGTGAATTGCAGGTGGTGGATTTGAGCAGCTGTCCTGGAAAATCGAGTCCTGCTGCCCTGTGGCTCCGGATGGTGCAGATCCATCCTGGTCAAAGCAGGGCATTTTCCATTAGCTACATTGTGTTGTAGCCACATAAAACAATAATGATCAGGCTTTCCCATTAATCTCCCTTGCTGTGCTCGCCTGATTTTTTTTGTCTTTTGTTTAAATGCAGACAGTCTTTCAGTGAAACGTGATAAAAGTTGCTGTTTTCTTCCCAGGCTGGGTGGGAGCAGGCATCATGTTGGAGCTGTTGGGATCACACTGTGCCTGATGCGAGCTCACATACATTGTTTTTCGGTGTTCATCTGCTGGAGCACTGGGAGGTATTAGTGTCATACTGGAAGGAAAAGTGGCCAGCAGGCCTTTTCTGCCATTAGACGTATTTACCACGGAGTTCTCAACCCCAGGTTTGTACTTTAGGGGAGAAAATCACTCTGGATTAACATCAGAATTTAAAAACCTTTAAAAGGAAATCAGCATTGCAGATGGGTAGGCCAGCTGAGAGGTCTGACAAGTGTGTTTTGTTTGCTCTGGGCACCTTCTGTACTAGAAGTTTAATGATATCTTGAAGTTTAATGATATTTAGCTGTCAGGGTCCCTGCTGGGAAGGACTCCTATTTACAGCAGCCTCCCTCCAGTTCCCATTTTGAGAGAGATAGAAACCAGCTTGCTACACACCACAAAATGCCTGAACACCTGGGGTCCCAGTAGCCTCACCTTAAGCACGGAGAGTGCTAAAAATCTCCAAAGACCACCCAAAATAAGCCCTCTGGGACTCAGCCAGTAGCTCCTTGTTGCCTCATCGTGGTGGTGGCTCCATTGCAGATGTTGCTGTGCTGATGGACTGGAAGCATCTGCTGCTGAGCAACTTGGAAACTCCACTTTGTGGAGCCAATTTAATAGGCTTTAAAAGAGGAAAAAAACCTGCCTGCCTTCAGCCCGTCTCACCCCGGGGATTACCCGCTGAAATGGGGAGCAGTGAAATGGAAAGCGCAGCAGTGAGGGTTTGCATGCGATAAATCACAGTCACAGCCCAAATACTCATTGGAGGAGCGGGGATGAAGAAAAGGGAGGAATTAAAATAAAGGAAGGTTGTTGATAGAACTATTGTTCTCCAGGAAATTGCTAATTGGCAAACAAATATCCTCCTCCAGTGGGAAATACAACTCCTCTCTCCCTTGCTAGGCTGCTGAGTTTGTATTAACAGCATTTGCATCCTCAAAGGGAGTAGTCAGAACCTGTGATATCTGGGCTGGGCTTTACAGCTGGTGTTTGCACCTTCTGGAGGTGTGTTGTGCTTTGAATAAGCAGCTTTCCCCCAGCTGGGGCCAAAAGCAGCGATGGAGATGGAGTGGGGCTGGATTGGTGTTCATGCTTGGTCTGGGTGGGTAGGGATGGAGCCAGGATGGAAGAGGATGCTCCCCCCGGGATGCTCAGCGAGGCTGTAGGAGCCCCCTGAGCTGCCCAGCGGGTCCTGCATCCCTCTGCCTTAACTGGTTTTGTCCTTGAGGGCTGCCTGGAGGAGGCTCAGCATCGCTGAGCCCGGACACCCTCAAAGGCTGCCTGAGAGACCAGGTTCCAATGGCAAAGGACCAATTCTGGGAGGCTCTTCCCTGCAAGGCTTCAGGCTTTCAGGAGAGCCCCGGGTCGGTGCTAATCCCTCCCTGCACATAACCTCGGCTCTGAAAGGGCTGTCTCTGCCCCTTTGAGCCCCACCACAATGCAGCACCGACAGCTGCTGCCCCAAAACAAGAGAGGGGTGAGGGGAGCACCGGGACGGGTGGCCCCTCGCGCCTCCTTTCCTTTCTGCTGTTTTTTTTTTTTTTTTTTGCTGTGTTGCCTTTTAAAACTGGGCTGGGACACTGGGAGGTCAGGGGAATGCCCCAGCATCCTTCCTGGAGAGCCCCCCCTCCCCGCCACCTCTGCCTCCCTCTGCCTTCCTGGAAAGTCTCTTGGGCTTGGACAAGTGTTGTGCCTGGGTTTCAGGATGCAAATCGTGCAGTACATTAAAGGGAGCAATATGTGACTTGAAAACTGTTCCTTCCTCCCACCACTGCCAACCCACCCCACTTTTATGGTTTGATTCTGCGAAAAAGAGGACCACGAATCTGTCTGGCTTCTGGGAAAACGGGATGTGTGTGTCTGTAAAATTGGGTCATTCAGCACTCTAGTGAATATCAAGGAATATATATATATATTTATATAGGTTTGCAAACTGGGTCTTGTCTGTGGCTCCATGTTGTTGTCCTTGTTCCTGAAATAAATGGTATTTGCCTGAACTATCTCCTGGAGTTCCAGTAAGAAGTGGTCTGTAGTGGTTTAGAGGATCTGGTGCCAGTGCTCAGCTTGTCACTGATCAGATTTACTCTTTGAGTGAAGAACTCGTGACCTCCAATGTTACTGCACTACTCACCATCGAGATGGCTGGGAAACTTGAGCAAGGTTTGGTTTTTAATCCTCAAAACTGAAAAGTTTTGCTGCAGCAGTGTCTTCTTCTCTGGTTAGATTAATATGTGCACTGAGCCGTGCCCCACAGGGGATCGAGGGCTGTGTGGGGTTAGATAGATGCTGCAAGCCCTCAGCCTTCTCCTTGGATCCAAGCTCGTCTCCCTGCCCTGGGATGCACCATGCCATCAACCTTCCCCTGCTCCAGATTTTTGCTGGCCTGCCAAAGCGAGCGGCGCTGCTCCGAGGATTGATTTCAGCTGGAGAGCGTTAAGACAGATCCCGTCTCACCCTGCTGAGCACCACGCTCTTCCCCCCAAAAACTGGATTACAGAGTCAGCAGCGTGTGTGCTTCCCTTGGCAGGCACCTCACTCGTGTGCTGGAGAGGTGACAGGCAAAGCCAGGCCGTGGTACTCTCACAGCACAGTGGAGGTTGTTGCTCTTTTCCCTGAATAGCATCAACACCTCCAGGTGGGAGCCCCATGCAGACTTGTACATAAAAGTCTCTCCCAACCCTTTTTTTTGCTTTTGATAGGTGTAAGTTGAAAGTGGAAAAAGAAGAGCTTTTCTGGCATGTTACAAACTCGTGAAACTATGTCTTTCCCTCACTGGCTCTGTGAATAAACTGGTCTAATTTTTCTTTCTGCACCCTGGATGTGGCCATCGAGCCCCCAAAGCTCGTCTGCCCTTGAGCAGAGCAAAATGTTTTCTTGCGAGACAGCAGGCCCAGCTGCATGCTTCAGGATGTGACAAATGCCACAATAAAAAGAAAGAATAGAAAGAGGAGGTGACACATTTTAGGCAAGCTCTGGGTTTTTGATGATGCTGGCAGATGGGGCTTTGCTGGAGTGAGCGGAGAGCTTGTGGCTGCAGCCAGCTCCTCATGGCATCAGGGGCACTGTGCTGGTGGCTTTCAGGCAGCCCAAGCAAGGTATGGGGACACAAAACACTCTTTGTTGGGTTCATAGAGTTTAACAGGATTTCTGGGAAGAGGAAGGAGGATCGGGGGTAATTCAGGATTTGGCGGGTGTATTTATAAATCTATGAAACCCAAGTCTTTGAGATTTGCTTACGCTGAGAATCACGGCTCTTGTGATGCTCTGGTGATGAGTCAGGCTCCTCCTGGCAGCTGCATCATGGAAAGGGTCCTGTTCCCATCCCCTTTTGGGCTGCAGTTTTGAGTGTAGATGGATGGAAAAAAGGCAATCAATAGTTTAAAGCCTTTTATCCCAATGTTTTTGGGCTTTTTGCCCCCTCCTGACAATGTGCACCGATTTCCAGTAAACACAAACGTTGCTCACCTGTACAGCCTGTGCCTGAAAACAGCTTTACACTGGAGAAAGGGGGCTCTGGAAATCAGCATGTGGCCAAAAAGTCATTCTCCTTTAAACAGGAGCAGCTGTGCTGGGGATACCAGCACCATGCTCAGCACAGTGGAGGTTCTGGTGACGGGCTCAGATCCTTTAAGCTTCTGTGTTGGAGGGAATTCCTGCTCAGGGGAAGGCCATCCTATTTGTGAGCATTTCATCCCTGCATGGGCTCAGTGTCAAACCTTTTATTTTTAAAACTGAAAAATGCTTAGACCCATCTCAGTAAAAAGTGTTTCCTTGCACCAGCTGTGGTGCAAATGTGAAATGGACCGGCACTTCTCTCTCTTGAGAGGGATGTGCTGCTCCCTCCTAGCTGGGCAGAGCACCATGAACACACTTGGAAGGGCCCACAATCAGGACCAAACCCAAGAGGAGTTTGGGTGAGTGGAACCAAGGAGGGTGCTGACTGTCTTGGCTCTGTAAAGTGAGAAATCAAAATGTGCCTGGGAAAGGCTTTGATATTTCTTGCGGGATGCCACAAACGTACAACTGATCTGAAAAATGCTTATGGGAGCATCCAGTTTTTATTGCTATGGTGGTCTGGATGTGACTTACAGTGGGAGGAAAAGTAATCTAGAATTGTTAATTTTAAAAAAACGATGCAAGGTATCTTGCACTGTGCCCTGTGCTGGGTGTTGCATTCATGGCGAGAAGCCCCGAGGGAGAATCAGCATTGCTCAGTGGTGGGGTGGGACAAGTATAGGGTACAGTGTATGAACTGCCAAATTCCTACTAAGTGCTGTAAAAAGGGCTCCTGGCTCTAGTGCTTGGTGACAGCGATGGTGTCTTCCTAAAGCCCTTGCCGAGGCCGAGTGCCTCCCCACCATCACCAGCCAAGGAGGTCACTTTGCAGTGATGGATGCAAGTTGGAATATTTCCATTGTTTGGGAGCATCCCAGGCTGTGCTGAAGCTGTTGCAGAGTGAGTGTAGGCAAAGCTTGACATGGCCCAAGATGCTGATACTGTTCAGGACATGGCAGAGACGGTCAGTGAGCCCTGTTAGGCTTGCATCAAAACCACTCCCTGCTTGTGCAACGCTCTGGAATAAAACTCCACATTCAGAGAAGGAGCTCGCTCAGGATCTTGCATCCTCGCTTTGGGAGGGCAGCCAGGAAAACAACAAGCTAATATTCATATTTGAGGATTTAGCTCCTGGCTCCTGGGTGGGTTTGGAGGGGGCGGGTGTGAAGGGGAGCGTGCGCGCTCCTTTGCATGTGTTTGTGCCCTTGTTGGGTATTTTTAGGCTGCAGACCGCAATGCTGCAATACCGGTGCTGGCTCCAAACCAGCTGGTTGGGGCATCGGTCACAGACAGGCTTTGGCAGCTCGTTGCTCCACGCAGTTTAATTTAGCTTGCTGAGGAAGCTGTTGAATATGCAAGTGGTAATTGCTGCTCTCCTTTCCTTAAAGCAAAGTCGGAAGCAACACCAGGGTCCAATTTTCTCCTTAATGACTGATTTCATTTAAACACTGCTCAGGGCGATGTAGGCTTGGTGCTTTTCTTTTTTGGGCTGGGGAGAACTAAACTTGTATGTCTGTGCATCACTGAGCCCGTGGCCTTCGTCCATCCTGGGTCGAACATGTGGGCTAAGCTTCTTGTCCTCCTTCTCCTCAGTCTGGGTTTCCAGTTTGAGTCCATCACACACACGTTTCCACCCTTGTTTCTGTGAAAACAGAGTTGTTTGGGAGTGATTCAGCCCCATCAGTCCTGCCTTGAGATTTGGGCTTGGCTACAAGTTCCCTCAGTGACCCTTCCCAGCCCATCTTCCCTGCCTCTGTACATACAGGGGCAATTAAGCTTAATTTATTCTGGCCCACTCAATAGTAGAGGCCAGAAGGCACCATTAGATCACAATCTGACTTAAATTTATTGATCTAATTAGCGGTCAAAGGTACAAGCAGGAGGTGGGAGCAGGACACTTAACATATGATGCAGCCTAGAACTTGTCCTTTCTGTTCTCCTTAACACAAGCCTCCAGATTGCCAGGGGCTGCTGCTTTTTCTTCTTGAATAACCAATTTCTGCCGGATTTGCAGGGGAGGAGGAGGCTGTGTAGCTGGACTTTGTTCTGACGATGCAAGCTGCGCTGTCTGCAGCCCCCGACAACTTGTCAGGGAGCTGTGTTTTGATTTTGATCCATCATGTCAATGAATATTCATCAGCCTTCTGAAGGTTTCATGCTATTTGCCCGGTAGCTAACATATTCTCTCCCTAACCTTTTTTTAGCCTTGGTTGCTAATAACCTACAGCCCACTCAGTCTACATTATAGGGTGGTTTGGTTTTTTAAATTGTTTATAGATGAAAATGAGGAACCTCAATAGCTTCAGAGCTGGAAGCCGCTCAGAAGTACCTTGTCTTGGTTGCTACATGGCTGTCTGCTTTAAACCCCAAAATAAAACCTTGTCTTTTGGTCTGTCATTCAGACTCCTCATAAAACATTGTCAGGAGTGTGTATCTCTGAAGAGCAGGTGTTGTTCTGATAAAAGCTTTCCACACGTTTTTGTAAGCCCAGGTCAGAGCTGGTACGTAGCAGCAGGTTTCAAGGACGACGTTGACATGGTGTTGAAAAGGGGGTGGAAAATGCCTTGTGGAAGAGGAGAATGGGTCTCTTTGCTCCAGACCAGCTGCAGGAGCAGGATTGGGCCCTGTTCTGGGAATGGTGTGTCTGTACCCGCGGACTTGGAATGACCCAAGTGACCAAACTTGGCATGGCTGAGAACAAGTGGGTTGGGGCAGAGCTCTTGTGCCAGGCATGAAGTGCTGGGCAGCCACCAGCATCTCCGTTTGCACCCTGCTCCTTGTGGCTCTTTAAAACCCAAACCTGCAGTGTTTTCTTCCATGTTGGAGTGGACAGACATCTTTGTGCCTTTGGCTTTGTGTTTCCCTCCCTTCTTTAGGAGAGGAGCTCCTCAGCAGGTCCCCAAACCCTGCTGACACCGAGGGGCTGCCAGCAGGCTGCTAATGGATTTGCTGCGGTGCTGGCTGCCGGGGAGCCGTGATGAGAGAGCTTTCATGGCAGCTGAAATTCCTCCAGCGGCTGCATATTTCTACATCCAAGATGTAAAAATGTGAAATGAGATTTGGGGCCTTTCAGGAAGGGGGGGACTCTCCAGGCTGGGCACAGAGCAATTGCACAGCCTGGGATTATCCTGCGTGAAGATCCAATAGCTGTTTCCCATCGTTCGTGGTTCAGCAGATGATTACACCATGTGCTAAAAACGTGCAGTCGAGATCATTTCAAGGGTCAGGTCCTCTGTTAAAGAACTGTGGGTAGAGCCTGAATTTTCTGCAAGGTCCCCGTTTTCAGAGGGCAGTGTTTGCCATGCTGTGGTGGTGCAGGGTCTGACCTCAGGTCTGACCCCAGCCCTGGCTCTCTGCAGGGCACAGCAGCTGTTTATTCTGCTGTATAAATCCTTAGTTGGAGGGAATGGCAGGCTCTGGGGAGATCAGACACTCCTCTCCAAATGCTGACCTTTTTTTCCTGAGTCTCTTCGTAGCTTTGTTAATAAATCTGAGTCATCCATATTTAAACCTTGGCTGTTTGTGCCGTCTCTTAACATCTCAGTGTCTTGTTTCACAGAGATAAAATATGTGGGTGTGTAACTTTGTAAGACAAATGTTTAGGCTTTCAAAAATTCCCTGCTTTGCTGGTTGATTTTTCTCATTAGTGTTTCTCCACACTCCTCATTCCTCATAGGTGACCCTCCTCTTGTGTCGCTGACTTGAGAGTTCCGATTTTGGGGCCAGCATTTGCCTGGTTCTTGCTGTTATTAGCCAGGCAGGGCACATGGTTCCTGCCCTGAGCTTTGTTCCCAACCAAGAGTTTCAGAAAACAACAAAACCCAAGCAGCTGCCGGTGCGAGCGATGCCCAACGTCAGCACTGCTTAGGAAAATCTGAGCTACCAGCACCGTGTGATTTTTATCAGCTGAAATCGCGTCTTGTAAATATTTACTGGAGCTACAAGTAAGGTTTATCTAATTAAAGCCAAGCAAAACTTTCCATGAAAAAGAGCCGCCCTGCTGGGGGTTGCTGGTGGATGTTTAGGGACACGTTTAAGAGCTGGGGGAAGCGTGCAGGATATTTTTTCAGCTCTGCTGCTGTCTGTAGCTTGGGGCGTCCTGAGACACATGAGGTCTTCAAGGATCAAGTCACCCATGGTGGGGATTTGGTGGCCCCAAGCACACCCAGCTGTTCTGGCAGCAGTCTCCTGAATTTTGCATACCCCTGGCATGAGGGGATATGAGGTGTGGGTATGAGGGGGGGCTGGCCCAGCTGCCATGGCACGGGGAGGTTGGTGCAGATTTGCTGGGTTTGGCAACAGTGGTGGTGCCCAGGACTCCTCATCCCCTGGGGACAGTGGCGTGACCCCTGCTGCTGCCAGCTCTGGCACGAGGCAAAGCAAATGCATCTTTTTAATTTGCGTGGTTGTCAAGGTTGCCAGGACTGTAAACGTCAAATCTGAGCAGAAATATTTGGCACGAAAACCGTCTCTGCTCTTCCCCTCCGTACCGAGCGCGTGGGTGGCTCAATTCCTCCTCCCACCGCGGGACGGGAGCGCAGCGCTGCGGGGCGGCTGCTCGAGCCTCCACTCTTCTCTTCCCCGCAGGATTTAGTGCCCAGGAGGGAGGGACGCAGAGGATTGTGGCCATGGCCCCGAGGAAGAGGAGCAGCCGGGGGATCTCCTTCATCTTCTGCTGCTTCCGCAGCAGTGACCACCCCGAGATCACGTACCGGCTGCGCAATGACAGCAGCTTCGCCCTGCAGACCATGGAGCCCTCGCTGCCCATGCCGCCAGTGGAGGAGCTGGATGCCATGTTCACCGAGCTGGTGGTAAGTAGGATACTTCTTAATTTCAGTTTGAGTTTTGAGGTTTCTCCCTCTTTCCCCCCAGGACCCTCTTGGCAGTCTCTCCAGCCTTGGTTTTGAGTTTTCAGGCATACTTTGGCGTGAACGGAGGCTGCTGTTGCTGAACCCTGAGCTCTGCTACTCCCTGAAGTCCTGCCAATTTGGGATGGTCTCTCTCACTAGAAACTCTTTATTTTTTATAGCAGGAGTTTGGGTCCAAGCTGGTAAAACAGGATGTCCCCCATAGGTGCCAAGTGACTTTACTTGCGAGGCACTCAGTTTCACAGAAAGCATCAGGTGTGGGCTACACTGAGATTTGGGAAGTCAGGATATTGCTTCTTTATCCTTTGGTTCCAAAACTTGGAAAAACATGGATTAATAAAAAAATTGACAGCCAAAAAAGCTTTAATTTCCTCTAAGCAAAAACATTTTGGTGTGGTATTTTGGATGGTGTTTTACTTTGAGATCATCCAGCGGTGAAATGATGTTTTCCTACGGTGCTGGGATGCATAGGGAGAGCTGTGAATTGTGGCACTGGTCAGTAACACCTCAAGGTGTAGCGCATCCCATTGGATGCCAGGTAGCATGGACCTATTGAGTTGGGCCTCTTGGTAGAGGAAAACTCCAGGTTGTATTATAAAAGCTGGTTTTGCCCCAGACATCCGTCTCCATGGGCAGGATGTGGCAGTCCAGGACACCACCACAGCACAGTGGGGATGAAGTGTCTGTGGAGCAGGACTCTTCTTGCAGCAGGACTCTTCTTGCAGCAGTCCTGCAAAACACCATAGATCAGGTTGGGTTTGTTCAGGTGAACTGGCTGTCTCTGTCCCAATTTATTCTCCACTGATAACTTGGCCAAATCAGGTTTTCCTGAGGGAATCCTTTCCCATGGATCACTTTCCCCCTGCCCCAAAGGCTTTTTGGGCTGAAGGAGGCATCTCTGGAGGCTCAGATACTGGAGCCCCCCACCATGCCTGTTCACCTCACCTCAGCCCAGGATTTTCAAAGCATTTCCTCCAAACTAATCCAGATGCTTTGTGCAGTGGCAGTGCCCCAGGGAACTTCTGTGTGTGAAATGAGGCAGAAGCCAGTCCAGCCTGGGGCACACCCTGGTGTGGCCCTCCTGCTCTCCAGTCCTTCTGCATGCTGTTGAGATTTTTAGTTCTTTTTCCCTAGCCAAGGGTGAGAAAAAGGCCCGGAGGCAGCTGGTGCTCCAGGGCATGCTGGCAGCAGGAGCCACGCTGTCTCCCTGGGGACTGAAGTCATGCAGGGAGGGGGACAGCGGGTGCCCACCGTGCTCCTTTGCAAGCCACCCCCTGGCTCCCCAAAAAACCCATCAGGCAGATCTCAACCCAAGCCAGGACTGGTTTGGAGGGAAGGGGAAGCCAAGCTCTGCCCTGTGGGCACAAGAAGGCAGATTTCCATTCAGGGGAGTGAAGTTGCAAATTCCCCCCATCCTTACAAGGGCTCCTTCTTGCTCTCAGTAACCTGTTGGTGTCGGGTATTAAATTTCAGCATTAGTTAAATGGTTTGGAAAGTATCCCACTGTTCCTGTACAAACCCACTGTGTAACATTTGGAAGAGAGACAGAGAAAGCACTCAGAGGTGCTGGGCTGATCTTCACGCCTGCGGGAGCCCCGATGCCATCGTGCTCGGCCATGCGGGGTGGGATGGCTCGTGCCTGCTCTGTGGGACTGAGGCTCCCCCCAAAGTCCTTGGCTGTCTCAGCCCATTGGGTTGAGGGAAGTTAAAGGGGTTGGAGAGGACCTGGAGGCTTTGCCAGCTGGAGTTGGTCCTTTGCCAGCTCTTCTCTTGCAGCTTAATCGTGACTTTTCTGCCCCGCTTGTTCCCACTAGGGTCTCAGAGTGGGAGGGATGGAGGATTTCAGGCCTGGGATGGGGGGTATTTTGGGGACATTGCAGCAGTAGGTTTGGTCAGCAGGATGGACAATCCTCCCACGGACACAAACAACAGAGTGGGATCCATTCTCCACAGATCCCAGCCTGCTGCTTACATCGAAGGGCACAGTCCCTTTCTCTTTGGAGCCATCCTACAAAATATTCCCTGAGCTTTGTGTGTTTTTGAGTGTGCCTGTTGATCTGAGGCAGGAAACATCCCTAGCGTGAGAAATTGGTGGTTGTCCCATGCCAGCAGCAGAGAATGAGGGCCTGAGCTGCAGAGGGACGTGGAGCAGCTGTGACTCCAAGGTCAGCTAAAGGCTTGGGCTGCTCTCCCGGTGTCTGGTTTTTTGGCCTGTTTTGTATTAGATGGACACTTTGGATTTGAATTAGGATAGGTAAATAGAATAGATAAAAAGTTAGGGGTTTATTCTGTTTTTCACTTAGTTGTATTAGGAACAACGGGGAAATGGGATTTTTTTTTTTTTTCTTTTTGCCTGGGCACAAATTTCAGCAATAAGAAAATGCCTGATCTTCTTCCCAGACTGCAAGGATGAGGCTCCCTGTCCCAGCCAGCCATATGCAGAAGGCAGGGGCTTTTCCCTGGCTGAGGGCAGATGCAGATGTTGTTGCTGTGGTCAATGACTGATCACTGCTTCCTCGCAGAGGAACCTTTTCCCTTTCTCTCCCTCTCCCCCAGCCTGGTGTGAATGGGTTTTGTTGGAGCATTGTTGGGATGTCGCTCAAGCGGGCACCGGCCCCGTCTGAAAGGCTTTTCTTTGTCCGCTGTCCTGCCGGGGCTCCGGCCAGGCTCAGCCACCCAGGGAGGAGCAGGTGCTGACAGAGAGGCACAAACAAAAGCAGAGTATTTCAGCAAGATTTACTGATTTGCAGCTCCTTTGGCTGGGACAGTGCTTTGTGATTTTGTGCAGATTTCTGTGCATCAACACCGCTGTGTCCGGCCGGCTTGGGTCGGCTGTATTTGCTTCCTGGGGCTCGTGCAGAGGTGTGGTACCACTGCCAGGTGCTGCCAGGCAGCATCCATCAGATTTGAGGAGTTTCAGGAGCCATCAGTCCTCCCGTAGGACACATCGGGAGGACCACTGATGGCTGTGCCCCTGCAAGGAGGAAATCTGGGGTTGCACGAAGTGCCTGCGAACCAAGAGAACAAAGCTGTGCCATCTGCCACAGCTTCTTTCAAGAGGCTCCTGCATATCCAGGCTAACAATACAGCATTTCTTCAAAGGCTGAAATCTTGCTTGCACGCTCAGAGAAAGCACTTGCAAAGCTCCACATAATGGTGCCATATGGTAGATCTTGCCATAACAATTCTCTCTATTTTCCGCCAGCAACTAGACTTTCCACCAGATGGGTGAATGACTGATGTCCTTTATATCTGCTTAACACTCCTTGTCACTCCAAGGTTTGTAATGAAACGCTCTGTGTGTGGTGGTGTGCATCGTCCTGGCAGGACGTGCGCCGGGCAGGGGGCTGGGGTGGCTTGGTTTGGAGAGGGCAGGAGGAGCCCCAGCATGACCCAGGACCCCTCGCTGGCTCTGTTCACAGTGCGGTGGGTCACAGTGGCATCTCCATCCCTGCAGAATGAGAGTGATGCTCTGGTGACTCCTCAGATAGCTTGGATGCTCAGAGAAGCTGCTGAGTCTGGTAGGGCTTTGTTTGCCCCTGGAGCACAAGACACTGCCTCTCCTTGATCCCACACCCTGCTCCCAGCCTGCATCCCTGCTGGTGGAGGGATGGGTTCAGAGGAGATGCTGCCCCAGACATTCCTCAACGCTTGTCTTCCCCAGGCTTTGAGGAAATTCCATTTACTGCTCCCGGTGGGACTTCTCAGCCTTTTCACTTCCGACTTAGTGATGCGGAAGAAATTAGAGCAACCTCCATCCAGCCCTGCATCCTGCCTGTGATGTGCAGAAGCCAGTTTTTAACCCGTGAAACCAGAGCAGGTAACCTTCCCTGGGTCCCTCTGCTCAGATTCCAGCAGCTGACAAGTTTTTTTGGGATTTGTGGAGGTGAGTGGCTGTGCAGTGTCCCCAGCCCCCCAGGGGACTCAGGATTGGTTGCAGGCCTTTGCTCATGGGTGTTGCCTGGGCTTTACGTCTTCCCCTCACATGGAAGGCGGCTGTATCCTGTCCCTGCTGCTTTATGAAGTAGTGGAAACTTGTGAGCCTGAGGAACAATAAAAAGGTCTCTGGTAGCTTATAAGATTTATCACAGCGTTTGTTTTTGCTGTACTTGGGGCAAGTAATGCATTTCATCCAAGCTGCTCTCTGGATGCTATCAGGAGAGAGTTAGGAGATAGTATCCCCTGTCACAGACATTAAAGCCTTTGAAATGCTTCTTGGTGGTCAATGGGTCTATGGCTCATGATGTGCAGTGCTGGGGTAGGATGCTCCATGCATAACTGTCCCTTGGAGCTGTGCCTTCCCTTCCTCTTGGCATGGTGGCTATTTTATATGCTGCTTGAACAGGGAGCATATGAACGTGAGGAGAAATGGTGGTGTGGTCAGTGTGAGTGCTGCTGTGTGTCAGTAACAGCTCTGGGTTGGGAACTCACTCCTGGTGATAACCAGTTGTACTTAGGAACTCCAGTAATGTGCTTTTTCCCCCGGTTTCTAATCCAATAAGGAGAAAGTATGAGGTTTTGGGCTTTGCAAAACAACATGGCTTTTAAGTAGCAGCTGAGGGATCAGCTGCAAAGCCAAGCTTTGCATTTCATGCTTGCAGGTCAGCTGTTGTATTTTGCTGCCTGGTTCTTCCAGCATTCAGGACTTCAGGATTTTGAGAACCACTGAATGGTGACCAAAGCCATTTCCCCTATATCTGCAGAGAAAAGCATGTGGTTGGTGTCTGGAAAAAATTACAATTGCAGCAGCCCTCGTGTCCTGAGCAAGCCACCCTTTTGTGCAGAGTCAATCCAGAGCCAGATGCTCAGCAGGGAGCTCCTGGCCCCATCCCACTTCTGTCTCCCAAAACCAATCTCCCTTGGCTTATGGATCACTTTTAAGAAGGAAAACCAAATGATTGGTAATACCTGCTTTTAATTTCATTCTGCAGGGATCTTTGTGCCATACAGACACTTTTACCAGGCTGCCCAGGTTCAGTTTTTCAGATTGAGAAGTCTGGACCTGCCAGGCTCCCATCCCAGCCCAGTGCTCACAGCGCTTGTTTTCATCACCTCGTGTTGTTAACACCCTCCCAGATAATCTCTGAATGTACCTTTTGATAGGCAAGCATCTGATAGAGAAGTCACACACCTACTCGGTCAGGAAATAAGGGTTTTCTGCCTACGTGTGTTCCCTGGGCCTGAATGAACCAATGCACCGAGGAGAGCTGTATTTCAGCTGGAACAGTCCTGTAATTGCCATATCTGTTACTGCTACAAACCAGCGTGGGGGGCTTGCCCAAAAAACATGCTGTTCCCAACCCCTGATTTTACAAAGGAGCCATGTTACAGCACAATGTGAATCTCAGCTGAAGGCAGGGAGCACATAAGGAACCCCTTTGTTTCCAGGAGAAGTACAAGTGAACTGGAAAAATAATATAGTCTACCTGCTAAATGCTTTCCACTTTGCACTTTGTAAAAGAGGAGGCCACATCCCTGGGAGATGCCTGGGCAGCTTGTTTGGCAACGCATCAGTGACCTTAATTGGGGCATTTAGGTTTTTGGCTTGCACTTGGCTCCGAGTGTTTCTGGCACAGGTCACCATGGAGGGTGTCAGCCTCTTTGGATGGGCAGTCTGCTCCAGCAGCAGTGTTCTTCCTGACTGCTCAGTGGCTGGGTGGTGTTGCTGGACTTATGAGCAGGACTGGGTAGTTGAGTTGTATTTTATCACCATCCTCAGCTGGAAGCATTCCTGCCGGGAATAGCTGCTGCCTGCCTTGTATCCATTTGCAGATACAAGTGGAAGCTGTCCGTGCTGCGGTAGCATCTGCTGCTGGCAGAGTCTGGGTGTTCCTCGGCGTGGGAACATCACCAAGGTCGGCTTTTGGCAGCTGAGGTTTTTGCAGCCCTGCAGGGAGGATCCTGCCTGAGTGCCCAGTGATCCTAATTCCCATGAACTCCAGTATTCAATCAGTACTGTTATTTACAGGGATCAGCTTCCCTTTCCCAACACCCACCATCTATAATCCAGTCTCATGCCTGCTTGCACTTGACATCTTGCTGGTCATCAGACCCTGAAATCCCAGAATGGTTTGGGTTGGAAGGGACCTTAAAGATCATCTTATTCCAGCCCCCCTGCCACGGAGAGGGACACCTTCCACCAGATGAGGTTGCTTCAGGTCTCACCCAGCCTTGGTCAGGAGTAAGCTCCTCTCAGGGTGACTCTGCTTTGCACCTGAGTCAAGTTCTTAAAAATGCCTTTAGGATGCCAGGTGTGACTAAAGCCAGGCCTGTGGGGGATGAGGACTTGTCCCACCCAGGAGTCCACATCCATCCTCTGTTGCTCCATCAGGATCAGGCTATAGCTGGCTTCTGCTTACTGTGGCTGCATTCTTTAGGTCCCACAACCAGAGTGGTACCCTCTTGGGAAACTCAGGTTCAAGCTGGTGTGGGGCTTTGTAGCCTCTAATTCCATCCAGCCCCTTTTTGAAACCCTTCCCAGAGCATTATCTGGGGAAACCTTGGCACGGTTTAGCCCCAGGCCAACCATCTGCAGTGTTTCTATCTGAGCATCCCTGCCAGGCAGGGGACATCTGAAGCCACACTTGACCTGTTGGCTGATTTCCAGCTTGGGCAGCTCCCTGGGATGCCAGCAGCAGAAGCAGTGTAAAATCTGACTGAAAAGGGAGCTGCTGCTTTGGTTCTGTAGAGAGGGGAGAGGTCCACATCTGAAGCCTTACTTATTTGCCAGCTCTATGCTTTATTATGGTAGGAGGTGCACGCACCAAAGGACAGCCATCCCCAGCTCTGGCTGATTGGATTGAATCCATTTGAGCTGTCACAATAGGAGGTAATAGTTTTTGTTGGTTTTTGTTGGTTTTTTCAGGGTGTATGTACAATTGTGTGGAAAGAGTGCGCTGGTGATGCACCTGCAGGGCTTCTAGATCTGAGAGTGCTCTGCAGGGTGAAACTGTGTAGATCAATAACTCAGGCTGGAAAAGTACCCTGGGTTAATTAAAATGGGAGAAGGGTTTTCCAGATGAGGTCGGTGAAAAGGTCACAGGAGGCCAAGCTCAATAAATAACATTAAAAAAAAAGTGTGTATGAGGTTTTTTTAATATATATATATATATGAAAACAAAAAGGAAGGAGTAACTAAGTGGATACCTCTCTTAAAATACACTGGTACTGAAATATGAGCAGCTTTGAAACCTTTAGCCTATTAAAATAATTAATTGAATTAAAATATTAAAGCATTGCATGTTGTCTGCCTCAGTTAGGTGTTTGGACTGATGGGAACATGAATCAGCTGCAGCTGGAGTTTATTGGAGGGCTAAATCATCTATTGAGGGCCATAATCTTTCCTGCAGAAGATGGGAGGAATATATATTTTATTTATGTCTGTCCAATATGTTCAAGTCAATAACTGAGCAGGGTGGGTTGGGGTCTTCTTGAGTCTAGGACAAAAAATTCATTGTGTGAGGAGGTTAACTAGGCATAAGCACTTGAAGAGCTTCTGTTATTCCTTGTTGCTGCTACTCATTCCCTTGCTGTGAGCAATTTCCTTTCTTCAGGAAATTCATTACATGATAAAGGCAAAATGAATAGTAATCTTTTATCTGTTATGCTTATTCATTAAGAAATATGAATAGTTGATTTTTGCTCATGTTCTGTAATTGCAGCTGCAAGTTGTCATGGAGAAATTAAAAATACACAGTGATAATATTCGAAGGGGTTGGCTTGTCTGACAGGTTGTTTTTAAGCTCTCAGGGTACTGTAGCTGAAAAGAAGTGTGCTGGGGAGGAGGCATTTTTATTAGTGATAATAAAAACAAAAGACTTTAAAAAAAAAAACCTGAGATAAATCTGCATACACTGAGAACTGTAGTTGCCTAAATAAAGCTGCAGCTAGAGGAGCTCCTCCTGCGGCGCAGGGTGCGTGTGGAGGCGGGTGGTTGTTTGTAACAGCCACTGATTAATGTGGATTAATAGGTCTTTTTTTTCCCCCAAGAAAACATCTTAAAAAGAAAATAACGAGCTGAGTAAGGTGTGTTCAGAGGCAGGGCTTTGCTGAAAGCAGCAGGGCCGGCAGTGGAAGTGGCAGCTGCTGCTCTGGCTGCACGGGCAGCGCCGGCCCGCAGCGGAAAAACATCAGATGAGGAGCGGGGGGAAAAATGCTGATTGCCATTTCCCCTGACACCACGGCGTTCTGGGATAAATCAAATTGATGAACTTGGAGAAGAATGCCTGGAAGAGAGTGAAAAAGCAGTATGACCCCTGAGAAAGGAAGGCGGTGCAGGCTTCAACAGGCCATTATTTATTGACTTTTTAATTCCCATGCTGGACCCCTTGATGCCAAGTGTTGCCAAAAAGTTTACACTTTGTTTTTTCCTTCTATTTTTAAAATTTTTTTGGAACAATCTTGGATCTCTCATGCTTCATTTGACAATGTGAGAGATCTCATCTTTACATGCTGTAGCCTCGCTTACAGAAGTTTCTAAACTCTCTGAATCCATCCATGAGGAGTAAATTAATTTGCTGGATTTTAAATGATCATTATTTCAGTTATGGCTATGGGTGGCCCCCAGTCTTCTCCATGTACTACTCTTACACAGTTTATCAGGCAGAAAGGTGTGTTGGATTTAAAGGTTTTTCATCTTTTTTTCCTACAACCTCTAAGGATATTTTGGGGTTGCAGACCCCTCTATAGGGAGTTGTCTGTCGTTTAATCTCTACTCCCAACCTGCTTCAAGCAGGTTGAATGATAGCATGAAGGACCTGTGGGATGTTGGGGAAAAACCCAAGCTGGGCACTCTGCAGTCTTGTGGACATGTGTGGGCAGCACATGGGCTCACCCAGCTCCAGGAGCCCATCCTGGAGGTCATTCCTGGAGTCAGAAGGTTTGCAGGATCCTGCTGTCTCCCTGCTGCTGCCCCCATTAAAGCCTGTGGCTCTCAGTCTGTGGAAGATGCTCATTGGAGCATGGCATGAGTGAGGTGGCAGGGACAGGAGCTCGCCCCGAGGACCGTGCTGTAAGTCTGGGGCTGGACTTGATGCTCTTCCTGCTGGGAGGCTCCAACATTTCTTCTTTTTGGCTTGGTCTGGCTTTGCCTACAGGAGGTGGTAGGAGACAGAGGAGGCTGCCAACCAGAGAGGTGGTGGCATCTTCCTCCTTGGAGATACTTAAAAAGCCATCTGTGCAAGGCCCTGGGTGATGGCTCTGGTGGCCCTGCTTGACCAGGACCTTGACTGACCAGAGGGCTCCTCATACCTTCGAGTTGCCTGCTCGGGGGGATGCAGGCCATGGGAACATCTGTCCCTGAGTGCTGCTGTGTGTCCTCCAAGGGATAGGTGTGGATCACTTGTTTGGCCCTCAGGACTGTGCTCACCATGTGCTGAGCCATTCTTAGGTAGCTTTAGGAGAATGGTGTGAGGTCTCACCTGCAGTGAGGGTCGTGCTCTGCTCAGAGAGAGGTTTGCTTAGCTGGAATGGAGAGCTGCCAGCAGAGCCAGCGGCACACAAGTGTTGTACCTTCTAGAAATAGCAAAATACACCCTGAGAATCAAAGCTTCCCGGTGAGGTTTTTTTTTTCTAAAACCATATTCAAATGAAGATTTAATGTGGAAACACGTTTCCTGATGTAAAGGTGAATAGTTTAGCTGTACGGGATAAATATTTAAGAGTAGCGTATCTCTTTCCAGTAAAAACACTCAGGGCAGAGACTTCCTTTTGGTAGTAAAATGAGGCTGCTGTTTTATGTGCCACTGACCTGATTCCAAAAACTGTATTAAAAATAGTGAAGCTGGCAGATCCTGACAGAGGAGGCAGCCAGGTGGAAGGGGCAGAGCTGTGAGAGGTGAGGCTGAAGCGAGGGGTGAGGCTGATGGACACCGACCCACCCGCTGCCTTCTCACTCTTCAACAGCTGCCAGCATCCAACGCTGTGGTGGGAGTGTGTGGATTGCAAATGGCCCATAAAATGAATTGCCAGTTAGAATCACCTAATTATCAAGCTTGTGATTATTAATTGAAGGCCCATATGGGTGTGAGTTTCTGCACGGCTTCTCTGCTGCGCTGCGACTCCGGTTGGTTGGTAAAGGCTTTGTGAGAGCTGCATTTCTGCAGTGGGCTATGAGGCCCCAGAAAACAGCTGTTGTTCCTGTCATTTCTTGATCTATTGGAGCTGGAAAGGGCAGTTTCTGGGCAGCCTGCACTGAGATACACATCAGTGAGCCTAAGCAAAGGGCTGGAGCTGGCTGCAGGAATCCCCATACACGTAAAAACCAGCAAAGACCTGACTCTCCACAGCTGAGTCACTGCTAGGGCTCCGAGTAACAGTTGTTAGTCACTCTTGGATTGTGAGGATTTTCATATTCACTGGGTGCCACATAGTATTTATTTAAACACCTCTCCCAAGCATCCTGCAAGGTATCATTAGGTAGGTGTTGTCGAGTGATGACTGAACGTGTTAGAGCTGGGGCACGGTGAAATGTGCTGTGTGAGACTCAGAAGCATTTCTGCACCTTTTTTGGATGTGTTTGCACGTTGTCGTGTGCCAGCACCTAATGTGTTCTTCTGCTTTGTCCCTTCTTGCTCCCGCTTAGGCTTCAGCTCAGTTTAGATTTTTTTCTCTTGGTTAATAAATCTTCACATTTGCACAAGTTGTCTTTTTATAGGGTAGGGTATTTTGAAGGTTTCAGTAAATATTTTTCTAAGGGCCTAAGTGCAGATGTGTGTGGTTGGTGTTTTCTTGCCCGATTATCAGATTCACGTGGCCAGAAAGTGGGGTCACGGTGGAAATGTTTTCCTGTGCTCTCTCAAACCCTCACCATGGAGATAAATATTCATCAAGAGACCCTTGTCCTCCCCCACACTCCAAGATTTACTTTTCCAGTGAGCTGAATTTCAGCCAGGTCCCTGTGATGTTCAAAAAAGTGTTCAAGGCCAGGTTGTATGGGATCCTGAGCATCCTGGTCTAGTAGATGGGGGATGTTGGAACTAGATGATCTTTAAGGTCTCTCCCAACCCAAACCATTCTGTGATTTCTGTGAACTGGGGCTGAAGCAGAGCTTGGATATTTGACTGGCTCATAGCCTGAGGCAACAACGGTGAAGTGCAATTTTGATTTTGAGGCATGGAAGGGTGACGAGACTTGCCCAAGGCTGGGGTGGAGGTTGGTTGCTTGATACAGATCTCTGACCTCCCAAACTGTAAGGACATGGGAATGCTGGAGAATGGCACTCGTTGGAGAAGTCCCCAGTCCGGGTTCTCCTCCCTGAGTGCAGGAGGATGAGATGTGTCTCGCATTGGGCTCAGGCTTTCTCAGTCCTCTCTTTTTCTCCAGTCTCTGCTGTACCAGCATAGTTTTTTCTGTTTTTAGGGCATCTTCCAAGCCTGCTTCCAGAGCTCCACCAGCATCAGCTCTGTGCAGCACGGCGGTTTGAAGATTTAGGGTAAAATCTGGGAAGAGGCAAAGCCTCCTCCGTGAATATGTAATAGAAAAAGCTCCACAACACCTTTCCTTTAGAGGAGTAATTTCATCAAGAAGGGAAATCAATACCTGCAGTGGATAGATAAGCCTTTCTGAGATGTTTGGCACTGCCAGCAGCCCTCTGTCAATGGTTGTCATGCTGGAAGGCTCCTGGGTTTGGGTTACGAGATAGCTGAAGGCTCCCTTCCTTGGCTACTGGGTGCAATATGAGCTTGAATTACATCAGATGAATTTCTTGGTTGCCTGTGGGCTTGCTGATGCAGGCACCCATCTTTTGCCACGTGCATCTTGCTCAGCCTTCCCCAAACAGGGCTTTGATTGGGGTACAGGAGCTGCCAGCTATAGCTGATTTATTGTTCAGGCAGGGAAACTTTAACAAGTCTCCATATGGGGTTTTTTTAGTTGCTGGAATCAAGTGTGTAATTTTTAATGGGGATCCTCTTACTTAAATCCACTGTCTATGTGGGATGAGTTGGCTGGAGGCCATGGTAGGGCTTTGCTGTGATCTTCTGCAGCCTCTCCAGTATCTCACTTCTGCCCCAAAACCCTTCCAGCATGAGGATTGCCATCAGTGGTGGTGATTTTAAGAGACACCCATCGTTCTAAGATCAATGTTGGCTTTAGCAACGAGCCTCCCAGCCCTGCCTGAATGTTTTATTTAGTTCCCTCATAAAAGCTTTGACCTACATCTAGCACCAGGAAGAGATGAGGCTTTGATAATAGTCGGGCATCCCGGCGGAGGGCACGCTGCTAACCGAGCTTCCAAGTCGAAAATGGATGTGTACTTTAAAACATCAGATAAACCAATAAAGGCTTCAGTGAGTAAACAGCTTTATCTCTGCCTGGCAGTACGTGATCCAGTTTTGATGGAGAGGATGTACCTCTTTATGAACTGTAGGTATTAGGAAAAGAGCTTTCTATTTTTAGCTGTAGGGAAACAAAGCAAAAGCCAGAACACCTACGGTTTTTGTTGCTATGAAGGTGTCAGCAATGGAAATGGGCTGGACCACTCTGGGTGAGGTGCTCCAATGAAGCAACAATGATGAAAAAGAAAGTTCCTATTTGAATTTTTCTTTGCTGTGTGTGTCTTAGATGAGATTGCTCACCTGAAGCTCTGAGGGTGAATCTTGTGGCTGTAATGGCTTCACGGGTATCCTTTCCAAAACATTTGCAGCCTTTAAAAGCAATGGAGGAGATGGTCTGGGAGGGACAAGGCAGGGAATTTGGCAGCCCAGAGTCAGGGGAGGTCAGCAAGAGCAGGATGAGAAGTGGTGTCATTGCCCTGACAACTCAAAGAGTCCTGGGGTGATGCTGCGGGGTCACCACTGCACAGTGGTGTGGCCCCACATTGATTCACACTGTTTGTCTGGGGGTTGTGTCTGTGCCATCACCTGTTTGTGTACTCACATTGCATGTTTTGTGTTTCTTCTCCCCTTTCCAGGATGAACTTGACCTCACGGACAAGCACAGAGAGGCCATGTTTGCGCTGCCGGCGGAGAAGAAGTGGCAGATCTACTGCAGCAAGAAAAAAGTAAGAGACTCTTTGGGTGCTGAGCCTCTTCCCTCTCATGCAGGCTGGGAAGGAGATGGGAGGAAGGGCACAGCTCTCTTGGGATGCCAGGTGGTATTTGGGGTGTCACAGAAACGTATCTGTTCCTGGAGTGACCCTGGGAAAACAAGGTTGTTGGTTTCCAGCCCATTCAGGCTGGAGGGGGTGTCCCCACAACCCTCATGGGTGTCCCCAATCCCATTCTCACCCCTGCCAGCCCATCAGGTCCACATGGAACTCTCTGGGCACAGAGGTTGGACTTGCATGGGCAAGGGGCTGCTCACCATCTCCCAGTACCTAAAGGGGGCTTATAAAACAGGTGAGGACAGACTTTATAAAGGGGCTGTTGCAGTAGGACAAGGAGTAATGATTTTAAACTGGAAGTTTATTTACGTTAGATAAAGGAAGAATGTGTTTGCAATGAGAGTGTTGAAACACTGGCACAGGTTGCCCAGAGAAGCTGTGGCTGCCCCATCCCTGGAAATGTTCAAGGTCAGGTTGGATGGAGCTTGGAGCACCCTGGTCTGGTAGGCAGTGTCCCTGCTGACAGCAGGGGCATTGCAACCAGTTGGTCTTTAGGGCCCCTGCCAACCCAAACCATTCTAGGGTTCTGTGGTCCTGTTCCCAAATTTGCCACTGTGCCCCTCACCTGTCTGCAGGGGGTGGCTGGGCACTGCTGGCAGTCACTGGCCCCACTGGAAGGGCACTCGCTGTTTAATGCCTCTTTTCTCCCTCTGTAGCAATGGCACCAGATTTTCCATCCGCATTTTAGGCCAAGAGCAGGCTTACCTTGCTCATGTAGGATTAAGTTTTAAGCCTCTCATAAATACCCCTGAAATCCCTGTATTATTGTTAGACAGAGGCCTGCCATGCCCGAGATTTAAATCGGAGGGGAGAGGGATGTTAACAAATTACAGGCACTGGTCTGGATCAACAGGAAAATGGGCAGGGGATGCTTGCCTGTCACTGCCTGGTGGATAAGCAGAGCCTTGCCCTGGTGTGTCTGGATAATGGGAGAGTTAAATCAAGCAAAGCCGTGTAATTATTATTGTGAGTGGAGATTACGTGCTATCTAATCTCCAGAGGAAGGGTTTAGATGGAGTTGATGGTGGCTCTTTCCCTTTCCAGAATCTCCTTGCTCTTGCTTTTTTTTTTTAAGGCTGTGCTGTGGAACTCCTTGCTCACTGGGGGTGTTGAAGGAAGGAGCCACAGAAATGCCTGTGGCATCCTCAGAGGTGCTGGGAGCAGGCACCCATCCGAGGCTGGATCCTGGCTGCTGGTCTCCTCTGGTCTTCATTCCTCTGGCTGTTCCCAGCCACTCCTTCCCTACTTGTGATGCCATCACAGTGAGCTGCAGAACATATGTGCTACTGCTTGCTCTGATGTGCTGGTGGAGACAAATTATTTTCTTCTGTTTTAAAATTAAAAATGAGTGAGACCGTATCAATGAAGGCTCCAGCCACGGAGGAAATCAGGAATTACATGGGCTGGAGGACATGTCTCTGTGCACAGCAGGCTCTAGGCTGTCCTGCCCCGTGTGATGATGACCAGTGAGCAGCAGAAACACTGGTGGATATCCTGGGAGCTCGTAGCAAATCTTACTTGTGTTCCCATTTTTCTATGAGGCCAGATCACCTACATGGCAGCCTGGCATCGAGGAGAGGGGCTGGACTTCTCCAGCTGAGAGCAGTGTCTGCTTTTGGGCTGGGGCAGCAGAGCTGGGGATAGGACAGTGGTCCTACCTCCCTGGCTTGGCTGCACTCTGAGTGGTGGTGATTTGGGAAGTGCAGGATGTGCCCAAACCCTGTGTTTTAACAGCAGGTTGTTGCTTGAGATCCTTGTAACGTTTCACCTGGTGGGTTCCAGGGGGCTGGCAAAGGTGGGCATCAGTCTCAGGCAGCTGTCTGACTTATCAACAATCCAGAATTGTCCCCTGAGCAGTTTTTGCTGCTTCCTCTGCTGCCAGTTTTGGCTGGTGCTCCTGCTGTGCTGTCGGTGTCATCCACCACACTTGGCTCTCCTGAGTGCATCCCAGATGTTGCATGTTTTATATATTCCCATGACGGGCAAGATTTCATAAAAGGGAGCCAAAAATGAGACATTTTTTGCTGGGTTGTCCTGGAGAGAGACCTGACAGCACCTGGTCTTGGCAGCACCTGTTGAGAGGAAATAGGGGAAATCCAGCTATTCCCCAGGCATGTTTCTTTGCCTGGAATATTTCCCCCTGGCCTGCAGCCCTGTATCCTGGTTTCTCTGCCCTGCTAGCAGCTGGTTTTATCCCAGCCCACAGGATTGGCTTGGCAGGGTGGAAGCTTTGTCCTCCTTGATTCTCCATCCATGGAGGCAGCAGGCTTGATCCAGGCATTGACCTTGCTGGGACCAGGGGGTTGCTTGCAGTGCATGGATTCCTCGTGGTCCCACTCCACCTGCATCACCCTTGTGTCACTCAGGGGGCAGAGAGACAAAAAGCATCTCGTGATGGGGCTGGCGAGTTCCATCAGCAGCAACCCGAGCAGGAACTGAAGTCTGCACTAAATCCAGCACCCGTGCAGTGCTCGAGTCAGGAGAGAGATTTAAAGATTATTGGAGAGACCTTCTTTGAAGTCATCAGCCCCTCTGCAGCTGGGGTGAAGCAGGGAAACGCAAAGGCGGAGATGCATTAACAGCAGGGTGAGAGCTGCTTTTAGAAGTGGTATTTCTGGACGATGACTCGTTTCATACCTCATCCCAAAATATTTCGCTCCCTGCTGGCCCCACTCTCCAGGAGAGGATATTGCTCGGAAGCACAGGGAGGAAGCAGGAGGGTTTCCAGATTTGCTGTTTCTTTGGCTGCGGGTTTGCCTCTGTGGAAGAGGGTGACTCAGGATGGCCTTTTTCCAGAGGCCACGCTCCAGGGGGAGTTAATGATTAACCATTCGTGCTTAGTCTGCAGGACCTTTTTAACTGCAGGAGATTTGGCTCCTGACAGCCCGTGTGTGTGTGTGTGTGTGTGTGTGTGTGTGTGTGTCAAGCTGTTAAAGCAGCTCAAAGAGTGGTTTTTATGAGCCTCAAAATATGGGTGGGTACAGGGTGTTCGGGCAGATGCTCAGAATAAATAACCAGGTGGGAGGGATGGGTAGTGAAAACCAGCTTGTGTGAACGCAGGGTCTGGCTCTGCCCCTCTCCCTTTGAGTCCAGCTGAGCATTTCTGAAGCTGGAGTAGAGGAAAAATGGCCTGCAGGGATGCCAAGTGATGCTGAGCTCTGTGAGCTTGTGTTGAAAACCCAATGGCATCACTAACGCTGGGTGCATCACTCTGAGGAGTGTGAAGCAAAGCTTGTAGCTAAAATTCCCTCAAGGGTCAGATAAAAATCCAGGATCCCTTCACATTAGGAAAAGGCTGCAGTGGTGATTTTTCAGGGGAGGATGGGGAAATGTGTCATAAATAGGGAAATGAGTGATGTCTCTCCAGTAATCCTCTATTTCCCAGCCAGACAGCCTCTTTCCCCTCCAACTGTGCCTTCCACCCACTCCCTCCAGAGAGCTTCGCCTTCCAGCTCACTCTTCCACTTGTCCTGCTCAGCCCTGCAGCTCCTTTGTGGGGCTTGTGTTCCATTCCCTTCATTTAAAAAACATCAATTCCCCATATTTTTGCTGCAGTAGCAGAACTAAGAGCACAAGCTGACAGAGATGGCATACAGGGGAGAGGAGGATAAAATAGCTCGGCATTTTGCCATGCTCCAGGGTCACCTGGGATGGATGAGAAGGATTTCATGGCCTCAGAGCATCCAGATATACCTGCTGTTATTGCAGCAGCAGGTTGAAATGCCATCTCAGGTGTCGTTTGCTCAGGCTGACCGAGGGAAACTGGCTGTTTGCATGGCTGGGGGTGTTTTTCACTGGGAAATGTTTATAGTTTTTATCTTTCAAGGTAATTCCCCTTTTAGTTCCAATCACAACACACTTTTGTTTAAGCAAGGTTTTTCTCACTCTCCGGCCAAAAAATGCATCTGTTAGCAATCTTTTTGGATTTTAAGGCGAAGCTTTTCAAACAATGAACCAGCTGACTACGAAAGGCATCTGGTCATGCTATATTTGCTTATGGGGAGCATAATTTTTAAACCCTGGGAAAAGTGTATGAGGGCATGTGTGTGTTTGTGGAGGAGAGGGTATAGGAAGCGTTAGCATATGGAAAACCAGAGTGAGCTGGGCTGGGCTGGTTCAGACCCTGAGATCTCAGCTTGGCTGAGAAATTGGTATGATGAAATTCCAGCCCTTTGCAGCATGGCTCCATGGGGAAGCAGCTTTAGTTGAATGATTTAGGTGCTGTTCCAGGGATACCTGGAGGAATGAGGGAGCCCTGGAGGGCTGTGGTGAGTCCAAACCTCGACCAGCACACACCTGGCAAAGGCTGGGCCATGCTGGTGGAGCTGGGCTGGATTTAAACATCTCATGCCAGCTGCAGACCCCTTGGCTTTAAAACCCATCCATGCCACAGTCTGCTTCCTCTCTGACCTTTCAAACAGCATCCAGGTGGATCATCCAGAGCAGGGGAGAGAGGGATTGCCCAAATGCAGTGGGCTGCCTGCTGCTGCCAGCTTTCCCTTGCTCTGCTGTTGTGGAGCAACAAGGAGGGGTGGGGAACACTGTGCAAAATAAAAGTTATGTCAGGACAATGTGTAAAAATGAAGGGGGTGTTTCTATTTTTGCAGCAGATACCAGCTGAAGAGGGTCTTTGTAGCCCCTTGCTGTGACTTCCCTGGAGCAAAGTTCTCCTGGGGCAGACCAACCTTGCAGGGAGTGCCAAGAGGGGGGTGAACCATCAAAATCATAGAATTGTTAAGGTTGGAAAGACCTCTAAGATCACTGAATCCAGCCATTAACCCAGTACTGCCATGTTCACCCTTAAACCATGGCCCCAAGTGCCCCACCAACACTTTCTTGCACACTTTAGGGGTGGTGATTCCACCACTTCCCTGGGCAGCCTGTTCCAGTTCCTCACCACATTTTCATTGAATAATTTTTTTCCCAAATATCCAATCTAAGCCTCCCCTGGCACAACCTGAGGCCATTTCCTTTTGTCCTGTCATGAGTTACCTTGGAGAAAAGCCACGGGTGTTGTCACTGAGGGGCTCTCTGGGGTTTGCATGGAGCTGGCTGCTGTGAGCCAGCCCTTTCCTTCCTTGTAGGTTGTGGCTTGGTGTGTTGGACATCAGGTGAGTGGGGGACTCCGCCAGCCACCATCAGTTATCCCAAAGGAGCTCCAGCTCCAGTTATCCCAAAGCACCACCATGGGCTGTGAAGTGTAGGGAAGCAGGCTGCTGGATCAGATGTGACTTCACCTGAGGGTGTCACATCAGACTGAGGATCTAAAAGATGTTGCCAGAAGCTTGTTTAGGAAGGAAAGCAGGTGTGACAAAGCACTGAGGAGCATCTCAGGTGTCTTTCTCCCCACCACCACGGGGACATGCTGTGAGGTTGCACTGCTCCCAGCAGCTGCATTCCTGCAGGTCAGAGCAGCAAGAGATGCACCTTCCAGCTGCAAATAGGTTGAGATCAGCCTTCAGATTGCTTTGAGCCACGACTGGCTCAGGCCCCACCTCCTCTGTCCAGTGGCCATTGGGAAGAGAAGAAAGTCTGGCTGTGGGAGCTGCTGATGCTTTGAAGGCTGTGGAAGTGTCAGCCTTGCAACCAAGACATGACAGGGCTGGGGAGCGTGAAATCTCCCTGGGAAGAGCAAAGGGATGGCTGGAGCTGGCAGATTGGTGACCTTCTCTTGGAAAAGCTCCTGCTAATGAGGCATCTTGACTGGGCACTGCTTTCCCTGCGGTGCTGAGGAGGGGCTGGAGCTTGTTTGTCGTGTTCACATCACAACAACCCCTGCCCCTGCCACCGTGGAACAGAACAGTGGGGTGGCAGCGTCCATCAGCCCCTTGCACAGAGCTCAGGGTGAAGGGACAGCAGAGCCTGTGACATGAGAGGGTGATGTGGTGACACCATGCCTGTAGCTGATGGCATTTGTGGTTTTGCCAGGTCCCTGGAAAGAAGAAGTAGGTGAGGGGAGCAGGTGGAGCAGAGCAGGGGATGGAGCAAGGTTTGCCCTTGGCTATGCAACTTTGGCATGTCCTAAGTTTTGCAGCAGAGCACGTGTGTGGTGGCACATTGGGTCCTGGAGGACAGTGAGGGATGGTGATGCAAATGTTGTAGAAGAGAAAGGACCCCTTCCCTGCAGGGTGCAATTAAAGCCATCAGTGTGTCTCTAACAGAGCAGCTCGGTCTGGGCTCCAGCGGGGTTCAGATCACCCCTCACTTCTGTGCTGCTTCAGAGTACACACAGCAAAGACTCAGCCCAGAGAATAAGGAGCTGGGAGATGTTCAGTGATGCAGTGGAGCATCCTGGAGAAGCTCACGTTGGAGGTGCTCAGCTCTGTGTCTGGGCATCCCTCCCCAAAAGCAAGCCGCAAAACCCACACCCCCAAAACCCACCCTGGGTGCTGGGGAACCTCCTTACACATTGACCCTTTCAAACCCTGATGCCGGAGAGGTTCCTCCCTCCTCCCGGCGCCGAGCACTTCCCTCCGGGCTGTGGCTTTGTCAGGAGATTTCTTTACCACCAGGAATACACCAAAGGACACTTATCAGTGTGCTGTAGACCATTAGCCCCAGTAATTACCACTGAACGTCCTGCAGCGAGCCGAGGGGAGGGGAGCCCTGCCCTGATCTCCGCCTGCTTTATTGTGCAGTCCCCCTTTGCCCGGGAAGCTGCTTTCTGACGAGCCTGCCCAGCTGCTCATCGGGATTAATGAGGTTCTGCTGCACTTAATTGAGAGCGCTTTCTAAATTGGGGGTTTCAGGGAGGAAATGCAAGAGCCCGAGGGAGCCGAGCAAAGGGAAATATTTATAATGCAGCACGTTAATTATAAATGAGCAGTTTAGCCAATTTTGTTGTCCAGCCTCCCCTTGGCCCCACCGGAGACCTTTATTTGCTCCACCGCTTCCTTTCAGCCCTAAACGAGCAGCAGGTCCAGATCCCTGCCTGCCTCACAGGTGTTCAGAGCACGTGGGGAGGTCCTGGGGATGAGGGATGAGGGATGAGGGATGACCCAGCCCTGCTGCCTTCCCTTCTCATTCCTCAGCATGGATCTCACTCCCTGCCCAGGTCTCCTGGCTGGGCACATCTGGACACCTCGTGGTGCTGTGCTGTGCTGGGGACCTTGCCACCCTTCCCAGCTGGTGTCTCTGTTGGGACCACTGGTGGGCAGGAGATGGTCCTTACAAGAGGGGTGGTGGGGAAGCCTCCAGTGACACCTCCAGGAGGTGACAGGACCATCCACATTCAAGGCACTCCTGAGTGTCCCAGCTCTGCTGTCCCCTGGAGTACATGTGCATGCTGGATCTGAAGTGGGGCAGGAGAGCTGGGAAAATCAGAATGCCCACAAGCTTTGTGCAGAGCCATCCCCTGGCAGGGCGTGAGGCAGCTCGGAAGAGGGGCTTGGCACAGGTGCCCAGGGCTCAGCTGAGGAGCTGAAAGGCTCAGTGGCCGTGTCAGACAGAACTGACACTGAGCAGACAGGTGGCCTGAGCCTCAGCCCAGCTGCTTGGCACCTCTGAGGGATTGTGGGGTCAGGAGAAGTGTTAAAGCGAAGGGCAGAGGTTTCCAGGCCTCTCGATGCTCTCAGACTTGTTTTGTCCCTCTCATGGAGCCAGGCACAGCGAAAGACAGGGTCAGGTCTGCAGGCACAGGCTGTGCTGCCTGGGGGTGAAAGGAAGTCTCATCCAAATTACCTGTCCTTGACTCTGTGTGTCCTCATCTTGGCACACTGCAGCTTGGGAAGGTTGGATGCACAAATGTTTCCCAAATATGCCTCTTGAGCCACGGTAAATATTTGGGACTCTGCTCCTCGGGCTCACTGAAATCAGCCTCAGTTGTCTGCATGCACAGATGTGGGGGCAGAGAGGAGGTTGTCCAGCTCCCACCATCGTTGGTGTTTGTGGTGTAGGATGAGGTTTACAAGCATCTCTTAAAGTTAGGGAAGGGGCAGAACCGTGCAGCAAGTCAGGCTGTGATCAGAAGATGGTTACTGATGGAAAATGTCTGGGATTTGTACAGCATTTGTTGACTCTAGCCTAGACCTGTGTGGCATTTCTGCTGTGAAATCCTTCTCTTCTTCTGACGAGTATGTTTTTAGGAAAATAAAGAGGGGAAGGTGGTTAATTATTAAATTATCAAATTCTGCCTACTTACTGCATGCAGCCCCTGGGAATGTGCAGCATTAGTTGTCTGAGCTGGGCTCAGAGGTCCTTGAGTCATGTCCTACAAGAACAAGGTAGAACCTGAAAACCCCTCATGAACTCCAGCAGATGCAGGGCATCATAGACCAGGATGGCCAAACGAGGCTCTGCATCATTCAGTGTCATGGATCGTGGGCCCAGGGGTGACATCCTTCACGAGGTGACATTGCCAGATGCATGTTCCCTTCTGGTGACTTATGAAGCCCCCAGAGGAACTGTCTGTTGTGCCTGTAGTCTCTCTTGGGATGTTGATGTGTTCATAAGTCATGGTTCTGCTCCAGGAGTGCAGCCTAGATCACATCACATTTAAACATTCTTCATTGCTTGTAAACATTTTTGCCCCCAAGCCTATTCAAGGCTGTGCAGCCAAAGCTCCAAGGGCATTGTGGAGTTGAAAAAAAAGAGAGATTTGTGTGTAAAATTTCAGTGTGGTTTCTCAGAAGCTGATAATCACAAGACTGATGCAGTATCAGTGGGGCAGCGTTTGGTCACAGGCAGGTGGTGTAATTGTATTTAAAGTATGGCAGTTCAGTAAACCAGGTAATGTTCTCATAGCTGGAGCTTTCAGGGGTGAGCTCAGGATGTAGAAAGTCACACTTACATTAATATAAAGTAATGCAAGAGCTCAGGGGTGCTTCAGAAGTGGTTGGTCATGAAAGGCAGGGGATAATACTACCTCTACTAATCTTCTGTCTGTTTCTCTTTTTTATCTCCTACCAGGACCAGGAAGAAAATAAAGGAGCCACCAGCTGGCCAGAGTTCTACATCGATCAGCTGAATTCAATGGCTGCTGTGAGTATTCCCCCAGTGCTCTGGTGCCTGTGAGCCCTGTGTGGGGCAGCAGCCCCATGTGGGGACAGCCTCTGTTGTGCCTGAGAGGGTGGCAGGTGTTAACAGAGGCAGTGTCATCTGCCAGACCAGCAGCTGCAAAGTGGGGATGTTCCTATGGCACCTGGGGCGTTTCATAGGCTCACAGGACCATGGGTGGCATTTGGGTTGGAAGGGACCTTAAAGAACATCCAGTTCCACCCCTCTGCTGTGGGCAGCAGCACCTTCCCCCAGACCAGGTTGCTCCAAGCCCCATCCAGCCTGGCCTTGAACGCTGCAGGGATGGGACAGAGGGATGAGCAGGGGCTGTGAGCCAGGAGGGAGTGCGCTGCTTCCCTCTGGGAGGGCAGGAACACCCAGTGCTGGCCATGGGCTGCCAGCCAGGCAGAACCCTGAGCCTGAGCAGAGCTTGTGATCAAAGCCTGCCAGATGCCTGGAGGGTGGCTTTGATCTCCCTGACGTGCTGCTGAAGAGGAGCTGGGTTAAATGCAGGGGTCAGCACAGCTCCTCCTGTCTGCTGGGACCCTTCTCTGTGCTTTGGATGAGCCTCAGCTGGTGCTGGCAGAGCTCACCCTGACACCTCTGGGGGCCCAGCACTGTCGGGTGGTGCAGGAGCCACTCGGGGGTTGCTGTAGCTGCAGCTGTACCCCCTTCATGCCCAGGGAGCAGGAGGGCAGCCCTCCTGCCTGGTGCAGGAGTCAAATCCCAGCTCCAGTCCCAGCTGGAGAGCAAAACACGGTGTGGGAGATGCACCCCGTGCACACAGCCACTGTCCCCAGCCCAGATGCACGCTGGTGGCTTGCACTGGGAGACTTGGGAATGACAGGATTGCTGTTCACCATCCCCGTGGCCTCCTCTGGATGCTCTCCAATGGCTCAATGACTTTTTTGGATGTCTTTTTTATATTGTGGTGTCCAAAACTGCCCCCAGGACCTGAGGTGAGACCACACCAGTGCAGAGCAGAGCAGGAGTCGTGTGGGGGCTTGGAGACAGTGCCTTCATCCCCCTGTTCCCCAGTCCAGGCTGTCTCCTTGCAGACCATGGAGAGGTTTTCCTCACTGCTCTGTTTCCCAAGTCCTGTGATTGCCATAAGGATTCTAGACTTCCAGGGGGGGTTTAGGAACCCCATGGCTTGGCACGGGGGCTGGTGGGTGCTGCCTCTCCTGGGGCACACGTTTTGCAGGGAAATCTCTCTTCTGACTTCTGCCTTCCTCCTTTCACAGAGAAAATCACTGATCGCCTTGGAAAAAGAAGACGAGGAGGAGAGAAATAAAACAATCGAAAGTTTGAAGACTGCGCTGCGGACAAAACCAATGAGGCAATTGCCTTCCCTTTCCTGGCTTTATTGCTGTGGTTGTGGCTTTGGATTTGAGTTCTCTGGCAGAGCAGGGGGTTAAATAGAAATGTAAATGGGAGCTGTACGGGGTGAGGAAGGCGAGGACTCTGAGGCACGAATTGCCTTTTTTTTTTTATTTCATCAACTCCTTTTTTTGTGTCACATTTTGTCATTTTGTTCCTTTTTCTTGGTCCTTTTGGTGACCAAGAGCCACCAGGACTTTCCTGCCTGTTTAGACAAATCAGGCAACTTCTTTTTTTTCTAAATTTTCCTTTGTTCTTGTTGGAACAGAAGGTAAAAATTCCTTACAGATTGATTTTTTTTTTCCCAAGAAAACAACAATTTTTTTGGTCAGCCAGGCCCTTCATTTCAGCTTCAACTCCTCTTGCACTTTATAAGGGAATAAGGTCGCATGAATCTTGGGGCTTTTGTGAAATGGAAAAGAACTTTTGATGGGGAAGATAAAGGAAGGCTTGGGACTCTTTCTGCATGTCTGTAGCTTTTCATTTTCTCTGGAGTCTGCTTGCACACATCTGCAACACTTGAGATGCCTCAGGTTGACATCTTCTGGTGGGAACATGTTCCAGTAGGAAATACCTGACCTGTTTTTGGTTATGAAAGAAACAAATTTACTGTTGCTTGCAAATCCTTTCCCCTCTTCCTCCTGTGGTGATGGCACTTGGTAAGAAATTCACAGGGTCCAGGATGAGCACCTGCATCCTGTGACACCTTGACCTTGTGGCTGGTGGCCATCCCTGAAACGTTGCAAAGCCCTTAAAAACTGGGGTTTGAGTGGGTTTTTTTGAGGGATGCAGCAGGCTCTGTAGAAAATTTTACCTGTTGGACCTATTTTTGCACCCAGGGAAGTGAACACCAACTCTCCTGTTGACTTTGGCTGGAAGAAGAGCAGGCTTTGAAGCAGACAAAGCAGTTTTCCCCAAGCCTGCAATTACCCCTTTTGTTGCTGAGCATCAGCATGGCTTGTTTCGAATTAAAATCATCCCAGTGCTGGGATGTTTTTGGCTCGCTTGCTTTCCGAGCCCGTGCCTTTTGCCAAACCAGAGGACACCCAGCCTGGATGGCACTGGGCAGGGGGGCCCAAAAATGCCTCAGCAGTGTGCAGTGTTGTGTCTGCCTGCCCTGGTGAATCTGCCTGGGGCACTGCCCTGTGCCTGCTGTCTGCTTTCTGTTCAGTGGCATTGTAAGTCATCGTAAAAATCAGAAATCCCTTAAAATTGGGGAAGAGAAGGGTGTGGATGGTGAGGCAGGAGAGGTAGCAGAAGGCAGAAAGGCTGACATTGAGGTGTCTGCAGCTGATGAGGGGGCGACTTAAAGGCTTGGGATCTTCTTCCAGTCCAAAACTGGTCTCAGGTGAGTGGGATTTAAGACTCAGGTTGGTATTTTTTGCAGTGTGGCTGCAAACTTCCAACCTCTGTCCTGGGGCTTGTGTTGATAGCTGGATTAGCTGGTCCTCCTCCAAATAGCCTGACTCTGGACAACCTTGTGCAGATGATGCCTGGTGGCCCATGCTATCAGGCACCAATTAAATTGATTTTTATAACCCCATCCCTGTGTTTGGGCCACAAGAGTTCTTCAGGCTTCCTGGTGTCCAAGAAAAAGTATATTAGAAGGTTCTGGCTTCACACCAACAAACAAGTTAGGCCTGTTTGTGGGTAAAACAGTCCTTTAGCCTTTCATTTTGAAGTTAAAACCCCCTCTTCCTGGCAGGTTTGTGACCCGGTTCATCGACCTGGATGGCTTATCTTGTATCCTCAACTTCCTGAAAAGCATGGACTATGAGACAGCAGAGTCTCGAATACATACCTCCCTCATTGGGTGCATAAAAGCACTAATGAACAACTCCCTGGGCCGGGCCCACGTCCTGGCCCACCTGGAGAGCATTAATGTAATCGCTCAGAGTCTGAGCACCGAGAACATTAAGACAAAGGTGGCAGTGCTGGAAATCATGGGCGCCGTGTGCCTGGTTCCCGGGGGCCACAAGAAGGTACTGGAGGCCATGCTGCACTACCAGAAATACGCCAGCGAAAGGACTCGCTTCCAGGTAGGTGGGTCTCCACTCGCCCCTCAGCCCCTGAAATTCAGCATTCCTGTGCCTTTCTCCCCCTGAATACCTAAATGGCCGCTTGCAAATGTTTTGTTATGGCTGCTTGTGAGTGGAAAAATCTGGAATTAGCCCGGAACTGTGTCTGATGAGATCTGCAGCTGAGCGAAGAGGGAGGAAACAGTTATTTAAGGCAACACCAACCATAAAAACGAGAAATGCTTGGTTGTGCAGGGTCACTGGGATCACAGCTGTGCAAGGCTGCAGCATACCTGGATGGGCTGATGTTAGCCCAAATGGGTGCCAGGGTGGCCAGCAGCTGATGGTGCTTCACCAGCTATGGGAGCATCATGAGGAGTTGTTGCTGCACGTGTTGCCTGGCTGTTTGTGCAGCACTGGGGCTGTCACGGGGCTTTAAGTGACACTGTGTGTTTGGCAGACGCTGATCAACGACCTGGACAAGAGCACGGGCCGGTACCGAGATGAAGTGAGCCTCAAGACAGCCATCATGTCCTTCATCAACGCCGTCCTGAGTCAGGGGGCAGGCGTGGTGAGCACCGGGGCTCTGGGACAGGGAGGCCTTGGGGTGGGTTTGGGCAGCTCTTGTTTCAGTGAATATTCTGAGGATGTGCATCTTGTGCTGAGCCCACACCTGTCCCTTGCAGGAAAGCCTGGATTTCAGACTCCACCTGAGATACGAATTCCTCATGCTCGGCATCCAGCCAGTCATTGATAAACTAAGACAGCATGAAAATTCAACCCTTGACCGGTGAGTAGTGACTCCCAACCCACTTGTGATTTTTGCCTGGTGCCCTTGTTTCCAGTTTCTGGTTTTGGCCTTTGGGGAAGGCACATGGCTCCAGAGTCATGCCTCTTACAGAAATTCCTTGCTGTCTCCAGAGAGGGAACAAAATATTCCAGCATGGTTTTGCTGCATTCTTATGTAGGGTTGAGCTGGGAAGGATGTGCCATCAGGGGTCCAGGGATGCTGTCAGCCCTCATCCATCTCTTCTCATCCCAAAAGGCTCCTTGGCCCTGATGTAGTGACTAGGAAGTCGAGGCTGAAGGTCCGGTTGGTGCTTCAAGCCCTGCCAGTCTCTGGGCTGCTGACAGATCAGCTGTCTGTAATTCATTAATTGTCACATTTGTATCTGCTTTTAACAGTATTTTTTTTCCCTTTCTTTCCTCAGGCATTTAGATTTCTTTGAAATGCTTAGAAATGAAGATGAGCTGGAGTTTGCCAAAAGATTCGAGCTGGTCAGTATGAATGCTGCTGATGCAGACACTGGCACTCATTGTCACAGTTAGTTTTAAAAACACCTGTGTACCCTGGGACAAAGAGTGCTATTCTGGATAAAACACAGAGGTTGGAAATCTTTCCTGTTGCCCTGCTCTTTTGCAACATCTGTCCCAGAGCCTGCTTTTTAGCCCTTTTGTCCTCTGGCTGCCCAGCAGCTCTGTTTGCCCCTCGCCGGGCAGTGGGGCTGTCTGTCCATCAGTTTTGGGGCGGGGGTGACTCGTGGGTGCTGGAGCTGAGACTCAGGGAACAGGTGATGCTGTTGTGGCTGCAGTGGCCTGACCTTGCCTGGCTCCTGTCCACAGGTCCACATCGACACCAAAAGTGCAACTCAGATGTTCGAGCTGACGAGGAAGAGGCTGACGCACAGCGAGGCGTACCCGCACTTTATGTCCATCCTGCACCACTGTCTCCAGATGCCTTGTGAGTCCCCAGAGAGACCAGGAAACCCACAGCTTGCTGGAGGCTTGGCAGCCCAGCTCTCCTGCCCCAGGGGTGTCACGACCTCCCCTTTTTGCTCACGTCAGTCTCTCTCCCCTTCCTTCCCCGCAGATAAAAGAAGCGGCAACACTGTCCAGTACTGGCTGCTGCTCGACAGGATCGTGCAGCAGATCGTCATCCAGAGTGACAAAGGGCAGGACCCCGACGCCACTCCCCTGGAAAACTTCAACATTAAAAATGTTGTACGAATGTAAGTGCTCCAGTGGGGCTGTTCCTGCTCCTCGGCTGGACACAAGCCAGCACCCCTGGAGCTGTTCACTTGCCAGGGCTCACTCACCCCACCTTATAAATTAAGCCCATTGTTTTCATTAGACAGCACTTGAGGACAGTACTTGAGGTTTTGGAGTTATTGCATGTTCCCTGATAAATTTTATATAACCCTGCTGGAGGGTATGCTGGAGCAGAGCTGTTAGGTGTACCAGTTTGGGAGCCTTAAATCCCATTTGCTCAGTCATGTTTCTTGCTGGTGGTGGTCTCTTGCTTGCTGTAGGAGGATTGTCTCATGTGCTACATCTCTTTTCCTTTTAGGTTAGTCAATGAAAATGAAGTGAAACAGTGGAAAGAGCAAGCAGAGAAAATGAGAAAAGGTGAGTGATGGAGAAATACACAGTGTCAAGTTTAACCTTGGCTAAACAGTTAGCATACACCTGTATTTATGTATTTATTTATACATGTATCTGCACCCTTTATTGAGGGGCTGAGGTAGTATCCTGCTGTGGGGCTGACATGGGAAATGGGCAAAGCAAATACTACTTTTTTCATGGAGAGGCTCCAAATGGGGTATTAAGGCACACACAGCAGGCTGCCTTTTGTCAGCTGCAGGGCAGTGTGGGGTTTAGCCCCACCACGGGCTGCCATTGGCAAAAAAGGAGTGTTTGTCACCCAAAAGTGGTGTCCTGGGGCTGTTTCAGAGCACACAGAGCTTCAGCAGAAGCTGGAGAAGAAGGAGCGGGAGTGTGATGCCAAGGCCCAGGAGAAGGAGGAGATGATGCAGACGCTGAACAAGATGAAGGAGAAGCTGGAGAAGGAGTCCAGTGAGCACAAGCAGGTCAAGCAGCAAGTGGCAGATCTCACAGCACAGCTCCATGAGATGAGCAGGGTGAGACCTCAGAGCTGCTCCCTGCTGTGGGCCTGGTCCCAAACCCCCTGCAAATGCTGTGGGGTGATTTCAGGAGGCTGAGCTGCATGGGGAGGGGTGAGAAAGAGGCTTGTTGGGAGAGCCACCAAGATGTCTGACCCTTTTGATGGGTTGATTTTGTCTTTCCACTTGCACTGAACCTCAGTCAGGAATGCTGACGCTTTTGAATGATTCCTTTGTTTCCTAAATTTTAACTAAGAAAATTAAAAGTCAGCATGGGGGTGTTTCTTAGGTGGTATCCTCCAGTTCCATATGACCGGTTCCCATTCCTCTTTCTCTCCCAGAGGGCGATCTGTGCTGCCAGCCCTGGAGGACCTCCCATGCCACCAGGAGCACCTGGTGGCCCTTCACCTNTGGCCTTCAAGAAGAAGAGCATCCCTCAGCCGACGAATGCCCTCAAGTCTTTCAACTGGTCCAAGCTTCCAGAGGTAAGCTGGGCAATAATTTGGGCAGTGAGACTGGAGGTGCTGGATGGTGGTGTAAGGGCAGGTGGGCAGGAGACCCCCATTCTGCAATGCTCCCACTGTCTTGCAGAACAAGCTGGCAGGCACCGTGTGGACCAAGATAGACGACTCAAAAGTGTTCAAAATCCTGGACCTCGAAGACCTGGAAAGGACATTCTCCGCCTACCAAAGACAGCAGGTAACAGCTGGCCCGAGGTGGGCACGCCCGGGGACCTGGGCAAGGTGCCACCATTGTGGAACCACGTGGTTTCACTTGTGGTCCCAAGACACATCTCCCATCATTATTTCATACCAAAGCCGTGTTTGCCACATCGACTTCTTCTGCTCCATCCTCTCACCCGCGTGCCAGAGCCTTTGCGCTGAGGCGGCCGTTGGTGGCTCGCTGTGCCCGATTCCACCCCTGCCCACACACCTGGCCACGTCTACCATGAAGATGGATCCCCAAAAAGACACACACACACACACAAAAATAATAATAAAAAAAAAAAGAGACAGGGAATGTTTTGAAAATAACCCCCAGATTTGGCCACAGTTGGGTAACATTTTTGGATTGCTCTTTACAGCAACTACTTCATGTGTCTGTATTGGGTGGAAAATTTCTATCCCTTTCTGGCCAAGAAGGACTTAAGTTTTGCCCACATCTACCATGGGTGGGTCTCTTTTTTTATTTTTGTAGTGAGCCAAGAGCAAAATGTAAGCTTTGAACAAAAATCCCAAACCAAAATAATGTCATTGCAGGCAAAAGTCTCCACTTTTTAATCTCCTGCTCAAGCAATACAGCCCCAGTTCAGAAGGCATCAAAGCACATTAGAAGAAAATTAGACATTTTACCCCAGGAAGGATGAAAATGGGCAAAAGTTTGTCAAGAAGGCAGGAGAAAAAGCAAGGAGAAAGGCTGAAAAAGGATGTTCACCTGCTGAACACCTGGTTGTGTTCCTGGGAGGAGAGAACAACTTGTCTCCTTCGTGCCAGGCCCAGTCAGAGGGACGGTGCTGGGAAGGAGTGAACCAGACCCACAAGCTCATTAGGCAGTGTGAGAATTTAATCTCTTCCAGAAACTAATTGAGGGAAAGATCAGGATGGATTGGAGCAGGGCAAATATGAAGAGTAACCCACCAGAAGTACGTGCTGCCCCAATGTTTTGGGAATAGGTGACCACAGCAATGTGTCTTTCCCCTGGGATTTTTGGAGCTTGACTCATGCCTGCTGGAGGGCACGTCTGAGGACAAGGGATGGAAATGGAAGAGGAGCACGAATAGAAACCTGAGTGTCAGCAGGACGGTTTGCCCTCGGGCTTGCCTGCCCATGAGTCACCTGGTGTGATTCGGATTATTGCCAGGCAGGAATTTAAAAATAATTTGGCTTGGCTGAGGTCCTGCTGGGTGAAGTGGCTGGTTAGGTTTGGGGCTGGGAGGAACAGGGAGATGGTGCAAGGAGAGCTGTGCCATGGGCTTACACCCCAGATGGGATGAGGACCAAAAGGGAGCCGAATGTAGGAGGCAGGGTCTGGGGTGGGACTGGCAGAAGATGCTGTGAGAGCATCTGGAAGGCAGGTGGGAAAGACAAGGCCAAGTCCCACCTGTGAGGTGCTGCTGGGGCTGGAGCTGCCCTTGGGGACATGATGCACAAGTTTCTTGTGGTTCACCCAGGCTTCATTTTGTGTGAGTGCAGCCATGGGACACATCTCCCTGGACCTGAGGGATGTGGTTGTCTACCTGGAAGTCCCCAGGGTGCTCCCAGCCTTAGTCTCAGGATGAAGAGGGGTTGCATGGCTCTGCAGCCAGCAGCAGTGCACACACCAGCCCGTGGGGTTAGATGTGCTCCATGAGATAAAGTGAAGTGTTCCAGGCTGGATGGGGCTCTGAGCAGCATGGTCTAGTGGAATGTTCCCTGCCCATGGCAGGGGGGTTGGACTGGATGGTCTTCAAAGTCCCCCTCAGCCCAAGCCATTCTGTGGTTCTGTAACACATGCAAACCACGGGGCACTGTGTACATGGTGGGGGGCAGGGGGAGTGAACAGCCTGTCCCTGAGGCACAGTGAACTGATCATGGTTTAATAACTCACAGCATTTTCAAGCTCTAGCAAAACTTGGTTCCTGTCACGAAGACGCAGGGGAGGGGCAGGGTTTTCTCCTCCCTGTTCCCTGTCTTGAGCCACTTGCTCAGAGATCACACCTCTCACTTGTCCTGAGTCACAACATCCACAGGACATGGGGTGTCAGGGGCTGCCTGTCTGCCCGTGCCCCCAGCCTAACCAGGGCTCTGAAAATGTGTGGTCAAGTGGTTGCCACCCGCATGGCCAGCACCCCAGCAGGGCTTGGGGAAAGCAGGCAGAGGTGTGTGCAGTGCACAGAGCTCTCTGACCGTCCCCAGGTGGCTGTTGTGGGGCTCCCTTTGCTGGGATTTGTCTGGTTTTGTTGCCAGAGCTCCTGGGAATCCCTAAGTACTGCACAGACCCGAGGCTTAACGATGTACTTAAATTTAAGCATCTCTTTAAATGTTTTTCCCACCTCACAGGCTGGGATGTAAATGCAGGCTATTAAGTGAGCTCTGCAGCTTTTGGGAGAGGCCCTTTCCATTCAGGGAGGACAGGAACCCCCTCTGGGCTTCCTGGGGCTCAGCCTGGGAGCATCCCTGCCTCACAATGGGTGGAGCTGTTAGGAGAGCCTGTATCCTCCCTGCTGAGGCTCTGCAGATGTCCCTGTCCCAGAAAAGGTCTCAGCCCTGCAGCTGTACAGAATACCAGTTATTTACAGAAAAGCCAACAGGAGCTGTGTAAGGGTGTGCATGTACTGATGGAGAAAGGTGAGTCCAGGGCCATCAGGGCTTGAACTACACAGGGCTTTGTGCCTCTGTCAGGGATGTCTTCAGAGTCTTCAGGGGGTTAGAGGCTGGGAGTGATGTTGATAAGTAGCAGTGACACAGCCAGGGCAGTCCTGGCAGGTCCTGCAGCGGTGAGTGATGTAAAAGAGTCAGGGCCAAGTGGAAAAAATATGTGTTGTTGAACCAGGGGCTTAGCAGTGAGCTGGGAAAGAATTCATCTCCCAAAAAAGGATGAAGGAAGTAAAGCCTCCAGCTCCTCCATGCAGGGGAGAGTGACCTGCACCGGGGCCAGGGACAGCAGGGCTGGGAATTGTTTGTGGGAATGCTGACAGCACGTTTAAAGCTGCTCCTCCTTACACCATCCTGCAGCAGAGGCTGGATCACAGTTCCTGTGAGGGAAAGGGGCAGGGATGTGGCTGGTTTGAGGCAGAGAGAGAGGCTTTTTCTAGTGAGCCCTTTCTCTACCTTAATGCATGAGGAGCCCTCCCTCTCCTAGAGCAGGGGACTGCAAAGAAAGCCACCACATCCTTCTCCTCTCCAGCAGCCTGGGGCAAGTGTGAGCACTGTGGGGTGGGTCTGAGGGTTGAAATGGAAGGAAGACCTCCTAAACAGGGACCAGTCAAACAACAAAGATTCCAACTGCAGCTTGTGGGTATGCTTTTTGCCTGTCCCACAAAGGAGACTGCTGGAAAGAGATGGATTAATGAAACACTGATCCTTAGTCTTAACTGAATCAGGGACTTTGAGCCACAAGACTCTTGATCAGCACAGCTCAGCAGAGGGAATGAGGAAGGAAAACCCCTGTGTGTGGTGTGTGCACGTGTGTGGTGCCAGCTTTACTGCACCTGCTTCCAGTCTGGTGGGGGGAGCCCAGCAGGACAACCAGGTCTTGGGAGGAGCATGGTGCTGGTGGGGCATTAGGGTGGCATTTGGCCAGGCTGCTGAGCCCTGGAGAAGCAGGGAAGAGTAAGAGGAGGATGAGAACTCAAGGGGAAGCGTGTTGCCGTGGCAAATGGTAAAGTTTTGCTGTGGCCGGATTTGCTCCGGGATGAGCCTCTCGTTATTTCCACTTGAAAGCCCTGTTTTTCCTGGCAGTCGCATTGGCATTTCAGTCCCTCAGATGTGCAAGAACCAGCAATTTTCCTCCTGGCACGGCAGGCTGAGCAGTGCTGTGCCTTTGGGCCAGTGGCAGGGCTTGGCCAGCATCCTCCCACCTCATCCTGTGTCCCCTGCTCACCTCTGTGCACAATGTACCTCGGCCTGGTCCATTAATGGAGCCGCCTCTTCCATCAGCTCTCCCCTTCTGCACATCCTGTGATCCACATTTTCACCTGCATCCCCCCTGTTTTGGCACTGGCACCCCCAAACCCCCCATACTGCATGTTTCCCTTCTCTGTGCTTCGACTCCCTCTGGTTTTGCCAAGATCACTGAACTGCATGTGTTTTTACTGCCTTTTTCCATGCTTCTGCTATGGCTGTAGGACTTCTTTGTGAATGGTAGCTCCAGACAGGTAAGTGAGCACCTTGCAGGAGTGTGGCATGGGCAGGGTGAGTGTGGGGCTGGGGACAGGGACATGGGGGCACGTGGGTGCTTCTGAGGGGGGTTAATGTGTGACAAGTGGGATTGAATCAGAGAGGTGCAAAGATCACCAGAAGGAGCAGCTTGAAAGTTGATGCTGGGGAGCCTGGTAAGGCAGAACCCACGCTCTCTGCTGTCTGGCCTGAGGTCAAAACCAATTTCTGAGTCCAGGATTATTAAGTAGAGCTGAGTGCAGAGGAGCTCCTACCCCTGAGCATTTTTTGGTTTCAAAAGATGGAAATGAACCAACGAGTTGAAGCTCTCTGCTTGGTTAGAGCAGGCAAGGCACAGGAGGAGGCAGCAGGTGGTGACTTGAGGCTCACTTTCCATCACCTGCCTCTCTTCCCACTTCTCATATCTGTGGGTTTTCTTCATTCAGACAAGAAAATGAATATAAAATGTTAATATCAGTGCTCAGTCTCAGCCCTTGCAGTGCCAAGTCTCCTATGCTTATGAACGTTTAGTGTGGATCTCTAATGTTCAGGACCTTGCAGCTCCAGATTGTGTTCCTTCCAGAAGGATTAAATAGCCAGCTTTTAATTGATTAACCTTACTAAAATATGCAGTACAGTAAATTAAAACCTGGGGCAACATGAACTCCTTGGGCAGCCCTGCAGCATTGCTGTTATGCAGATCTGCCCATTTGCCCACAACCACAGTTGCTACTCATTTGAAGGTGATGGATTTAAGCTGCTTAGGATGTACAGGTGCTTATGCCACACCAATTCCTGTTTTCAAACCCCTTATTTCGGGAGAATTTCAGTGAAGAAGCTGCTGGTTGTTTTTGCAAGTCTGATAGCCTGTATTGGTTAGCTGGGAGGACTGATGCATGAAGGGTGATTACAGATGTTTGGAGCAGGGGTGAGAAACAAGAGCGATGCTGAGTGTGTGCAGCAGCCCGTAATGAAATATTCCATGCGAGGGTTTAATGAGGTATCACAAGCATGTATGCTGAGAAAGCCCGCCTTTATTTATTCAGCAGCGCCCGTGTGTTTGCAGATTTTTAAATCTTCCCTGTCTGAGAAAATATTTACATTTCTAACCAGTGGCTTCAGAGCCAGCTCTGGTTTATGAGATGACTGACTGTGTTTCGCTTCCAGGCGAGGGGCTTTACCCGTAACCCGTGGTGACACTCCTGATTAATGGGGGCCTGCTGTGTACCACGCTGCTGTGTGCTGAGAGTACTAAATGTCCTTGCTGCTCCATGGCTCTTCTCCAGGCTTTTCTTCTTATTATTTTCTTGTAGAAGGAAGATGCCATCGATGACACTTTGAGTTCCCGGCACAAAGTCAAGGAGCTTTCCGTCATAGACGGCCGGCGAGCTCAGAATTGCAATATCCTCCTCTCCAGGTATGGTTAATGCCTTGTTGCCCTCTGAGACTGGGGGGATGCTCTGTACCCTGCCCTGGGCTGCCCTGAGTGTGCTCCTTGTCCCTGGAGCAGGAGGTTGATGACAGGAACGAGTGCAGCAGGAGAGACAGTGACACCTGAACCCACCTATAGCCTTACATCCTCATGGTGGGGTGACCTGGAGGGGGGGCAGTGCCATTAACTGGGTATTTGGCAATTTGGTGTCCCTGGAAAGCCCCCGACGGGCTGGGATATCTGGTGAGCCTTCACAGGAGGTGGAAGCAGGTTTGATTTCACCTCTTACCTTTCTTATCTTCTGTGTTTTGTTTGCTCTTTGCTGGTGGTTGAAGAGGGTCTGTCTGGGCTGGGGAAGTGCTGGGTACCAGCAGGGTGCAGAGAGCAGCAGTAATTCAGGCAGGACCTTGCTGGCCACATAGGAATTTTGGGAAGGGGATGTCCCCCTCTTACAGCTGCCCTGCTGGTCTGACAGTCTCCCTCATACCCCTCACCAGGCAGGCTCAGTACTGCTACCAGCAATTTAATCCCATCTCCAGATTGCTGCCAAAAGGATAAAAAGGGNTTTTTTTTTTTTTTTGTTGGCAAGATAAACTACACAAATGAGACTGAATCCTGAGAAAAGGGGAGACCAGGTTGCAGTGGTCTGAAAGGATGAGCCATCAGTGTAGCTACTTGGGAAAAAACACCTAAATAGCAGCAGAAAATGTCACTTGTTTCTGATTCACCCAACAAAAAAAAATAATTCCAACAGAAGTAAAATTTTAAAATATTCACTCTGCTGTCTGTCTGGAGGCACAGAAGCTGCTGTGCCACCCAGGACAGGCCAGGATGGAGCAGCACTGCTGGCAGGTTGGGTTTGCAGCCACAGCACCCGAATTCGGTGTTTTCCCAGACTGTGGATTCCATCTGGTTCTTCCCAGTGTAGATGGTGCCTTGTCTGGGCAGCCCAGCTGATTTCCTTCCCTAGAAAGCTTGGAGAGGCTGATGTCTGCAGAAAACCCCTCTGGGTGGGTAACTCCACCCCTGGTGCTTCTCCCAGAGGTGGCTGGCAGACCATGGGCTGTGAGAGCGATGAGTGCTGCAGCATTTTGGGGGTAAAACTGCCCTGTTTGTGGCTGTCTCTGCTCCGGGCTGCTTCTGGGGATTTTTGTGCTTCCTAGCAGTCCAAATAAAAAAGGATGATGATGAAAGCAGAGTTTAAAGCAGCAGGCAAATGAGTATGTCTGTGGCAGGCAGCTATTAGCAAGTAAAACGATGGGATTTGGGGCAATGGCTGGGCTGCTCCCGGCATATGTAGGCTGAGCTTTGAGTGGGTTTAGGTGTGATTCAGCCTAAGTGTATATTTGGAAGTTAAGCACACAAATAGATCCTTCAGTGGGAAGGGGAGAGACCCAAGCACTCAGCTTCAAAGGCATCTTGCACGTCTTACTGAGTAAAGGTTTCAATTTCATCTCACCAGCAAACCTTTCTTTTCCAAGAAAGCAATGGCTGGAAATGAATTGCCAGTAACTAATCCCACAAAAAGGGCAGGACAGAGATTGCTGCCTGCCTGCCTGCCTTTCCCTATGGGTCATTTCCTAGGGGAGAAGCAGGATCAGACTTGCCCTGCAAGGTGGTCCTCAGGCCTCTCCTATGGCTCCCAGGCCTGTCCTCTTGCAGGGACAAGTGGCTTTGGGGTTGCAGTGACTTGCCCCAGATGCTGCTTTGGAAGTGCTTTGGAGTTCATCCCATGGTACTCCCAGGATCACAACTGGACTTCTCTCTCCAAAATCCGTTTGGATTTTATCTAGGGATAAAGCCCAAGCATCCTTTTAGTGGTCTCAGGTCCAGCTCCTGCATCTCCAGCAGATTCCCTGTATCCCTGGGCAAACCCTTTTGCCTCTGCCCGCCCCAGCTGCCCATCCCAAAGCTGGGCAGAGCAGCGGGCCCGTGCTCCCAGTGTTCCAAAGGCACTGCTCTGGCAGCTGGGCTCCGCCACCGTGGGGCTGAGCAAACTTTCACATGCGAAAGGACCTGCAGGCTTGGCCCCTGATTCAGCCCAGACATTTGTGAGCTCACCAGGCATTGTCTGGCTTGCAGCGTGGAAAGATTACAGCCAGTGAGATACTTTATCTCTCTCTGCAGATTCATTCTTTTGCCTGTTTCCCTTGCTTTGGGAGAAATTACTGCGCAGTGAGATCACTGGATTTTCCTCCAGCTTGTAATGCAGCACAAGAATATTTTTAACACTTGCTTTTTTTTCCTTCTGTTTTTTTGGAGAACGCTTTGCTGATGTCAGTGCCTTATCGTGTCTTCCTCTGTGAACCCACCACATCCCTGCTTTTGCTCCCTGTCTATGGGTGTGTATTTTTAGTCCTGCATTCTGCCAGATGCAAATCCACCCCTCGCCCCATCGTTCTCCGCCTGTGCTGGCAGTGAATGGCTCGTTTGATTCCTCCCTCTCAGCGAGGCGACGTGAGACTTTTTTTTTCTTTTCCCCCCTCAAATGAATGTGGCTTTTCAGGAGGGCGCGTCCCTTTCCCGGCGGAATTTGTTTTTCCCCTTCACACTTATCACGTCCTCCGCGGGAGCCGACAAAAGCCGCGCGGAGCTGCCCGGCGCTCGGCGGGCTGGCGGGCTGTCACCTCGCATCACCGGGCTGCTGCCTTTAAATCCCCGTGACAGCAAGTCCTGTGACCCCGTTCCTCTCAGACGGCTCGCCTTCGACAGCTGCTGCCAACAATGATAATTATTGTGGTTATAGATAAGCTTCTAGCTTTCACTGGCCCCTTTCCCATCAAATTGTCTGAGAAGCTGTTTTCTTCTGGCGCCCCGCGCTTGCTCTCTGCTGATGCAGGGGCAGGCTCTTGTTCTTGGCACTGGGTTGTGATGATTCTTGAGAAAAGTCTTGGGTTTTTTTTGACCTCTTTCTTTTTAAGTGCATTTTTATTGTTGACTTTGCTTTCAGCGAGCAAGGGCTTAAAAAAGTCACCCTCATCTTTCACCACTCTGCTGGAGGTGGTCATGGTACTTTTGTGTGCTTTAGGTGTTCGCTATGGATGAGGAGTAGCTGCCTGCCCACCCCCTTCTCCCAGGAGCATTTTTGCCTCCCAGGGATCCCCAGATGCCCAGATCTAGCCAGTGTCTGCTTTTCATCAGGATGGAGACCAGTGTTGGTGGTCTGAGTATTCCTGTTCCTGCTTGGGTATAAAAGGAGTTCTCCTGCAGTTTCATGTCCCATCCTGGCCACTGCCATTGTAAGGGACAGGTAGGGTGACCCCAGGATGTGGCTGCTTGTTACTGCAAGCAGCAGATGGGGCATTTTCCAAGGGTGAGAAGCGTGGGCTCTTAAGGAATGAAGATTTACTTACCAAGTCTGTAAGATCCACCTGCCTTGATAAAGCTGATCCTTCACTTCCAGTCTTGAGCAGAAGATTTCAAGCTAAACCAAGCCCTTGCTACCCTGGCCTCAGAGACTAGCACCCTTCCTGTGTTAGCTTCAGCTTCCAAATCCAGCTCCACAGTCTGTCTGCTCCCTGAAGAGACCTGGGGATGAAAAACACCCTCCTTGTTTAATTACTCAGAGTGATCAAGTCAGCTCCCAATCTTCTTTTTGATCTGCTGATCAGGTTGACTTCCAAGGTCTCACATCCTGCTGTAGGGTGTGTTTCTGGTTTCAGCTCATTCCTTTGAGCCACATCCAGTGTTTTAGCATCCATTGGCAGCACTGATCACCAATACTGGGGCCATGGGGCTCCTCAGACAGGTCTTTTCAACTCTGCGGTTTTTCCCTGCATGCGAGTACAGGGAATTACATTTTTAAACTGGATCTGTTGCAATGCCTTTAACCACGACTGCACGCTGGGCAGGATGTTGGTAAATGGAGTTGCAGGAGTTTCTGGGCTTTCCCTTTATTTAATTTAGATTATTTTATAGACCACAATGCAAAGAAGGAGAAAAATACGTGTGGTTTTGCAATCAAAGTCCTTGCAGGGAGCGGTTCTTGGGAGTGCTGCAGTCGAATTAAATTGTAATTAATGGCTGCTCTAGCCCAGGAGGAGCTGAGGGCGTCTTTCCATCTTTCTGTTGCCTCAGCTTGGTGTGGGCTGCTGGCAGAAAGATCCCTGCCAGGGAAGCCCAGCCTGGTGGTGCTCGCTGTGACACAGTGGTCTGTGGTTTTGCAAATCTCCAATTTGAGGCTGCGTCTTCAATTCCTGTTAGGTGAAGTAGAGGAAGAAAAAGGTGGAGGAGAGGCTGGTTTCCAGCTTCTTACACTTCGAAGTGCATTGAATCCCCACCCCTCCAAAGAAAACCAAACCAATGGGTTTCCTGGGGTGCTGAGCATCTGCTTGTCCAAATTTTGGATTTCCTTCTCATTTCTTCCTAGAGGAAAACTTCAGCCGAAGGTCGTCGAGAGAAGTGGGAGAGGCAATGTTTAAATCCAAGAACAGCAGTGGAAATTGGCCAGATTTTCCTTAAGGGTTGTGGCAGTGGGTTCAGGGGCAGTGCTGAGCTGCATGCCTGAGCCTGGGCTGGGCTTTGCTGCTGGTGGGAACGTGACCCCCTGGCCCCATGGCCTTTGGGGATGCTGGAACTGCAGGAGCAGCACTGCTATGGACAAGAGTTACATATGAAAGTTGGATATTTAATGTACTGCTTACAATCCTTACATAAAGTACTGTAAAAGAGGGAAATAGGGAATGGCAGCTGTGGTGTGGGGAGAGGGAATTGGGTGGGGAGGTTTGACCCCCCCCTTTGCAGCAGGGCCAGGGCTGCTCTGTGCTGTGCTGAGCCTTGGTCCTAACACATTTCTCACACATCCTTCTTTAAAACATGCTGGACAGAGCTGTTTGTGATGCTGCTGCTGGCTGGGGGTTAAGCTGTTGCACAGGTGTGTAAGGAAACACTCCTGAGCCTTCCCTGATTGCTGGGCTGGGAATAACTCTCCTTTCCCTCCACCTCCCAGGCTGAAACTCTCGAATGAGGAGATCAAACGAGCAATTTTGACGATGGATGAGCAGGAGGACCTCCCAAAAGACATGCTGGAACAGGTGGGCAATGTGTCTCATGCTCCTTTGTGGTTGCCTCACGCTGTGCAAAGTACTTGGGACCAAAGCACAGCCTGGAGTGTGTCAGGCCCCAAATTATTTACCAGCCACATGTTGACAAACCACCCAGGTGGGCTGGAGCAGCAGCTTGGTCATGGCATCAGTGCTGGGAGCAGCATGGCCCCCACGTGCCATTCCTGTACCCAGGTCTGCCCTGGGACCCTGAGGTGGGGCCAGTTGCCTGTTTTGTGGCCACAGCTTGAAGTTTGTGCTCAGTGGTGATTTATTTTTGAAAGCTTAGATAGTATTTGTGCAGTCCTCAAAAGGGGAATCCCATTTTTCATCCCATCTGAGTCCCTCTGGAAGCATGTTATTCACCTGTCCTTAAAGCTGAGCTGATAATTGCACTTTCAGCAGAGATGTGGGAGGATTCATTGCATGAAATTTCCACTGCTAATAAGTAGAGTTGCAGCAAATGGGAGTCCCTGACTGACATCTCCTCTGGCAGAGCTGGTGTTGAAACCTCCTTGGAGCAGACTCAGTACATCTGTTGTAAAAGCAGAGTGGTGGCAGGGCAGAGGCAGACACTGATGTGATGGAGTAACGTGAGGAAGGTCACAGGGACAGCAGTAACGCTTATTTCACAGGTGCCTTGGGGTCACTGTCTGTACATGCTGAAAAGCTGTTGGATTCAAGGAAACAAATCACTGTTTGGCTCCTGAAAAACTGTGCATGGACCTCATGTCCACCACTGTGCTTTCTCTTGTTCAGCTCCTGAAGTTTGTTCCTGAAAAGGGTGACATTGACCTGCTGGAAGAGCATAAGCACGAGCTGGACCGCATGGCCAAGGCTGACCGGTTCCTCTTCGAAATGAGCAGGTTGGTGGCTCAGGGGACACATTTTGGCCAGTGGCTGCATGGGCTGGTCAGGGGATGGGTGTTTCATGGAGTCTGCTCTGGAAATAAGCCCTTCTCACTGGTTTTCACATCAAGAAAAGAGTGGGCCAAGCGGATGGGAAGGCAAGCAAGGTGCTCCACATTGTAAGGATCATTTGTGATGCTGTGCTCCTAAAGTTAGGGTTGTGTTCCCATACAAGCAGCAGCTGGACAGAGCAGGGGAGAGGGATGGGGAGATGGATTCTCTGGTGGGAGGTGTCTCCTTCCCACATTGTATCCTGACACATTTTTCCTCTCATTTGGAGAAGATGGTTTAGGGGTGATTGTGGTGGTTCTAGGTTGATGATTGGACTAAAAAATCTTGAAGGTCTTTTCTGACCATAATGATTCTGAGATTCTGTGATTTAACCTGATCTAGGGGAAGGTGTCCCTACAGGGCAGAGGGATTGCAACTAAATGATCTTTTAGTCCTTTCCATCCCAGCCATTCTGTGATTCACTGTGACCCAGGTGGGACGGGCTGTTAGAATGGTAACACAATGCTCCTTTCCCTTTCATCCTAATGAATATTCAAACCTGATCTATGTACATTTTGCCCTGCCATGTAGATGAGTCCCACTCCTCACCTCAGGACTGACTCATCCCTAGGGCTCCTGAGACTACATGAGACTGAAAGGAAATGTCATTTCTTCCTGCTCCCGGTAGCAATCATTTAAGACTTAGGAGTCTTCAGGGATGAATAACCTTATCTATTGCATGCACATCCTCTAGAGGTGCCGGGTTAAAATCTTGAAGCTCCTTATTTAAATTGAACTGAGCATTTAGCTCTTTGAATTTCTTAGCTGAACTTCAAGCAAGTCACTTGTTGGCAAGGTCAGCGAGTTTTACAATTCGAGATTGCACTGGGAGATCAAAAATAGAAATGCTCCCATCCTCCCCGAGAAATGCACTGATGAGCACCAGGGTGATGTGCTGTGTGGTTGCTGAGTGCCAAAGGCAGGCAGGATGGAGCTGTGAAGTTCAGACCTGAGCCCTCGGGGCTCAGTGATGCTCAGAATTAGCTTTTCTATCACAGGTCACCTTTCTTCTTCACAGACTCTTGCCCAAGTGTTGCTCCTATGCCTTCATCCTTTGGAAAGCACAGTGTGCTGATGAAAATGTTTCCCATGGTTTCCAGCATGGCTTTTTAATTTGCCTCGTGGCCTGTAACTGAGTGTGATGTCGTTGTCACCTCTGATTAGTACAACAGCATAGCTCATGGCCCTCTGTGTGAGCCTGTCTCCCGTGGGCCCTTGGTCCAAGTGACTCAAATCAGACTGCCATGTGCATACTCGTGAGATCTTGTTCAGCCTAAGCAGAACTGATATGAGCAGAGCCATCCCTGACTTGCCCAGGAAAGGGGCTTTCCAGCCCAGGCCATCATTTTGATGATCAGAAGGTCCAGTTTCATTAGTTCTGGTCCTAGGTGAGCCTCTCTCCAGCTGCAGCTCATCACAAAGCCGTGGGAAGCCCAGACCTCATCAGCACCTTTGCTTAGGAATGGTTGTGAAAGAACTGTTTGTTCCTACCAATAGGGTGTAAAAATCCACTTGTTGAACTTGCTGAGTTAAGGATAGGATTAAGCATGTGTTTAAGAACCCACTGGGATCCACCCCAGGACAGATGTAGCTTCAGTTGTCAATTTTTCCCATCCCAGCACAGTTTCAGGGAGAAAAGGGGTCATTATTTTTTAATCACCATGGCTCAAGCATGCTTTGTAAGCACAGCTGTGAGCAGTGGAGCAACAGGGCTCTGCCTGGAGCAAGCAAAGCTCAACCCGCATCTCCTTTTTGTTTTCCAGGATAAACCATTACCAGCAAAGGCTGCAGTCCCTCTACTTCAAGAAGAAGTTTGCCGAGAGAGTTGCAGAGGTCAAGCCCAAGGTGGAAGGCAAGTGACCAGATCTGCTAAGGGACTCTACCCCACAGGGATGGCTCACAGGAAGAGCATCCTACGTGCCAGGATGAGTCCAGATGGAGCTGGCAGTGGCACAGGGGAAGGGAAGGAGTTGGTGGTCACTCCTTGGGGACACTGAAGGGGTTGCTGGTGGTGGGCTGTTGTGCCAGGGGGTAATGTCCCACCCCTCTCTGCTTTCAGCCATCCGTGCCGGCTCCAAGGCAGTGCTGCAGAGCAGCAGCCTCCAGCAGCTCCTGGAGGTGGTCCTGGCCTTTGGGAACTACATGAACAAGGGCCAGAGGGGCAACGCCTTTGGGTTCAAGATCTCCAGCCTCAACAAGATCGCAGACACCAAGTCCAGCATTGACAAGTGAGCAGCCCCTGCCCTTACCCTTGGTAGCATCCACGGGCCCCAGGGATGCTGGGGGAATGGAAGGGTCATTAACATTACCTCTGGGACATGAGTGTGTGGCAGCAGCCCCCTCCTCCTGCTGCTCAATTTGGCTCATCCAGTGATGTGAGTGTGCGTTTTTTGAGCGGGACAGCTTTTGAGGGAAGCTGTGCTGCAGATCAGAGCAGAGATTGATGGGGGCTTTCCTTCCTGGGCTGGCTAAACTGCAGCCAAGGGGTGATTAGTAGGATCATCTTCCAAATGCTTTTTAACCCATTTGAAGAAGCCAAGAGCCAGAGAAGAGGTTTCCAGGGGCTTTCCTCCATGGGAACCCCCTCTGCCACTCTCCCATGCTGATGCAGCCATTGCCTGGTTTGCTCTGCCCTGCTGAACTCTGTTCACAGAGCGAGAGGAGCTGGGTCAGGTCTCAAACCTGCCTGGTCTCATCCATCAGTAAAGACAGTAGAGGGTAAGAGCAGTGACACTCAAGTCATCTGCCCTGGGTTCCTCCTGTGGAGAGGACCCTTGCTTGCAGGGACCAGCTGCTCTGCACTGTGGCTGTGCATGGAACTGACCCATCCTGTATCCCCACCTAGGCAGAAAGCAGCATCCTTGCAGGAATCCTCAAAATAGTTCATTACCAGGCTTGGGATTTAACCAGGGGTTTTGACTGAACTGTGAGCTCCTCGAGATGCTGTCACAATGACCTCTCTGCTCCTCTTTCCCAGGAACATCACCCTGCTGCACTATCTCATCACTGTTGTGGAGAAGAAATATCCCAAAGTCCTCCGCCTGCATGAGGAGCTGCGAGACATCCCACAGGCAGCTAAAGTCAAGTAAGCAGGGATTGAGGTGGCACTTAGGGAGCACTGGGAGTGCCTCTCCCCTCATCTCAGCCTGCTTTTCCATGTCCCCCCACCCCAGCTCACCCTCCTGGCCAGATCCTGGCTGCTGGGCTCTATCCCGTGCTGTGGCCACGCTGGCCCAGAGCAGCCCAGGATTCAGAAACAAACGTCACCTGGTGGCTTTAAATCACAGCCCTTGCAGCAAAGGCTCCAAACTTCAGAGCTTGAGAGAGGAGAGCTGCTTGGAGCAGCCGCTTCCTGTTGTTATCTCACCGCAAAAGCATTTAATTAATTTCTAATGGTACATTAAGTAATCTGGGAGGAAGCGGTTGCGGTGTGGCTGCAGATAAAGGGCAGCTGTTTATCTTCATGTGCCAGGGAGGCTCTGCCTGCAGCACGGGCAGGACCAGGCAGCTGTGTGAGGGGCTCACCTGCATCCATTAATGGAGCCGCCTCTTCCATCAGCTCTCCCCTTCTGCACATCCTGTAATCCACATTTTCACCTGCATGTTTCCCTTCTCTGTGCTTTGACTCCCTCTGGTTTTGCCCCTCGTTTTACCACCAAACTTGGAGTTTTTGGGGTTTGCAACCAGCTTTTTAACCCTGTCCGGTGACCTGTTAGGAACAGGCTGCCCCAGTTCATCAAAGTCCTTAAACACAGGCTGAGCCTTTAAGTTCAGGAGGAATCTACTGTTGCCCTCCAAAGGCCTCAAGTATGTGCTGAAGTACCTCTGAAATCAATGAGGCTCTGTTTTGGTTTTAAACTGCAGCAGTGAGCAGCAAAGATCACATGTTTCTGCAGCCAGGGCATATTTGTGTTAGCTGTGGACATGTAAAAGGGCTAAAACTGCACCTCTTTAGAGAGGGTGCAGTTAGAACAGGTTACCCAGAGAAGCTGTGGCTGCTCCATCCCTGGAAGTGTCCAAGGCCAGACTAGACAGGGCTTGGAGCAAACTGGGATAGTGGGAAGTGTCCCTGCCCATGGCAGGAAACTGAAAGGGCTCTGAGGTCCCTTCCAACCCAAACCCATTCCATGATTCTATGAAATACACACAGAGTTTACAGTGGCTCGAGGGTTTTCCAAGCTTCAAAGGTCTCTTGTCGCAGTGGTGGGTTCCCACGGAAGATGTGTAATGGACAAAACAAGCATCCTCCTGTATAAAATGTAAAATAATGCTCAGCCATTGGGATTGAGCACAGTGACAGGACAAATCTCGGCATGCAGGGAAGAGTGTTCTTCTCCCAGAGGGTGGCTGGACATTGGAAGAGGTTCCCCAGGGCAGTGGGCACAGCACCGAGCCTGACAGAGCTCCAGAAGCATTTGGACAACACTCTCAGGCACAGGGTGTGACTCTTGGGGCAATGCAGGGCCAGGAGTTGGACTTTGAGAGATCCTTTTCAGTCCCTTCCAGCTCAGGTTATTCCATGGGTGTGTGGGTGTGTGGTGCTCAGTTTGTAGGCATCAGCTGAGGGCATGGCTGAGCAGGACATGCTCCCTGCTCACTCTGGCTTTCCCATGCTCCAGGATCTGCAGCTGTTGCAGAGACACACGTATGGGAAAGAAAACGCCTGCACAGAGGGTTTCTTTACCCCCCTAAACTTTATCATTTCGCTCTAAACTGGACACCATATGTAACATTTGGGTTTGGTCCAATCCAGAGCGAAACCGAAAAGTTTGTAAAGCTCTGGAAAACCCTGAATTCCCCCCAGCCCTGCAGCTGCGAAGCAGAAATTGCCGCCTCTGTCAGTCCCACCACTGGTAATGAACTGCTGGAGCACAGGGCTCCCAAAACTCCATTTTCCCAGACTAAACCTGCCAGGAATGCTTGCCCCATGACCCTGGCGTCAGCATTTCCAGGGACCCCAGCCCTCGCACAGACACCCCTGGAAAGGCATCAAGCCTGTGGTCACCGAGCCTTTGTGAGAAAGCTTCCCCTCAGACGTAGTGGTAGAAACCCGTAAGCACTTGAGTTTGAAGCTCATCAGGGGCTTGAGCCTTGTGTAAACAAAGCCAGTGCCAGATGTGGTGATTTATTTTTATTTCTCTATATTTGGGCTGTCTCCCTTTGTGAAAGCCTCGCTGCTCAGAAGGATGCTTTGCCTGGTGTTCACCCAGCCGTGGTACCCTGAAAAACTGTCCTCTGTGCACTGGGGCAATGAGCCCATCCACTGCTGGCCCTGGAGAGAAATCTGTGCCCAGCAAGGCCCTCTCCTGAGCCCTCCTTTCTCTTGGAGAGGGCTGGAGGCTGCTGAGCTTGCTAAACCTGCAGAGTCCCCTTGATTAAAAATACTTAAAAGTGCTTTCCTTTAAAACAAGCAACTGCAGCCACTTTGAGATAGTCCCAGCTTAAAGGCTGTCAGCCAGATTTGCTGCTCAAGACACGCTGGTCTGTGAAAGGCAGTGTGGGGAGGGTTGGGGTCTTTTCAGTGGGAAAACCATGGTCAAGTTAGTCAGAGAGCTGTAGATTTTGCTGGGAAAGGCTGAAAACTAACATCCTGCTATTTCCAACAGCATGACCGAGCTGGAGAAAGAAATAAACACTCTGAGAAGTGGCCTGAGAGCGGTGGAGACCGTAAGTATTATTTAAATGAAGTATAGTCCAGCCTGGCTCCGAGCAGCACAGTATCCCTCCTTGGGGAGGCAGGCCAGGGAGCTCCCAGTGAAGCTGCTTTTATCTCACATCCTGGAGATCTGTTTGTCTTTCCTTCCTGCCTTGCACGTGTGCTTGTGCTCTCAGGGCTGTTCTGGCACTGAAGTTACCATGTGTGTTTAGGCACAATGCATGGTTTGTGTCTAGTGCACCGAGGGAGGCTGAGAAAGCCTAGTGATGATGCCCACAGAGGACCTGTGATGTGCAGAGGGGTCTCCCCTTGGCTGTAAAACCACAGAGGGCTGGGGAGCACTTCTGCAGCCCAGCTGGAGTGGTGATGAAATGGTGGAGGTATCCCAAAGGACTCACTTTGGGTCTTGCTGAATTATCCTGCTTCCATAAGCTTTCCTGCAGGATTTGGCTTAAAAGCTTACTTCAGGCAGTGTAATCCAGCATGTCATGCATGGCAGGGGGGAGCAGCAAGTGAGGGTGCTGGCAGAACCCCTGGCACTGATGCAGGCACATTCCCAGTGCCACTCCCAAAGGCCAGTGGTATTTGTGTCCCTCATCAGCCAGGGCCTGACCAGATTTACCTTTTTTTTTCCCCCCAAAAGGAGCTGGACTTCCAGAAGTCTCAGGTTCAGAAAGCAGGTGACAAGTTCGTGTCTGTGGTCAGCCAGTTCATCACACTGGCCAGCTTCAGCTTCTCAGATGTTGAAGATCTCCTGATGGAAGCAAAAGAGCTGGTAAGGCCACCAATGTCCCTGAGATCTGAGTAGCTTTTCAGCCTCACCTCTTTCTCCAGTGCTCGTTTGGCACTGACCTTCTGACCCATGCTTGGGCATTATGATGGACCTCCCTGAGGCCATGGCTAACCCTGGCCACCCTTTTGGACTGTTGATGGTAACCTGGCAGATATTCTCTGCAGTGAGTTAGGACTGTGGAGATGGTGACAAATGCTCTGCAAACTGTGTTATCTTCTGCTGACCTGGCTGGATCTGGAGGAGAAGATCTTGTCATGGTCCCCAGCATCCCTGGAAGTCCACTCTGAAGCAATTTGCAGCTGTTCCCATGGTGAGATGGCCTGTGTGGAACACTCCAGCTCTTTGCTTTTTAAACACGTTCAGATTCAAATCTCATAGGAAAGCAGAAACATCCCTGTTTTATAACTTTACATCACATGAGGACAACATTTTCCACCTTTCCTCCCCCACCAGAACCTCTTGTGACATGGCAGAGAATTTTAATATCTTGATTAACATCAGCAAGATTAACCTCAATTATAGTGACTTATATAGTGGCACCTCTCAGATTCCTCCCTGCTTCTTGAAGTGTTAAGTCTCTTAAGTAAACAAAGAAATAAAAATGCACTAAATGTCTTTTGAAGAGCCTGGGGCACCCCTGCAAATAAAACTAAATCATACAGGCAGGCTTTAAAAATGCTCCTCTTGGTCTACCCTGCAAAATCAAAGCAACTAATAAATCTGTTGGTGCTTTGATTTTGTTTTTCTTTTCTTTTAAGCGTGCTTATCTCCAGAATGTGCCTTCACAATTTTAACAAACTTGCTCTGCACAAAGAGTCTCCTTCAGGCTGGAAGTGAGAACAAAGAGTGTCAGTCCCAAGGACAGCTCAGGGGCTGCCCGGGGACCAGGACATGTTGGCAGATTGTGGATGTCCTATCCTGACCTCTGCTGCGGCCTCATTCGACTCCCTCACATTAATGGTGTGCAAACAGCACCAGAGGCCAGAAAACTCCCTATTTCCCTGCCCAGGGCTATGCCTGAGCCTGGGCAGAAATCTCTTTTAGAAGTTTCACCAACACATTTGGTTTCAATAGCAGAGCATGTGGCAATGATAAATAATACCCCAAAAATACTTCAAAGAAAAACTTGAAAGTGCAAGTTTCCCTTCCCCTGCCGTGTTTACTATTAGTTTTATGTCTTCAGTCCCACAGTATTTTGCTTCCTTGTTTTTACTGCTGCTTAGTTAATAAAGTGGAGTTGGGGCAGGGGAGGCTCAGCAGAGCCAGAGGCGAGAGGGGGCTGGAGAGTGATCCAGGTCGGGTCTTGCAGGGCAGCAGGTAACACATCAGGTGATTTGTTTCAGCTTTAAATCAAGGCTTGATGAGGTAAAGCCCTGCTCTCTGCCATGGCTGCTGGAAGTGTTTCACTCTGCTCCATCAGGTTGAAGGTTTCACCAGCCCGTTGGATTTATCCAAGACTGACCTACCCCTGTCTTGTCTCTTCCAGTTTTCCAAGGCTGTGAAGCACTTTGGAGAAGACACAGACAAAATGCAGCCTGATGAATTCTTTGGCATCTTTGACCAGTTCCTTCAAGCTGTGACTGAGGCCAAGCAGGAGAATGAGAACATGAGGAAGAGGAAGGAGGAGGAGGAGCGCCGGGCACGCATGGAGGCACAGGTGAGGACATACTGGCCAGTCCAGCAGCACCCCCAGGGGACCTGAGAGTGGCAATTGTGTCATGATGACCCATGGTGGCCACGGTGGCATGGGGAGCACTGAAGACTGGGAAGGGAGCTTCTGTGGTCTTAGACCCAGTGGCTTTTCACTTCTGATTACTTGATTAACTAATGACGTTGGGTTGGTGGGGTCTTGGAGCTGAAATGTGCAGCAGAGCTGGTGCTGTCTGGGGGCTGATGTGACACACAAGCAGCAGCCATGGGGCTTTGACCCTCAGCCCATGGCTTGTATCATAGAATCTCAAAGTCATACAATGGTTTGGGTTGGAAGAGACCTAGTTCTGGGCATGCACCGTGGGCAGGGACAGCTTCCCCTAGACCAGGTTTTTCCAAGCCGCATCCAGCTTGGAGCACTTCCAGGGTCTATCAGTAGCCCTGACCAGCTCTCATGTGCTGAGCACCAGGGTGGGAAACCACCCTTGTTTCATGAGTTTGGGGATCACCTTGCATGTGTTGGGCAGCCCCACAACCACTCAGGTGAGACTGAGATGTCTCCTTTCCCCCCTCGCCGTGACCTGCAGCTGAAGGAGCAGCGGGAGCGGGAGCGCAAGGCGAGGAAGGCCAAGGAGACCGGGGAGGAGAGCGGCGAGTTCGACGACCTGGTGTCAGCCCTGCGCTCGGGCGAAGTCTTCGACAAGGACCTCACCAAGCTGAAGCGCAACCGCAAGCGCATCACCAACCAGCTGGCGGAGAGCGGCCGCGAGAGGCCCGTCACCAAGCTCAACTTCTGAGAAACAAACTGACAACCTGGCAAAAGACACGCGGGTCAGTCTTTCTGAAGTGGCGATGGTTTTGGGTTTTTTTTTTTTTGTTTGTTTGTTTCCATGACACTGCCTTGCGATTTGAAGCGGAACAGTGGCACGCTCTTTGTCCCCGCGGGCGAGTGTGGGTGTGTATATACTGTGTATATAGTCGGGTCGGGGGCGTGGAGGGAGGTGCGTGCCAGCACCGCCTCCTCCCCACTCCAAAAAGTAGTTCTCCCCATGCACAAGCACAATGCCGCGTCCGTGGAGCAAGAGGGGACCCAGCCCCGAGCCGCTGGCCGTCCCCATGGCCCCAAAGCCAACGGGAAGCTGCCTCCTGCTGCTCTCCTGCTCAGAACCCCCACCCAGGGCCGTTCGCAGGGGACGCCTTGCACACAAGCTGAGCGGTTTAAAGAAGAGAAGAAAAAAAAAAAAGCAAAGTTGACTGAACTTTAATCCATTGTTTGTTTGTTTTCTCTCATTGTTGTGATTATTCTGAGAAACTCACAGATCTGTGCGTTCGCGCTGGTTCCCGAGCTCGGCGCCGTGGGCGCTCCCAGCGATGCTCTTCCCGTCATCCTTGGGAAACGCTCTTTTTCCTCCTGCTGCCACCTTGCTAAAGGACAAACTTTACCCCAAAGTGCTTCTTGCTGTAACGCCACACTGATGTATTTATACTTTTGCAACGTTTTCTGGCCCAAGACGGTGGGAAAGGTTCGGTTCTCGGAGGAGACGAAGAGCATAAACTTTTGCGTTGTAACTTTTGTTCTTGCTTTCTGTTCAATGGGACAAACTGTATCCTCTGTCAAGGTGGGTCAGGACCAAAGGTCTCTGAAATACAAAGGGGTTGGGGTAAAACCCACCAGCTTTCACCCACCTTCTTTTCCTTTTTCTTTCTCGGACACACAGAAGCAGCGATGCCAAGAAACACTCATCTCTTAGCCAAGTCCTTTTTTGACTGGTTTGCTGTTCATTGTCATTGCAAATTTGTAAGCAGAACTACCTGTCAAATGTCAGTCCAAAAAAAAAAAAAGACAAAAAAAAGAAAAACAATAATAAAAGTAATTCAGAGCTCTCAGGGAGTAATAATTTAAGGGTTTAGAAAATTAAGAATTGGAGAATAAAAAATAACCACCATTAACATATTAACATTTCTATTCTTAAATTATGCTGAGTATATAGAGGACTGTTACTTTTTACTTTTATTTATTTGTGGTATGTTTTTTAAGAAAGCAAAACAAAACCTTTTTATACCACCAATACTTTTGTGATCTTTTTTTTTTTTGTTTGTTCTTTTTCCTGTGGAGAGATGAGTTTGTCCCTGTTGCACTAGATATTAACACTATTTGAAATAAGGTTGGTTGTTCTTTTGTCAGATAATCGGTATTACTGGTGGGGTATGGGATGTCAGTTAACTATATGTACTGTATAGCAAAAGTGCTGTTTAAACTAATTTGTATTAAAAAAAAATATGGTTCTAAGCACCTGAAGGCCCGCGGGGTCTGTGTGCTGAGTGAAAGCTGTGAAATCTCTCTCGAAGCAGAGTTGTCAAGAGCTGTGGTTTTACCATTTTGTTCTTTTCTTCATTGCAACGTTTAACGCACTGTAGATTTAAAAAAAAAAAGAAGATTTAAAAAAAAGAGAAAAAAAAAAAAAAGACTTTCTGAGTAGCATTAAAAGCAGTAATAAATAAAGCAGGTAAGTGCAAAAATAAAGTCCAGCACCTCATATCCAAGCAGCTGCAAGACCTGCAGATTATGTTCAAAGGTGGAGTTAAGCACTTTGCTTTAAGAAGGAGGGGGGAAATAAAGACAAAAAGGTAATGATAATACTATTCCTTAACTAAAGTGCCTCTATTTATATTTTTTATTTATGGCTGAAAAAAATGGGGCTGATACAATTGAGGGAATGGACTATGGGGGGAATTGAAAATATGTAAAACAAGAAGGAAAAAAAAAAGGTTAAAAAAAAAGTTTGGCTTCTGATGGTTTAAGGAATGGTTGGTCACACGTGTTTAATTGGACAGGTGGTGGGGGTCAGAAAGGGCAATCTCCTCCTGGGGTCCCTGGGTGCCAGCACCCACCCCAGCTCCTGCCTCTGCAACCCCAGTGCCACATCAGGACCTTTCCTGACAGATTTCCTCTTGCCCTTCCAAACCTCTTGGGTTGTTTGTTTGTTTGTTTTTTTAAATTGTTTTACAACAGCCTGGTTATCAGGCTGATTTTGCCATTTCTTTGTTTTCTTTCAAAAAAATAGAAAAAAGAAAAAAATATTATATCTCTATAAATAAATACAAAGGCTGTGTGCAGGTAATTCCATGTGCCATTGTCGAAAACTACTTTTAGATTGGTGCTGGTGTAAGTAGCCACTCTTTTCTCTTGGGTGTGTATTTTAAAGATGATTTTTTTTTTAATAATGCCAAAAACAAAACAACAACAAAAAAATCCATAATAATTTGTAAACGAAAGTTTATGTCTTGGACTTTATTAGCTTCATAGTGACTAAGGTAGTCTGTTAGGTGCAAGGATGTTAGTAGTTCTAGCTAGTGGGAAATGCTGTGTAATGTTATGAGACTGTACATTTTCTAAGATGGCAATATGCAATAAAGCAAAACAATTTCGGTGAGTGTACATGGCAGAGGCGTGAGTTATTTTTCAGGGGGAAAAAGGGGGGATATTTAGGAATTGAGGCAGGTGTTGGAGAAGAGGCTCTCTGAGCCTTGCTCTTTTTTGGGTGTTTGCAGGTTGACTGATAACCCCACTTCACCCTTTCCCCGAGTGCTGGGTTTTAGGAGGTCGGGGTTTTTCTGCTCTCCAGGATTGCAGCATTCTCACTGTCACCCACATGTGGGCTCTGAAATGCCTCCCAGTTGGTGGCCCTGCTCATGTTGCCTCCATTTGTTGCTGCTGATGCCTGTTCCCACCTTGGTGGGAGTTTTTCCTAAAGCCCACTGGGACTTTTCCAGGATCCTGCATTGAGGCAGCAGTCAGTTTTTCATCATGGGATTGGATCCTGTCCCTTTTTCCAGGAGCAGTGCTGGCTGGGCTGGCCACTGTACCTCTAGCAAGCTTATCTGGTGATGTTTTCTTGGCAGTAGCCCAAACCCATCCTGGCCTATTCCTGCTCACCGTTGCCTTTCCCACACACCTTCCCATCCAGGCTCTGTGTTATTTTCTTTTTCCAGCGTTGTTGAGTGAATTTTGCAGCACCCAACACCCGCAGACCCCACTGCCTGCGCCAGTGGGAGCATCTGCACTGTGCTCTGACCCACAGGCTTCCCATTTTGGACTGGGGCTGGCAGGGAGCACAGCTTCCATCACCACCCCTGGCAGTCGTGGGCTGGTGATGCCATGGGAAAGCAGCCCAGGGCTGTGTGGTGACAGCACCCAAGGAAAACAGGAATAGCTTCAGCTGCTCTTCCCATCATAAATCCCCAGGTCCCCGGCATAGGGCTGGTCTGGGTTCATCCATAAATAGATTTGAACAAGCCAGACAAACCCCAGAACCTGATGGGGATCTGAAATTCTCGTTTATGGCAGATTGCAGGTTTCCTGGGCCACACCATTGTGTGACACAGGATGGTCCCCGTGATGGGGGCAGGGTGGCGGTGGGAGATAGGAGCAAGGTCAGGGCAGAGCTTTTTATTCAACCAAGATACCTGACGGGAAAAGAAAATCCTAGTAACTTGGAAGCTTCCTAGCCTTAAAAGTCTTCAACATGGCTGGATTTGCAGCATCTGTGGTTTAAGAACACAAATTTCAGATAAAATGTTTGTCATCCCAGAGGAAAGGGGACCAGGGCCGGCACTGTGCTGGACTGGCACGGCTGTGCTGTGTGAGCCCATGTCCACTGACATCCTGGCTGTGTGGGTTTTCACCTGAAAAAAGGCTCCTGTGCCCCAAATCCCGGCTGTTTCCTCCAGTTACAGCCATGAGCCAGCACACCCTTGTGCGCTGGATGATCCAAACCTGCCCAGACCCGCTGGTGCCAGGGAAGCTGCCGGGCACGGCGCTGCTGGAGGAATTGTCCCATGCGGCCACCCGGGTTGGTGGCACCGAACCTGCTGAGCCAGCCCTGACTGCGCCCCGCTCCAGCCCGGCAGCTTTCCCTGTCGCCCGAGCCTGGGGCGACTGTGGGTGCCGCTGGGGCGAGGAGTGTCAGGTGTCGCCTCCCGCACTCAGCCTGTTATCCTTGGCAGCGTGCCCCACCTTGGAAAAGATGAGTCAAGGGCTTGTGGCAATGGCCTGGTGCAGGCACAGCATTGCATGCAAAGCTCAGCTCAGCAAGCAGGGCAGGCACGGCTGGGCGGGGAGGCACAGCCGGCTCCCAGCCCGATGTCAGCACTGCCACTCTGTGCCACTGGCAGGAGCTGCTGGACTTCTGAACTATTGATTTACTCCCAAGAAAAGGGACAGGGGGCCCAGTGGGTCAGACTTTGATATCCCTGCTGGAGACCCTCAGGAAAGGTAAGCGAAGCAGCGATGTTGCCAGTTCTGCTCCCACGTGTGCTGTGGTTGGAACAGCCCTGTCCCCACTGCCGGTGCCCATGTCACGCCTCAGGCAGATGCTCTGGGATAAAACTGCCCTTTGCCATCATCGCTATCACACAGCCCGATCAAATCTGCAGTGCTTGTGCAAGGCTGGCACTGCTGGAGAGCCACAGGAACAGGCAAAAGTCTGATGAGGAGCAGCTGAGGGAGCTGGAGGAGCTCAGCCTGGAGAAAAGGAGGTTCAGGGGGGACCTTCTCACTCTTTACAACTCCCTGACAAGAGGCTGTAGCTAGGTGGGGGTTAGTCTCTTCTCCTAGTTAACAAACAACAGACAAGAGAAAGTCTCAAGTTATGCCAGGGCTGGCTTAGATTGGGTATTAGGGAAAAGTGCTTTGTCCAAAGGGTTACCAAACTTTGCAACGGGCTGCTCAGGGCAGTGGTGGAGTCACCATCCCTGGAGGCATCTAAAAGCCATGTAGATACTGCACTTTGGGACACAGTTTAGTGGTGGGCTTGGCAGTGGTGGGGGAATGGTAGGACTCAATGATCTTAGAGATCTTTTCCAATCTAAATGATTCTGTGATTCCAAACAATTCCATGATTCTGTGATTCTCAGCTCCTGTAAAAGCTGGTTATTCCTGTACTAGCCTGTGCTTTGGGTGAACATGCTCTTTGAGCTTTGCTTCTGGGGGAGACAGGAGAGGCCAAGTGGACATCAAGGTGATGGATGCAGGAGGGAGGGGATGAGCCCCATCTCCACCCCATCTCCTGCAGCAAATCCTGCAGACATCTCTCCTGTGAGCTCTCCCCCTGGCATTGCTCAGGGTCCTCCAGTAGATGCATGTGAAAAGGAGAGTCCTCCCTGTGAATCAGAAGTGCTCTGACCTGAAACCTCTGAGCATTTTGTGTCATTTTTAGCCTTAAACCAGGGTGGATGAGAGTGTGCAGGTAAGCCAAGGAGAAATCCCGAGCTGCCGGGCCCCACCAGAGCGTCAGCAAAGGCTTCGGAAAGTGCCATCTGCTGGCACTTTCCAGCTTCAGCATTTTGGAGCTGTCAAGTACAGAATCAACTCTGCTTCTTGTTTTCCTCTGTGATCTCTACTGCGGTCTGAAAAGTTCTCATGCTGAATTTTCTATGTGAGTTTCCCCCAGCATAGTTGAGGAAGGCTAATTTCAATTCTTTCCAATCGCCAAAGGTCAGCCAGTGGCTTCTCTGTGACTCCTGGCAATGCCTGACCTTCAGGTTGAGGCACTATGTGTGCACATGCAGGCACCAAAAATGCACGTGTGTGTAAGATAAACTAACTCACAACAGTTTCATGGGTCATCTGAATTTACTCCCATGGCTTTAGAAACTACCACAGAGTGCCCCAACTGCACTACAGTGCCCCCAGGGCTTGCCCCAGTGCCAGGGTCTGTGTTGGGAGCCTGCTCCTCCCCAGCTTTCCTTACACTTTGCATGCACTCTGTTGTCACACCGCAATGGATTTGAAATTAAGCTGGAGTTTCCCAGTTCTCAGGGCAACTCCGTGAAGGTAAGTCACTGAAATTGCCATTTTCCCATTACTTTCTTTATTGGCCCCTATTCCAGTGTTTTCTCATGAGCTCTCAGCTCAGAGGTGGCTCTGCAGGAGGGGCAGGACACACATGATTTGTTTTTGGGCAGCAGCAAGGAGAGCTGCTCTAAACCAGGATTATCACCACAGCAAGTCTGGAGGACTCAGCTTTGTTCCTCCTGCCTAACCCATGCCTCTGGCCTGCCAGGACACTGCTGTAAGCTGGGCTGGGACAGTGCCCCTGGCTTTACCTGGGCTTTGGGTGCTGTGGGGTACCAGCAGCTTTTCTATCTGACTGAATTTGTGCTCGTGTATTTTTACATGGCTTTACTTTGCCAAACTGTGCAGAGCATCCCCTGGACTCAAGGAAAAGTAAGGAAGCCTCAGTTTTGTGCTTCACCCAGCTCCTGATCTTTGCCTAAAACCTTTTTTACTATGAAATCAGTGAGAAGCATTCAGACAAGACCGAGTTTCTCTGGCAAATATTTCCAGTTTAATAGCAGGAGGCGATCACAATTTGAGTTACATTTTCTGCAAAGACTCCACAATTCAGATGCTGCATTCAGGACTTGACATGACCTCAGGGATGCTATATTACCAAATGTTCTGTAAAATGCACCAGACTGAGCACAGAAGCCACAGGCACAGATCATGCACAAGTGCTGCAGCACATTAGATTCCAGTAGGAAAAATAAGTGACCTGGTTACTCAGAGCATTTTTTATCCCTGATGCTGAGATTAGTTCAGAGCATGTTGCTAAATCAGGTAAGCAAATTACATTTATGGGGTCGTGAGGGAATTGCTGGGAGGGGAGAGGAATTTCAGAGAAATTTATTTTGCTGGTTTTGTCCACATCTACCCTGAGGGTAGATGAGCCCTGGGGGCTGTGTTAATTTGTAGGACCCACCCAGAGGGGTTCTGAAGCACCAGCATCCTCCCAGCTGCTCTCTGATGGAGTGGGGTGGGCTGGGCTAGCCTGGTGTTACCTGTAATCCCACATATGATCCAGTATGGTGTCTGTGTGCAGCCCCAGTCTGAGGACAATTTTCACCTGCTCTGAGCATGGACACCTCAGTGAATCCCTGGGGCCAAGCCCCCAGGCACTACCCAAAGTGTTTAAGGCTCTGCATCAGGACTGCTGGCAGAAGCAGGAGGAGATATTCCTGCTGCCTTCAGCCAGACTCACTCTGGCCCCTGGGAGATACATGGATGTTCCTCCAGACCTGGAAGGCTGATCAGCACTATTTCCACTCCCAGGATCCCAGTTTCCATCCCAGGAACTGAGGAATATAATTTTCCTGAATGATTCCCCCAAAGTCTTCACTTCTTCAACCTTCTGCTTGTCTTTATGGTGGCAAGGAGGTGTCCCCACGTCTGAAAGGAAAGTAGACAATGTGTGGTTTGCAAACACCTCTAGATGTTCCCTTAGTCTGTTAGCTTTTGAAGTGACTATGCAAGAGATAAGATTAAAAATACAGGTGAGAGTAATGGATGTATAAAATTAAGGATCCCAAGTACTCGGAAATTTCTCCCCAGTCAGTTTTGTGGGTTTATGGCAGTGCTTGCCTTTGTGAAACCAGCTTAACCTGGAGGAGCTCAGTGCCAGCAAGTCAAGAAATAACACAAGTAACAAGCAGTTCCTCTCAGGGTGAATTTACTTCCTCTGCTGAATCACAGCCGTATCCTACTCATCTCTTAAGATCATCCCAGGAGCCTGTGGGCACACTGCTGTGCTGTGCCACCCAGTACAAACAGCCCCAGCAAAGAGTCCCCCTTGTTAAATTTCCTTCTGTCACAGCCTCCTGGGGTCTTCTTGGCTCAGATCATCCATCACTCCCCAGACAGATTCATGCAGACCTTGGTGTTGTGCCCTGGGGTTTCTGCTACTTTCACTTTGATTTCCTCAGTGACTCATCCATTTCATGCCACTGAGAGGGATTTACAGTCTGTCTCTCTCCATGTCACTTTTCCTCCTGCTTCTTGCAGTGGTGATTCCCTTGACAAAATACCTAGAAATGCTGAGCTGCTGCCCAAGCACTTCAGCTGCAATGACTGTAAATGCTTCAGGACTCAGGCAGTGCCCTGCCAACAGCATGGCACTGAAAACCCACCACTGCTCTGCAAACTGGGAGCAGCAGGAGGGCTGGCCATGGTCTAGGAGGAGGGCTGGACTTGTCCTCCCCCAGCCAGCCCCAGTGCAGCCACTGGGACTCTCCCCACTGGTCATGGCAAGCCCAAGGCTTGCAGCAGCAAAGCAGCACAGCGCAGCTGGGCATGGGGTCCCCCAGGCCTGGGTCCTGTTGTGGGTTATTCCTCCTGTAGGATTCGGGAGTGTGGATACTGAAAGGTCTTCAGCAGTGAATTTCTTCAGATCTCTAGCATTTTGGGAGAGCTCTGTCTTTCCCATGCAAGCTATCTAAAACAAAGTTACTGGTTTTATAAATATTTGCACCTGCTACTTGTTTTTGCTGGATTGTTACGGTTTCAGCTGGAAAAACATTTGGGAATGGACATCTTAGAATTTGGCCAATCCCCTCGAGGGGTGGATGGCCAGAGGACCAACTATTTTATGCCATTTACCTCACTTTTTGGTGAACTAACATACAAAAACCTCGGGAAAAGCCACTAAACCACCCTTGCTGCCTTTTCTACCTGACCCCGGACCTCGTGTGGTTTTTCTATGCATCCACATTGCAACAACAACATCGGGACCTTTTCCTTCTTGCACTTACTTTGAGGCTCTGTAATGCTTTGCAAGCAGATCTAGATGTGCACTCTTTTATTATTAATAACCAGAGTCACCATGTGAAAATACAAAAGCATTCAGCCTGAGGAGGCAGCTGTGCTGCTGAGCTAAGCACCCTGCCAGCACTAGGACTGATCTCACCATTCCTCTGGGCTGCAGGTCTGCAGGTCTGGCCTGCATGCACAAAATGCCACTTTTCTGATGTGCTTTCCAAATTATTCCTTTCAGCCTGTACAACAAACTTCCCAAAGAGCAGCATGTGTTGAATCTGTCTTTCAAACCAGGTTTCAGAGAGGTGCTCTTTGGGCATCAGTCACAACCCCTGGCCTGAGTGCTTGTACTTGGGAAGCAGCACTCCTGGAGGCAGAGAGGCTGATCTCAATAGAGAAAGAGCCTTTTCTCAGAATCACTGCCAGGACAGCTCTGCTGGCTGCTTAGGTCTCTGCTGGCATCTGCTGGATACAGGAACCAACACCAGTGCTGAAAGAGAAGTGGCAACGGGGGATTTTGTACTCCTGAGCTATCCCAGCTCTGGTGATTGATGGCAGCTATTACAGCCCCGTCAGGCTGTCACTTATAAATACTGCTAATTGGACTGCTAATTGTTCACAGTTCGTAAGTTATGCACACAGCATTTGCTTTGAACGGAGGCTTCATCCAGAGATTAGGAAGGGAGTGGAAAATAACTGCTTGAATGAATCTGATGATTAAAACAGCAGGAAAACTACCATTGCATGCAGTTGGAGCAGTATGTTCTAAAATGCTTGTCATTCATCAAGACTTAATGATTTCCTTCTTAGATATAATGCATTAGTTCAGCCGGTGGCATGTGTACCATTGCCAGATAGTAAGGTACTCTTAAACTGAGGGTTTAATTGTGCTAGAAAGTCAACAAGAGAATAAAGAACCCAAGGACTCATTTTTAATTTGCCTTTCCCTGAAGTTGTCTCCAGTACCCAGGGCTGAACTGGCCTTCAAATCACTTGAACTCCTCTTTCTCTTATGCTGAATATCCTGCACAGAATAACCCATGTGATTTTTGATGGGCTAAAATGTGTCCCAACATCCTTGTGCAAATAAGATTTGTGCAGTTTGCTTTGTCCAGGCTCACCTCAAGGGAGGAAAAAGGAAAGAGGCTGGAGGGTTGGAGCCTCAGAGCTAGTTTTGTAAAACATTTTAATGTCTTGCTGCCTTAGGAGTCCTTCAGCCCAAAGAAAGGGGGTCTCTCAGTGGGGTAACACCAGCATGGGCATGTGGGAGACGTGGGGGTGATGTCCCATAGTGGCTTGGCCCACCTACCTGAGATGTTTTCTTACCCAAGAACAAGCAGCTGTAACCACAGGCAGAGTTTTCAGAGCTAGAGCAAAACAGGGTCTTAATCCACTGATTTTTTTCTCCTAGATGAGCACTTGGAGCTGTTGTGAGGTGCAGGGACAGACCTTCTCACCCAATCTGTGATGCTGGGTGAGAGGCAGCAACCTTCAGCAGAGCTGGGACTCAGCAGCATTTCAAGTACTGTTTTGGCAGGCAGCCTGCAGCCTTTGGTGTGATTTGTGTGTGTCTCTTGCTGCTGTTTGTGGTTTATTTAAGACCATTTGGTTGTATTTTTTAAAACATACATTAAAAAATGTGGCTGTAGAGACCTGTGTACCTGACTTGTTCAACAGTGCTGTGATATGAGGAGTGACTGAGGGAGTGTTTGGCCAGGAGAAAAGGAGGTTTAGAGGAGACTTCTCTACAACCAGCTGAAGGGTAGTTGTAGCCAGGTGGGGTTGGTCTCTTCTTCCAGGTAACAAATAACAGGACCAGATGAAAATGCCTCAAGTTGCACCAGAAGAAGTTTAAATTGAATATTAGGGAGAATTTCTTCACAGAAAATGTTGCTAAACACTAGAACAGGCTGTCCAGGGAAGTGGTAAACTCACAATCCCTGGAAGCATTTAAAAGACACGTAGATGTGGCACTTAGGGACATGGGTTAGTGGTAGTCTTGGCAGTGCTGGGACTTGATGACCTAAGAAGAATTTTTCCACTGAAACAATTCTATGATTATATGAGTCTGTGATTATGAGGAGCACAGGCCAGGCACAGCTTTAAAACACAAGCTGGCTCTCTACTGGAGCTGCAGCAGGTCCATGTCAGAAAGGATCAGGTCAAGAATCTCCCCTTGCTACAGCCCAAGTCAGTGTTTCACAGGAATGTGCCAATTTGTGATGCCTCCGAGACCGCAGCCAGCTGCCCCCATTCAACTCCTCACATGCAAGGCTAACATGCACCAGCCTGGGCTTGTTAAAAATGTGTTAAAATCTATGTTACAGATTTCAATAACACAGCTTCACCACCACTTTCCTAGAAAGCTGTGTTACCTCTGCTCCTAGTGCAGCTCCCTCAGTCCTGACACCCCCAGTCCTTCCCTTGGCACACCTGACTGCCACAGCGATGCTTCCCTGGCTGTGGTACAGTGGTCAGGATATGAAATAAGTAGAAAAGGAAAGCAGCATGAAAAAGAGGGTATCAGTGGTTGCTTAGTGCCTGAGTCAGCTGAGGACAGGGAAGAAGGCCAGAGCCAAGCACTGAGGGGAGCAGGACCACCCTTCTCAGGGGCTTTGAGCCATATGCCGTGCACAGTTAATTATCCCCCACCAATCTCTTTGTTACCACCTGCAGCTAACTGGGTAAGAGTTAAAACCAATCTTATCATTCACATCTTTCCATCAGCCACACATTGCTGTGGAAGGGCAGGTGTGCCAGAAATTCCTGTCCTGCCCTTCCAACAAGCCACCAGTGTTCCCTCGCTGTCAACCAGCTCCCATGAAAAGCTGTGGGCTTTCTGCACAGCTTCTTTCTGAAACAGAAAAAAAACCACTGCTCAACCTGCAAAACCCAGTAGCTGCAGGGTAAATTAGTGGTGCTGAGTAGTCAAGGGTCAAATCTTTTCCTCATGGACTTCAGGAGCATCAGAGAAGAAAGTTACAGTAATGCTTAAAGCATGGAAACCAGCTGCATTAAAATTTCACAAACAATTAAATCTCTCTACTATCATTCATCATTTTACAGGAGTCCCCTTCCCAAGGCTGGCCCAAGAATGATGCCAGGCTGAGACACTTTCATGTACTGCATAAAAGGCAATTTATTTCTTGTCTCACTTACAAAATAATGATACCATGTTCACTTGGGTCACAAACAGCTGCAAAATCTGGTGAAACAGAAACATTGTATTTTTAAAGCCTGTACAAGGAAAAACACTGCCTCACACTTAACTACGGAAAAGACAAATGAAGGCTAAATCTTAATTTCTGGTTGAAAATACTAATTTAAGGCTTTGGGCCCTTGAACAAAAAGATTACACTGATAAATTCATACGAATTTATGCTGTGCAATTGCACTTCCATGGTGTTATTTTCCTTTTTTTTTTTTTTTTTCAACAGCAAACAGAGCTGTTTTTTAAATACTATACTCCAATGGATTGTTGCCATCAATACAACAATATTTGTTCTGTGCATATACACATTTTCACATGCTGCAGACTGCACAGGGAGCATGTGATATTGCTTTACCTCTCCTTTCAGACACTTCTCTCACACAGCTCCTCTAATTATGGTAAAACCCTTGGAGATGTGAGACACTTCTGATAAGCTCAAAAACAAAACACACATCTTGTGCACACCACAGTTTACGCCCACACCCTCTACCTCAGTCTGTCTGAGGAACTAATGTTTCTCATGTTCACAGTATTTTGTACTATGCAGACTGTACCTGCAAAGAAAGAGAAAAGGCTGCTGAAATTCCCACAACTAAGGTACCACCTTCCTTTCCTTCCCTCCCAGTATCAGACATCTTCCCTTTAACAATTACTTTTTTCTTATGCTTCAGAGCTTAAAAAAAAAAAAAAAAAAAAAA
>VXAC01004449.1:141437-158236 GCA_013399225.1 Rhipidura dahli | reverse complement strand
CGCCCCGCCCGAGGCCGCGCCCACAGAAATAGACCACGCCCCCGGGCTTCTCCCCCTCCGCGCCCGCCCGACTGAAGCCACGCCCACAAAAAGCGACCACGCCCCGCCCCCGAGCCCCGCCCCTTGAGTGCTCCCACGCTCACGTTCCCGGGTGGAGCCGAACTGCGGCGGAAGCGGAAGTGCCGGGCCGGAAGTACCGGGGGCTCCCGTTGCTGGGTTACCGCGATGTTCCGCGCCGGTAGGACGGGTCGGGATGGGGCACCGGGATGGAGCTGGGGCTGGGAATGAGACTGGGAATGGGGGTGGAGGTGCGGATAGGGATGAGGATGTTGTCAGCGGAGTAGACCGGGATTGGCGCTCGGTGCCCCTCCCAGTAACGCGGCCCGCGCTCTCCCCGCAGCTGTGGACATCCAGCCCGCCTGCCTCGGGCTGTACTGCGGCAGGACCGTCCTGTCTGTGAACGGCTCCGTGGAGACCTATGGCGACTGCGGGGTAAGTGCGAGGCTCGGCCCGGGGAGGGGTGGCTCCGCGGCCTCCCGGTGCGGGAGCTCAGGCGGGTCCCGCTGGGAGCAGCACCGCGGCCCAGCCCAGCCCCTGCGGGTCGGGGTGACGGGAACTGCTGGGGGCGGGCTGGACTCCCTGATCGAAACAGGAGCTGCGCCGTGTCACGTGTCTCAATGCTGAGCCCGAGCTGAGTGGAGGGGCTAGAAAAGCTGGAACAGAACGGGATATGATGTGGAGAGCTGAGCTGAAATAAATCGCTGTGCACACTGATTTCATTGGAGTGCTAAGGGAGAGCGAGGTCCAGGGAGGGTGGCGTGAAAGGCAAGCAAGGAATTGGGGAACAGGGGTTGTGAGCAGCCTGGTGAGGGAGCTGAGATGAAAGGGAGTGGTGTGACAGCAGGAGAGGAAAACGGAGGCTTGGACGAAAGTCTTCTAATTATGCTTCACCCTTGTTTATATTAAAAAAAGAATATTTTTAATATTCATAAGAACAAGTCTAAGTTGAGAAATTAACTGGTTTTATCGTTTCATTTCTTTAAAAATCTGGTGTGTGTTTTACCCTGTACTGCTTCAAGCTGTTTTTCCAGGAACTGCAGTGATTTGCTGTTGGTACTGGTGTTGTAAATACAACCTCTGCTTTCTGCAGGTGTGTCCTAGAGGCCAAAGAACCGACGACAACAAAATCTGCCGGGAATGTATGGGATCTCCAGACCGCTATGACTGGCTGTACCTCGGCTTCATGGCCATGCTGCCCCTGATTTTACACTGGTTCTTTATTGAGTGGTACTCTGGAAAGAAGAGGTTTGTGTACTCTTTCTCATGAGTTGTTTAAAACTGGAAATTTTTTATCCACGAGTGATCAATCAAGAGAAGCTGAATTGAACTGTCCAGCAGGTCTTAGGCTCCTAGACTGGTTCGGGTTGGGGGGAACGTTAAAGATCATCCAGTTCTAACTCCCTCTTGTGGGTAGGGACACCTTCCAGTAGACCAGGGTGCTCAAAGCTCCATCCACCCTTATTGGTTGAGCTGTTGTGGTTGCATGTGAGTTTAGAGCAGCTGTAGGAGGGTTTATTTATAAATGTAAGTGTCCTGCAGGCCAGTCACCGCCCTGAGTTAATATGGTGGGGCACAGTCCATCTGGCAGTTTGGGCTGGGCTGGGTTTCCCAGCAGACAGGAGCAGTGAGTTGTGTCATCCCCTCTCTCCTAGGCCAGTGTCAGCAGGGCTGCAGGAGTGCAGTGAGAGAATGGGTTTGAGTTTTCTCTTTAGGAATGTGTATGCTGGGTTTTGGTCTTGATAGCTGAGCTGCTGTGGCCTTTACAGCAAAGAAGTTCTGTAAAAAAGAGGTTTAAATCCACAGCTGCATGTGGCCATTAGGTGTTAGACTGGAGTTTTTTAAGAAGGAGTGGATCTGGAGTGTACTGAACTGTTCCTGCCCTGGGCAGGGGGTTGGAACTGGGTAGTCTTTTAAAGTCCCTTCTAACCCAAATCATTCTGTGATTCTGTGATTCTATAAGTCCTGAAAACATAGGGGAGTGGGGATGTTTAATATATGAATGTTTACCACTTCTAACAAGGACTTGCAGCTTTGGAAATTCTGCTTAGATCACACGTAGCAATGTCACCCCTTCTGAGCTGTGTGGTGTGTTAACCTCAGCGCTCTTTTACATGCCAAATCACCTGAGACTGTAAAAGAGTTTCCACACTCAGCGCATTTTAACTCTGCAGAAGGTTCTGCCCTGGCCAGGCCCCCTGTTTTCCCCAGGTGTTTGGCTTGGCCCTGGAGCTGGCAGAGCAGCAGTGACCCTGTGTGTGTGTGTGTGTGTGTGTGTGTGTGTGTGTGTGTGTTGTCCCGCAGCTCCAGCGCAGTGCTGCAGCACCTGACAGCGCTGCTGGAGTGCAGCGCGGCGGCCGTGGTGACGCTGCTGCTCAGCGACCCCGTGGGCTCCCTGCACATCCGCTCCTGCCGCGTCAAGAAGCTCTCGGATTGGTACACGATGCTCTACAACCCCAGCCCCGACTACATCACCACAGTGCACTGCACCCACGAGGCCGTGTACCCCCTGTGAGTGTGAAGTGTTTGTGCTCCTGTCTGCCTCTGCCCTTTGGACAGCTGGGTTTCTGTCCCTGCCTCTCCTCAAAGCTGCCAGAAGTGTTCAGATAGAGCTGGGATCAATGGCAGTCTGAATCTTTTGTGCACTGAGCTGTTTTACATGGATTTAGTAACACTTAATGACTTCCTGAGTAATCAAAGAAAGTGGCATAGCCCTGGGTTCCACACAATCAGTTAGGTTGGAAAAGACCTCTGGGATCATTGAGCCCATCTTATGGCCCAACACCACCATGGCAGACTCCTTAAAAATCTCCAGGGACAGTGACTCTGTCACCTCCCTGGACAGCCCATTCCAGTGTCTGATCACCCCTTCTGTGAAGACATTCCTCCTGATGTCCAACCTGAAACACTCTGTATGCAGCTTGAGACTATGTCCTCTCATCCTGTCACTATGTAGCTTAAAAATTCTTTTTTTTCTTTTTGTTCTCCTTTTTTTTGGAAAGGAGACATCTTGACTGTTTCCCCTAGAAAAAGTAAGCTTATCATTCTGTGTTTATACCCTTTGCTTATAAAGTCTTTAGACTTCACCGACTAACCTCAAATTCCTTGGTTGTGACCCAAATCTCCATGAGAAAACTGCACATTTTAAGGAATTTCTCTTTTTTTTTTTCCCCAGGTACACCATTGTGTTTATCTATTATGCTTTCTGTCTTGTGTTGATGATGCTGCTTAGGCCTCTCCTGGTTAAGAAGATTGCCTGTGGTTTGGGAAGGTCTGACCGATTTAAAAGCATTTATGCAGCACTCTACTTCTTCCCCATCCTCACCGTGCTGCAGGCCGTGGGAGGAGGCCTCCTCTGTGAGTTCTCTCCTAAAAACACTCCTGAACACTCCTATAAATGCACACTAAGGAAGGACTTAGAGGAGAGAGGGGAGGGACACATTTTGCTTTGGGAATAAGGATATTGTTTAGGGTTATTTTGAGGAGTTTCACCTGAAGAGTTTGCTCATTAGGAGCTCTGTCCTCACCAGGCTCCTGACCAACACTGCTTTGCCTCAGCCATGCTGCTAGAGACTGTTGCTTTCCCAAAACAAGAATAGAGGGGGTGAGAGGGAGCTAGTTCCACTTTTTGCTAAGGCAGAGTTTGTCTGATTTTGGAGATGGATTTCAGTATAAATTTGGGGAGATGGGCTATTTTTGGTTTAGCTTCCAGCATTCTTGTCACATTTGGAGAGGTGCCACAAAATCCCCACTCAGCCTGACTACTTTTCTCATTATGTGCCTTTTTCAGTTCAGGGTGTAAATGTTGAGTAACTCTACCAAGAAACAGCAGAAAACCTCAGAGGGAGCAGTTGAAGAGTTGTGTGTGCTTGGCTGACCCTCAGTGCTGTACATGTGTGGTGCCATGCTAAGAGGCAGCTAGAGTAGCTCAGATTGCTTCACACCTCTGGAAAAACTTTCTCTGCTGAAGGATAAGCCATGCCATTTTTTGCCTGCTAATGTGTTGCATGTTTGCCTTCAGATTATGCCTTCCCATACATCATCCTGGTGCTGTCTTTGGTTACACTGGCTGTGTACATGTCTGCTTCTGAAGTGGAGGTAGGTGAATACATTTCCTATGTTAAAACCCGGAGTAAAAAAGACTTGAGTGAGCAGAGACCACTTTGTTTCTTGCCTTTTCCCCGTGGTGTATTTTACATTTAAGCCTCTTCCTTTGCCCCTTCTCCTCTTGGCTGGAGGCATCTCATGTGAGAATTCCCTCAGATGGTGCATTTAGGAGCTGTGTGTGTGCTGGAAGGGCTCAAACCCAGGAGGCTTCACATGGCCTCTGTGCTCTGCCTATAGCACCTCTTAAATGTCAGGTACTGGCTGACAGGCTGAATGCTAACACAATATTGTGCTTATTCTGCAAGTTTTTCAAGGATCTGCTCGTGAGGAAGAAAAGGCTCGTTGTCCTCTTCAGCCACTGGTTACTTCATGCCTATGGAATCATCTCCATTTCCAAACTGGATAAGCTTGAGCAGGACTTGCCTTTGCTTGCCTTGGTACCTGCCCCTGCCCTTTTCTACTTGATGACAGCGAAGTACACGGAGCCCTCACGCATCCTCTCTGAAGGTGGAAATGGACATTAAAAGGGGCCTGTGCCAACAGCTCTGTCCCAGTGTCCTGGATGAAGCAATTTTACTGCTTGTCATGCTTTGGAAACTTCTGTTTTCAAAGAAGTTGTTTATGTGCCAGACTTCTGGTGAAGTACCTCTGGGTAAGACTGTATAGTATTAAAAAGCTGCACTTTGTGTTCTTCCTGAGTATCTGATATAGATCAAAAGCAAGGTCTTTTTATCTATTTATCACTGTGAATCTGTATAGAAAGCTTGGGACACATCCTAGTACAATGGTTTGCTTGTGTATTGTTCATTTCCTAATATGATATTTGAATAAAACAACAGAGCCTGGTTTTCAGTAGAGTTTAATTAAAAAAAAAAATAGAGCTTGAATATATCAGAGAACTTTATTTTCTCATTACACACTCTAGCTTCTATCCCCCACCAGTGGAAACAGACTGTCTTTTCCCATCCTTCAAAAGATAAAACATGTACATGATTCCTCATGAGGTTTGAGTCTGACTGCTGGGTAAAAGGAGAAGAAATGCACTGTAGAATTCTCTGTAAGGTAGAGTTTATGCTCTGTGTACTTCATGTATGGAGACCTTCCTGGAGGGCATTAGATTGGTAAGATTAAACAATTTCTTTTCTTGGTAGTTGGGTTAATGTTGGTCACCATAACTTGGTGCTGTAGAGGGTCTAGAAGAAGATGCAGAGCAGTGCTGAAGGGATGAAAACAGAACCAAAAGTAAGAAGATCTTCTCAAATTAAACTCCACTGTCTGGATCATTGACTGTAACAGTGCATATTTCTATATATGTGTGACTATAATGCTTTTTTCATTCTGTTACCTACCAACACTGCTAAGGACAGAGTCTGCCAGCAGCTCAGGGGCTTTCAAAGGTGTCATCTCAGCCAGGTTGCCTGGAGCTGTCACTCTCCTCCACAGAAGGTTTGATTTTGTTACATTTGATATGCCCTTCCTGATGCTTTGTGTGTTTTTTTGTTTTTAATATGAAATGCCAGTTGACAGGTTCACTGCACCTAAAAGTTGTGTGCAAACAAACTCAGTCTTGCTTGCAGAAGCAAGGTTTTATTTAGGGATTAAGGAAGTAATTGATTTTAAAGAAATCAAAAGCTGTCTGTGCTGCTATGTACAATGTCTGATTTGCAGACACTGATCTAGAGGACAGTTCTAAAATTATGGGATTACAATTCATGTTAAAGTACCACTTCTAAGGACTTTACTCTTTCATGTGTATTTCTCTGTGTGGACTATGTGCATTGGGTTTAAATGTTGTGCTGTCTCTTGTTTTAAAAGGAAAAGTGACAAGTCCCAGGAAAAAAGTGCATCTTTTGCTAGGTCTGGAGAATCATGTGTTGATTTTGAAAGCAGAATGAGGGATTCTGTTAAAAGTAAAGCTTATAGGAAGGCAGTGCACCCCATGGACCTTGCCTGGCACCCCAACCACCGACCTTCCTGCTGGACTCCAGTGCTTTGGCCTTCAGCAAAACCTGGAATGTGAAATATAAATTAATAGTCCTTTTATCATCTCTCAGTAGCATTAAAAAAATATATATATATATATATATATATATCCGCCACAGACACAGCAGTACAAATTCCTCCTATTAAAATTTTAAAGACCATAAACATTAATTAACCACGTAGTCCTGCTGTGATAACCACCCAGCCACAAGCTGCAGAAGTTGGGGTCTGTTAGTTTTATTTATCCTTTGTGGAAAAGCAAACACACAGTTCTGGGAAGATCAGTGATGCTCAAGACTATTTTACAGCCCCCTCACTGCTATTATCACAGCTCTTCAGGAGGTGGAAGTTAAGGATGATCATATCCAGGCTGTGCCTTAAAGTGTTCCTGGTTCTTCCACTAAATGGTCTCAGTCTGCAGCAGGAGGGTTGGACATACTGCTTGTGTTTTATAGATTCAGAGAATCATGGAATAGTTTGGGTTGAAAGAGACTAAGAGACCATCCAGTTCCAACCCCCTGCCAAGGGCAGGGACACCTTCCACTATCCCAGCTTGCTCCAAGGCTCATCCCATCTGGCCTGGAACACTGCCAGGGATGGGGCAGCCACAGCTTCTGTGGGCATCCTGTGCCAGAGCCTCACCACCCTCACAGGGAAGAATTTCTTCTTGACATCTAATCTAAACCTCCTCTCTTTCAGTTTGAAACCATTCCCCCTTGTTCCATCACTACAGTGCCTGATGAAAGCAGTTAAGAATTAACATACAGTATGGTTTAGAAGGAAAAACTGTGGAAAAATAAAGAAGTTCAGTATATCTTACAGTAAGCAACCATTCAGGATCTTTTGACAACCAGAGTATCCAGTCCTTCCAGCTTGTAGCCTGCTATGAGTACCACTGATCTCTTCCTCTCTTTGCTGCATTTTTGTTGTTAGAGCTGGTGCTGTGCTCAGTATTTCCCACTCATTTTCCAGAAATTCCTGTAGCGACACACAGTACAATTTATTTTTTCTTAAAATGAAAAAAAAAAGCCCTCAAAATATTAAGAAACTTGTTTTGTTTATCTTCTTTTCCCACAGCTTGACGGGCCACCAGTTCCTTCCTCTGAAGGAACTTTTTCAAGTACCCAATCCTTGCTCCAAAGTTTGCCTTTTTGACAGGATAACTGGTGAAAAAACTTTCTTGATAGTTTATTTGAATTTCTGTTAAAAATTAAAGCCACACCCAACTGGAAAAATGTTACAAGGCTGACAAGCTGAACATTATGAGATACAGGTTTAAGAAAAAGTTGGGTATCAGGCCAATAAAAGGAATATCAGGAAAAATTGGTTTTTTAGCCAAGACTTTTATACAATGCTGGAAAAAGATTTAATAATTTGCCTCATATGATTTCAAGGATGGTAGTGCCTTATTTGCAAAAAGCAATTTTAGTTTTCATAGAGTAAGTGAAATAGATTTATGCAAACCAGTACAGCAGAAAATTTATCTTTTTAATAAAGATCTCCTCTGACCCTCTCTTCAGAAGATTTACAACAGAGTTAAGAGTTACAATGGGGTAGATTGCTGGGCCAAAAAATAAAGTGTAAGGACTGAAAGATACTCTTAAAAATGTCATCTTAAAAAGAAAAAAGTATCTTTTTAAAAATTTTGAAGTAATTATTAACACTTTACCATGAAGCACTGTCAGGTCATTCAGGCTTTTGCCTATTGCTGACTTGAGTTCCCTGCAAAAATATTTTCTTTTATTATTGCTCAGTGTAAAAAAAAATTACAACTGGATATTACCCCAGTTTTCTCAATGCTTTCCAAAGAGCTTCACTGTTTCTAGAGAGACCAGGAAGAATAAAATGAGTTTTAGCTTATGGAAATACAAAAATTAATGTATTCCTCTGACATTAAAAATACAGTTTTTCTTTCAACATAATCTATGTCACTCTGTTGAACAAATTTTAGGAGTTCCCAAAATCAACACAAGCCACTCATGTCCACGGCACCAAATAAAATGGGTGAGAACAGCCAGAGCAGCACAGGGCAGGCTCAAGCAGGGAAACTCTTCCTCCTTTGCTCCCACAAAACTGTGGACTCATTCCCGTTGGATCAGCTCTATCAGTGCCCAGCTAAATTTTCTCCTTGAGGGAAGCCTTTGTTTCCAGACAGGTGTGGTCAGAGAGAGCTGATAGCCAAGGGCCTGAATGATGGACAGAATATTTTCAGAAGCACATATGCCACATTTCAAAGGCTTATTCCACACCTCACCTGCATCCCAGCCCCCTTCAGATGCCAGGGAAGCCTTTTCCTGCAGCCCCTGACTGAATGCACCAGACACACGATATTGATTATGCCTCAGGCCTTGGATATTCCTCTTTGTTTCCTTCCAAATTTCATCTTTCTTTTCTGCAAAGCAGACAAAGAGTTTTTAGACAGTGTGATGACTGAACATTAGAGTCAAGCTTTTATAAACAAAACCAGGGTCTATCAGTAACTGATTGGCTTAACTGGTTCCCCCCCGCTCCCCTTTTTTTTTTTTTTAATTTTGTATACTTCTCTTTTGTTTCTCTCTCGGTTTCTTCCAAGGTCAGCCTGCTTAGGTTTAATTCTACTTCTTTTTACAGTAGGAAAAAGAATACTGAAAGTAATCTCAAAAGGTCATCTTAGTCCATCTCTGCTGTACAGCAGAATCAATTAGACCTAAGTACCCCTGACAGATGTTTGATTTGTCCTTAAAAACCCTGGCGGTAGAAATTCTCTGTCTCTGCAACACTCAGACAACTGTTTCCAGTTTGATTCCAGGGGCTTACTCTGTGTGCTGTCAGTGCTTCCTAAGGGCCTTTTCCATATGTAAAATCTGTTCTCTTGCCAGTTGTTTGTCCGAAAAAAATGGACAAGGAGAAAATTTTTCTGGCTTGCTAGGGATTTTTATTTATTTGATAGTTCCCACCAGGTCTTCTCTTAGATTTACCTATTTTAAATGGAAAAGTTGCACAGTTCTTCAACCTTTGTTTCATCATCTTTATTGAACTCCTCTTGGGTCTCAAAATAATCTGCATCCTCCTTTAAACTCCAGGTCTGTCCTATACCAAAGCTACAGGTGAGAACACACACCTTAAACTCTGCCAGGCCACCTTTTCACACACACTGGTCTGACTGCTGCCTTTTTCATTGCCACAAATCTTCCTTGACTTATGTTCAACTTTTCACCTTTAGTTCTGTTTATCACCACATAAATATCTCCCTCATGATGGGTTTGCACAAACAACTGTTTCTACCTAAATGCTAAACCACGGATTTGAAAAAAATTATTATTATGAACCTTTTTTTTCTTTAAATTAATTTTCTGGCTTGCTAAAATAATTTTGAATTCTAGTTCTGCCCTGCAGAGGGTGCTCCCACTCTTATCATGTTTGTCATCTGCAGATATGATAAGCATTTTCTCTATCCTGAGTTCTTAAAGAAAAAAAACAGATTAATTCCAATATGAGGCCAGACCTCCTGCAAGCTAACAGGAAACATTATTCCATTCAATCAGTAAAGCATGGGTAACAATTATCTAGGGTGATTTGTCCAACTGTTTTTGCTCAGCCTGGAAAAGAGGCAACTGAAGGGATATAAAGTTGTGTAAAAATCACACACATCTTTGCTGCTGAGGAGTTGAGGAGATGAGTTACTGTTTCTCACAACAAAAGAACTGCAGGATGCCAATAAACTTTTGAGACAGCAGGTTTAAAACAAAAGAATTCTTGTCCATATTAAATAAACGATATAAGTTGTTAGGGAGGATAGCTGTATATGTGAGTTAAAAGAATCAATCAGTGATAGGAGAACATTGCACTCAAGATCCAGCTTAGCATAAAATTCCATCAAAAGCTATTAAAATGCAGATATCATCCTCATCCAGAGAAGTTCCTGACACTCCATTTGTCATGGAGATTATACAGAAGAAGGGTCATTCTATATTTGACTGTTCTTGCATTACTTCTCCAAGGAGGACTATTGATCACTGCAGAAGACAGGATCCTGGTAGGACCAGCACAGAGTCTTACCCAGTATGGCTATTTTGGGAACTGAAGCTGATTTGAACTTTACCCACCTATTCCTGATGAGCACTTCAATATAATCACGAGTAGATCTGGCCAAAAAAAGGTCTGATTTGATGTATATGCATTTCTCAGCACAGTGGAATCTCATCTTGGTTAGGGCCAAAGGAACACAAGTCACAAGTTAAATGACTTTTCAGTGGAAAAATACATCCCTTCTGTTTTGCTGCAGTAGGTAAAAGCACAGAAAGGGACAACAGGAACAATCTGTGTAGGCTGTGAGATTTGGAGAACAGAGAGACAAGATGATACCCAGGAAATAAAGCCACACAAAGGAATGAAACTGGGCCCAGGATGTGAAGCAACACAGGACTCTGAACTCACTTGTGCACAGGACTTCAATGTCAAATGCTGCACTACCTGGTTTTGTTCCCTCTGAGACTCTGAAGTCAGGTAAACCTGTCGTATCCACTCCTGTGATCAAAGACTAGAAACATCGGATAAACTCAAAGTATGGATGTTTGGATATTCTCACGAGCTTTAAATGTCTTTTTAAAATAAAGGACTGTAGCAGAAAAATCAGTAAAAAAAACCTGAAAAAAAAAGAGTAAAATATGGAGAACAGAGGAAATGGCTCCCTTTACAGAAACAGGTATGTGAGGAAGGCAGAGAAAGGTGAGCTGAGTCTCATTTCTGTGGACTACTTTGATATTTTGCATCATTGTAATGCTCCAAACAGAGAAGAATGAGCTTAATCTGACATGACTCCTACAAAGTAATTTATTCCCCTCGCACACATCATATCTATAACACAATATTCAGACAGAGGCATTTTGCAGATGAAAATAGTGGAGGGCAGGTGCAAGAAATACTGAAAGCCTTGAAAGAAAAACAGGGAAGAGAAAAAGCAACTTCAGTTGTTTCATCAAAATAGGATGAAATAAAGCAAAACAAGAAAAGTTAAAAAATGAGAAAATCTGTGAGTGTGTCACTGAGTGAAAATAAACAGATACAATTGCTATTTATACCTATTTCTGTTCAGGACACCAAAGAAAGGGCAATCCTCTGATAACAATCTATCAGCACTGTATTAGATGAGGGGGAAATTCTTTCAGAATGGATCTTATTAAGGAAAAGACAGAGTAGGAGAGTATCAAGGTATATTTAGCATCTCTTTTGTATGTCCTGCCTAGCTCAGAACACAGCCACAAAGAGCATGAGAATGAATCCAGCACGATAGTTTACTCAGCATTGACAGCTTCAGCCCTGATTTTTAGGGAGGCTTGAGGAGTTACATGCCCATGGCTGTCCTTTGTGATGTGGGAGCACAATCTTTCCACCAGCAGAATGAGAACAATCCTCAAGGCTGGCTGTAAATCCACCTTTCTAAGGTCAGACATGCAAAGAGGATATTTCCTGCACTCCTGGCATCTGATTTATCCTGACTCAGATCAGACTGTTGACCAAGAGTCAGACAGTTTCCCTGGGGACTGAGCATCTGCTGTAAACCAAAGGAGCTCTTGGAATCTTTGAAAGCTGCACAGTTCATATTCAGCATTTCTGTGCCCTACTTTCTTTGGGAAAGAAGCTCATCATTGTTCTAAGGAACAGTGACGGGCAGCAGCCTTGGGGGATGTCTTGACCACCATCACTCGCTCCAACAGATTTACTACAATAATTCAGAGGAGACTTCAACCAGTGCCTAAAATGGGGAAGTCTTGGCAATGAAGGATAGGATGGTGGGCATGCAGCATCAGAGGAGGCAGGCAGGAGTCATGGGTCTGGGCTGATGGAGGCAGGTGCAGGAAGATGAAAGGGAAACAGGAGGTAGGAATACAGGTGATTTGGGTCACAGCTGTGAAAGCTGTGGAAGAGCAGGTGGAGTGGCTGTGGGATGGGGATAATGTGGCTCCCACCTCGTGCTGCCCAATCCCAGCATGGCAGAGTTTTTAATGGCCCAACCTCTTGTTTAATAGGAACCCTTCTGGAGGAGAGGTTATGGACACAGTGACGAAAGCCCCCTTGGACAGATGTGTGTAGAGCCCCCACTAGATTTAGATTGTCCCCCTACACAGTGAAAATCAATAATAACATTTAAAAAAACCCACAGAGCAAGTCAGCAAGGATGACTATGGAAGCTGCACCCTCAGTTTTCCAGACCAGGAACCTGACCTCACCCTTGCTGAGAAACCTCCCCACAATCCTCCCACACCCATCTGCCTGCCCCTTGCTCTTACTGCACATTTGGTCCCTCCCAAATCAGCATCCTAACCTCGTCATCCTCTCTTCCCTTGCATCCCAGCACACAAAACCTCTTCTTCAACCTCATCAGACCTCTCAGTGCCTCTCAAGTCTTTCAACATCAGCCCATGGCCTCAGTAGTAAAAACTGTGAGGCAGAATAAAAATATCTCTCTTACCTTTCCAGGTTAAATGAAATCCTTCTTTTCCTGGGCATTTTTTCATTGTAAAAGCAGTAACTCAGAATCAAGCTGAATCCTAATAAACAAAATAATTGTAGACATATTTAGGAGGGTGTCAATAAAATAAATAAAATTAAAATTAAGAAAAAAATAATGCATTCTAATTTTCAGGTCTCTCATGTGAACATAACCTATGTCTACACACTTTTGAGCTCTGTTGCATTCTATCTTTGTTCATTTATTCCCTTTAATGTTTCTGTTGAGAATAAAACTTGCAAAGAAGGCAAGGACATACAGAGCCAGTAGGATTTATACTACAGGGTCCTGTAGTACCACTTAAACAAGATGGTCTTGAAGGTCCCTTCCAACCCAAAGTCAAGGAAAGCTTGTGGGGAGAGGCAATAATTTCCATAGAAGAAGTACACAGGGAGAAATCAGATGCTTTCAGGCAGGTAAGTCCAACCTGCTGGTTTAGTGAATAAAAGTTTGAGCACAGATTTATACTTCTTTCTTGGGTGAACGTTGTGCCTTTTTGTGTTTCACAGGATGCACTCAGAACGAGGGATACCTGCTTCCTTTTTTAATCTCTTGTACAAAACAGGAGTTGTGCATTAAGGATGAGCCTGCCTGAAGAGGTGTGTGAGGAAAGAAGTCTGATACAGAGGAGGAGAGGATACCAAAGGGAAAAAACAGGGATAAGAAGCACCAGCACCCTAATTGTCTAATAGCAAACAGATATAGAACCAGAAATCCACGTTGACCAGGTTTTGGGAGCACGTGGCAAAAAATGTGAAGGAAAAAATACATGGATGAGATATTTAAAATGCAGCACCTGGCTGTTTAAAAAAACCCAGCCAAACAAACCAAACCCCCCAAAAAGAGGAAGAAACAAAAAAGAAAAAGGAAAACAATGCTTCTCTTCCACTCAGGTGAAATTCCTGGCCTGCAGCTCTCTGGTCATCATCTGATCAGAGCTCCCTGGACCCTCGAAACACCTTGGTCAACTTCCCCAGCAAAAATTTTTCTCCTGAAGTTAATAGTCAGAAGAGTAAAGAGAAGACATTTATAACTGCCTACCAGATCAAGGGCCATGGCAGGATGCTGGCTGCAGCTCATTTTTTACAGTAATTACATTGTTAATTAATGGCAACATTCATTTCATAAGGACATTAATGAAATAGTCCTGCCACCGAGAAAAATAGTAGACTTCTGAGAAATGGTTTTATGCAAGTTTCCAGGAACTCATATTTTCTTCTTTTTAGGGATTCTTAGCTCAGATTGTACAGGGGAGTGGGTTTAAAAGTGGGCTTTTGATTCACCAGGAAGAGTCTCAGCTTTTTCCTCCTTCCCTTTGGTCCTACAACCTATCTAAAGGCAGATCAGGAGAGAAGCAACTAATATATAATAATAATAATTCAAAAATTTTAATTATAGTGCTAAATTGAGGATCTGCACATTGTGCTCCATGGGAGTATCACGGACAAGTCCACAGAATATTTGGATTATTTGGCTTGTTCACACTTTTCTCAATGCCTTGCAATTCAGGTGACACTCAGAAGGAGAAACCTCTGTGCCACAGATTGTCTTTTCTAAGAATGCCAATGTGTTTGTCTTTTTAAATTCCATCTTTTTTTCCAGTTGCTTGGTTTTTTGTTTTTTTTTTTTTTCAGTTTTGCTATGAGAATTAAATATAGCCTATAAAAATAAAACAATATGTCAAAACAAATGAAAATTTCAAAACAGCAGATAATTAATCCCTTTACTGCCACTGATGGGATTTTTTTTTTAAGTTTTCATAATATCTGCACGAGAATCTACTATTTTCTAGCTCCTCTGAGATTTCACAGTTAGAATTTCAACAGCCTGCAAAAGAAGAACACTGAAGGAGCAGTGGTAAAGGCTGTATTTTCTGAATTTAATTGCATTTAATCACAGAAAGAGTTAAAAAAATAACCAATGTGGCTTGGTAATGAAACTTTAAAATGTTAACCTGTGAGATCTGCTATCTGAGGGACCCTTATTGCAGGATTAACTCAGGTTAAAATTGGGGAAGAGTACAAAATATTCCATAACATCTGAACAGTCTTCTTTTCTAAATTTCTTCCTATTTCTTACATCACAGTTTGCATCCACTAAATATGTGTTGATTTTAATTTCTCCATTTCAGCTGGTCCTCCAAGCAGCTCCACCAGAGGCATGGGAGGGACTGGGATCCAAATCATCCTCTCACTGACTTTTTAATGTTCCTTATAACAATGCCCTGATGAATTGACCAGCACAGAGGAGCAAACTTTTTCATGAATCTGGTAAAAACAGTTTGTACAAACCTTGTATTTCTCAAAGTTATTTTATAGCCAATAATGTCAGTCAGACATCAAAGCAGCTCATTATCTCTTTAAAAGGTAGGGACTGCTTTTCTCTACAAATGCCCCTCACTCTGACCAGTTATGAAATTGAATTTTGAACTTTTCCCTAATGAACCCAAACAATTGTGTGTAGAATGTACCATTGAATTCAAACTTATCAAATGACATAGGTCCAAAAATTTTATATTTAAGTTTTCAAATTCAACTCTTTCCCTGGAAGATTTTGCCTCCTGAGCATCAAGGATTTTTTTTCCTTTTCATTTCTCTCTTCCATATTAAAAATAATGCAATTAACCAAGCAATGTACTGTGCAATGTTTAACACTCTAAATTAAAACATCCAAAGCCTTCCAAAATTAAATGAGCACAAAACTTATACTGGAAGAAAACAATTTTCTGCAAAAACCACAGCTATGTACCAAATGACAAAATTCTGTAAGATAAAGAAACTACAACTAATTAATATATCATGCAAATTAGGACCTGATCAAATTTCATGGGATTTCATTCCAATGTAGGAACCTGATTATATCAGATTTAGTAAAAAAATCTAAAAATTTTAAATCTGGTAATCTGTCTTTATGTTATCATGCAGAAAGTATATCAAATACACATAACAGAAAGGAGGACAAAACATAAAAAAAACAATAAAACCTTATCCCACAGCTTGCTAGGAAGTACAGGTACCTTTATTTGAAGCAGTTTGCCTGAAGGGAGTGAATTCCCAGCACGTTTGTTTGTCTCACACTCTGTAAGAAGCATCAATGCAGATGTGACAATCTGAGATGCTCTGATAGAGGAGAAAATTCCTATTCCATGTCTGTGTGTACATCCATTTACATGCACCACACACACTGAGGTCAAAAGCCTCAAGAGACTCTCATTCCAGGTCTCCCTGCCCAAGGCAGGAGGTTTTGAAGGTCCCTTTGATGCCTTAGGTTTTAACTTTTCTATTTTCCAAGCCCTGCAGTGCCCAGTGTGTAACTCTGGAGTTGCCTGTTCCCTGTTCAGTGCTGCTCTCTGTGCTGGGCACACACAACAAAGCCTCTCCGGGGCTGCTCTCCAAGGACACCCAGCCCAAACTGGGCCCAAAAAGCATCAACCAAAGAGCCTCTGAGGGGGGCAAGCTGAGGGCAATTCCATCATTAACTGCAGCTTTAATTGGAGAATGAACCCTGAGATGCAAATGAACCAAAGCCAGAAAAGTGGGAAGAACTCGTGGCCTCTCAGGGTCCATCTCGGGGCCCATCTGGGCAGCACCTCTGGCTCCCCAGGGGTACCTTTGAAGGCCTTTCCAATAAATCCCCACCTTTATTCCCTTCCTCCTGTCTGGTCTCTGTTTCCGGGAGGCCTCTTAAAGAATCACCTTCCAACCCAAAACTTTCTCTGATTCCAACATTCTGTGTTTGTTGAAATGAATCTTTGCCTATCTGTACATGAACAATATCAATTACATTTAATAAACCATGACATGACCAGTAACTGTCATAAGACCATCTAAGACTTTGTGCTCCAATGAAAGAGATTCCAGTGATTTGTATTATAACTTTCAGAAAATTATGGTTTTTCTGATGCAGTTGTTTTCCACCAGTTTCATTAAAAATGGAAGGGCTGCTTGCAAGCAGAACAAAGAAAGCAGGAACAGGCTTCCCCAAAGAAGGGGCATTGTGATTTATTTTTGAACAGCTCTAGCAGCGTGGCAGAAGGTGACAGTGACATGAAATCTGGCAGGGAGGAAACAAATATCTCCCAAGTCTCTGTTGGAGCAACTCCTGAAGAAGAAGATGGATCTCTTGCACAGTTACTGTTCAGAATTCTTCTCTCCTTTTTTTT
>VXAC01004449.1:104671-141367 GCA_013399225.1 Rhipidura dahli | reverse complement strand
GATTTTTGATGAGGGAACATCCTCAAGCTGTGCCAGGTGAGACTTAGATTGGATATTAGGAAAAATGTTGTCACTGGAAGGGTGACCAAGCACAGGCACAGCTGCCCAGGGAAGTGATGCAGTCACCATCCCTAGAGGGATTTAAAAGATGTGTAGATGTGGCATTCAGGGCTGTGTTTTGATGATGGGCTTAGCAGTGCTGAATTAATGGTTGGACTCAATGATCACAGAGGGCTTTTCCATCCTTAATGATTCTGTTCTATAATTTTTGTCTGCAGCAGTCCCTTAACATTAATTGTTAAAACTCCAGATTTCCCTCAGCGAGCTCACCAGGGCTGTAGAAGGCAGGCAGCAGCAGGCAGGCTCTGCTGTTCCAGGAAAAAAAGATCTTAAAAACCTCTTGCTGCTGCAGCAAAGAGTTGCTTAGGAACATCAGCAGTGAGCTGCAGGGGTGAGGGCCAAGCATGGCTCACCATGTTTTGAAAATATTCCTGTTCTCCTCAACAATCTCAGCAGTGCAATTCTCCACACATGCCAGGGTGCAGCATCCTCTCTTTCCAAAGGGCTTCTTTGCCTCTCACACAGGAATTCAGTTCCACAAGCACAGCAAGCTGCAGCTGATGTGTCTGAGCAGCACTGGACTCACGTGCAGCAGTAACAAGGGCTAAAAAATAAATGCAAAACATGCAGAAGCCTCTTAGCCATTCAAAGCTATTTAGATTTGTAAGATAATGCATTAAGGGGTTGATTTATCATCTTTAATTCTCTACTATTGATGCTGTCAGCTGGTAAAGGATAGCTGTGATTCTAAGGCATGAACATCCCAGGAATCACATACTTATTCCAGTAGTTTAGCCTTACTACATTTTCCCTGAGTCATCTGCATTTATCAAGGAGAGGAAGCCTGATGTGTTCTCACAGAACAACTGCTCTTTGTCATGCTGTTTATCTAAGAAACTCACTAGACAAACAGTGAACTGATAAAAATTACTCCTTTCCTCCCAAAAAAATCTTCTGCACAATGAGCTCAGGCAGACAAGGGTAGGGAGCAGGATCACCTGGCTTGAAATTCAGCATTTTTTCTCCTAGAAGAGCCACTGCTGTGTGAAAGGGAAGATCATGGAGGCACCTCTGTGCAGGTGTGTTGTACTACAGCATCCCTTCAGAGATAAGAGACACACCAGGGTACATCCACCCCTACAAAAAAGCCCCACTCAGGGAGAGCAGGATGGGAGCAAAAAGTACAACCAACCTTCTGGCTGCAGATAGAGGTGAGGCAGGGAGCTGGCTACAAAGGAGAGTAAACAACAAACATCAAACACTGCTGTGAGGGGGAAAAAAAGGAAAAGAGAAAAAAAAGAAAAGGCCTGGTTCCTGTTCCTTGGTGAATTTCAAGCTGTTCTAACCCTGTAGTATTCAAAAAAAAGCTCTCCCTGCCCACCCTGCCTCATTCCCATCCCTCCTCCTGTGCTGCCACTCACAGTCATGCAGCCTCACGGTGAGCTGGATAAAGAGCTCCAACTCCTTTGCTTCTCCCAAGAAAAAGAAACCCTGACTTTGATCTCTATCAGCTCCCTGAACAATTTGTTCTGTGACTATGGTGCAAAGAGAAGGGTGGTAGCAGAATAGGCCTTGGTCATCCTACAGGTCAAGCCATACCTGAGGGAAAAAAAAAAAGAAATAGAGCTCAAACTTTATTTCATGTGGCTGTCTACATTCGAGCTGAGGCTTTAGCCTCCTGTCATAGCCAATGGAGAGAAAGAGGAATTTCCAGCTCATGATGAGCTCCAGCTCCAGCCTGGAGAAAAGGAGGCTCAGAGGGAAACTTCTCACTCTCTACAACTCCCTGACAGGAGGGTGCACCAGGTGGGGGTCAGGTTCTGCTCCCAGGGAACAAGGGACAGGACAAGAGGAAACAGCCTCAAGTTGTGCCAGGGGTGGTTGAGATTGGGTATTAGGGAAAAATCTGTTCACTGAAAGGGTTGTCAAGCACTGGCCAGGCTGTCCATCCCTGGAGGGATTTAAAAATGTGTGGATGTGGCACTTGGGGACACAGGTGAGTGGTGGCCTTGGGAGAGCTGGCAGAATGATTGGACTTGATGATCTTAGAGAGCTTTTCCAACCTAAACAATTCTATGATTCTTCTGACTTGCTTTAAGCATCTGCTCCTGGATGAAGGATGTCTGGAAATGCCTCTTTCTCACCACTGTCTAAAAGGGACAGGTGACAAGCATCTGGACAGGTGAACCCCACCCAGAAGCAAAGTCACATCAGATTAAGTGTCATTATCCCTACCTCACACAGAGGGAAGCTGCAGCACAGAGCTGGGATCAGATGAGAATCCTGCAGTTCTCCAGTCATTCCTCCAGTGCTTCTGCAGGGTCTTCAGCAAAGATGTCTCTCATTTACACCCTTAGGTGAGAGATTAATCCCTCACAGTATCACACATCAGCAAACACTCATCTTCTTCCATTAATAAATTATTAATTATTATTGTTATTAATTATTATTAGCAGTAAGATTTATTTTATAGAATACTTCAAATTGCTTAAACACATATAAAATTCAATTCTCTGTTGGGTCTTTTTTTGTGTGATGCTTTTTTTTGGTTAAGTCAATACCACCTGTTATCTCTGCAACAATCTCCCCTGGAAAATTCTGCATTCTGAAGCAAAGATTGCTGCTATTTATAGTATCTTCTAAACATTCAAGCATATTTCTTCAAATTTCTTCCTGACAATTAAAAAAAGTCCAGAAGTGACAATGAAGTAATACAACTGAAGAAAAACTACTTTTTCCTTACTTTTTTTTTTCCTATTATTATTTGATAATGGGTATTTTCCATGTCTGGGTAAATCATTCTGCTTGCTCACCTTGCTGAACAGGTTGCCCTGAGCAGCTGTGGCTGCCCCATCCCTGGAAGTATTCAAGGCCAGGTTGGATGGGGCTTGGAGCAGCCTGGGACAGTGGAAGGTGTCCCTGCCCATGGCAGGGGAGCTGGAACAAGATGGTCTTTAATCACAATTAATGCATAAATCCAGTTCAGTCTTCCTCCTTCAGTTTTTCTGGAAGTTACAATCACCTGCTGAGACACTGTGGAAAGAAATGGTGTTGTTGAGCTTTGCTGACTGCAGAGACAGTCCTGTGTGCATGGGGATAAATTACTCTCTTTTACTTGGCAAGGTGAAATATTTGGAGGTGTAAAATAAATGTGCAAAAGGTTTTAATTTTCCTGTGAGTTACATCCTCAATTAGCTGAAGTGGTGAAAAAGAAAACAGCTTTATGATTTCAGCACATTGCATAAAACACTTGCCTGATAGAAACAGATAATTTAGAGACCCACTGAAGGAGAAAGGGAAGTCTGAGAAGATTTACACCTGCATAATGCAGAGAAATACATTATGGAGATGCTTTTAAAACACCCTCTGTTTGAAGCCATTCTGGCTTTATTGTTTACAGAGGTCTTACAGCAATTACCTGTGAGCAGCCATCCCCAGCTCATAATTGCTGCCAGGTCTTTTATTATCGAGCAGTCACCGTTCAAGAGGTGTTTGGGCAGCGCTCTCAGGCTCCTGGTGGAGTTTCTGGGGATGCCCTGTGCAGGGCCAGGAGCTGGACTTGATGATCCTTGTGGTTCCCTTTCAACTCAAGGTATTCTATGATTCTATTTTCTATGACTCTATATTCTATGACTCTATGAATCTGTGCTGAAGGAAAGAGAAATTATTTTAAAAATTTACTTTGCCCCCAGCCACAATGTGCTGAGCTCTGTGCACCTGCAGAACCCACTGACAGCAGTGGGTGCATCCTCACAGCAGCACTGAGGGACGGGAGCACTGTTTTCCTCCTTTGCACTGACAGCATCAAGGTCCTTGTGATGTGAAAATCTCTACACAAGCAGATCTTTGCCCTCAAGTGATTTGCGTGGTGCTCCCACCGAGGCACTGCTTGCACTCACACAAAACCAACCAACCAAACCCCAACAGAGCTGAGAACATCAACCCCGAGGCACAATTTCCTTCACTGACCAAACCCTGACAGAAGGGAAGGCACACCTCACATGCCCCTGGCCCTTACAATGTATAAATGACATCTTCTGCTGCCCCATTAAAACCCCTCCAGGTGAGCCAAGGCTTGGATCAGCTGTGCCATGTTCCCCAGCCAGGTTGGTTTGTTCTGTGACAGCCAAACCTCTGCAGGCAGCAAAGTGCAGGCAAGAACCTCCCCTTCACCCCAAAACTCTCTCACTTTCTCTCTCTTAATTCACACAAGAGAACACTTCTAATGGCACGGCTGTGAAAGACTAACTCCATGGTTACCAACTAATTTATTCCCATAGGTTTGAATCTAAATATTAAATTTTCCCTACCAATTTCTTAATAGCAGCAATAGTACCTCCAAGACGCTGCACAATTTCCCTGCTGAATGCAGAGCCTTCATTTTCCAAGTGTTTTCCTAAATGAAAAACACAGTGAAATTAGAATGTATGGTTTCTAAGTGTCAAGTATTGCTCCACTGTTCTGCAAGAATTATTCTGAAAGAAAAGGATTTGTTTTTTTTTTTAAATTATTTGCCAAAGCTGTTTTCCCCTGTTCTAAAGTAGGCCAGTATCTTTCACACTCCTCCTCCTGGTGCACACAAATGGCATTTGAAGTCCACAGGACCTGCTGAAATTCTGTCACAAAATGCATCCAACTTAAATTCTGCTGGGTTACTCTTTAAAATAGTCATTCAGAGAAATTTACAGAGGTTATTAAACTGAAGTAAGAGCTGATCAAAATAATTTCCCCTTAAGCAGGGTGTAACTAATCTTTAGAATTTTTCCAGGCAGTCATGCCTTCATTATGTCTCTTTCCAACCAAAACCACTAATCCGGATTCGTCAAAGCCTGAAGTGAGATTTACATTAGTCCAGAAGCTACTCTTTGTGTTGTAAATTTTAATTTAGCTTGAGTTGGAGTAAAAACTTCAGGGATTTGAATTCGCCCAAAATATTATTGTACCTGTTACAGCGGCATGAAAGTTTTTTATAGCCTGATTTTGTAACAGAGCCTAAATCCTCATAGGAGGGGGGGGGGGGAAGAAAATTTGTAATCCATGAATAAGTGAATTTGTAGTGAAGATGAGTCACTTGGCCAGCTGAGATGAGAGCTCTGGTTTTACTTTGACCTACTAACTTGTTGGAAAATGAGCAGCTGCCCCATGACCATGGATCTCTATCCACAGTTTGTGAGGACAGAGGCCAGGAGAAGCTCCCACCTCAGCCCCACCTGCCCATCTTCAACCCTGATGATGACCAGCTACTGGCATGGTATTTTCTGTGAACTGTCAACAGGAGAATTGTTGGAAAACAAGTCCCTAAATGCAGGAAACAGCAGAGTGGGTGTTCTGTAAGAACAGAGTCGCTGTTCTGGAGGGGGAGAATTTGCCCCAGCTTCACCAATTTGTAGCAATTCTAGGCAATTCTTTCTAACAATAGCAGTCTGAAATCAAAGATTTTTTTTTTGCCACCTTCAGGTCAATAGAGCTTTGAGTTATTTTCCCCAGAAGAAGCACAACATTTAAAGCATACTGTGCATAAATGAAGATACATGATAAAATCTAACTTAAGTGCTGCCCTCTGTCAGTGAGAAGCCACTGCCCCTGGTGTTGTCCCTCCAGGCCCTTGTAAACAGCCTTTCTACAGGTCTCCTGTGGCCTCTTCCAGGGACTGAAAGACACTTAAAAGTCTCTTTCTATTGCTTTCTCAAAGTATCTGTTTTCTACATTAAATATCTCATTCAGAAAAACAAAACAAAACAAAAAAACCCCAAGAAAATCGGAGAGAAAGCATTTAGATATTTTCAATTTCCTCCTATGCCTGCTTTTAAGCCAAAAATAAATGCCAGCCATAAACTCACATTAGTGAATTATATCTTCCTCGAATACAGGCATTTTATTAAGAAAAAAGGTTCCTCTGAAAAAATCTTTCCATTTTTTCCTACATGCTCCTCCAAGATCCAGTCAGCCTTTTAACCCAGCCTCTTTGCTGCTGAAGTTTTTCTCCTAATCAAACCTTTAAGCCTTTTAGAAGTGGCTTAAAAATTAAGGAGATATGCAAAGAAATATCAGCTGACCCTTTTCCATCCCTTCTGGGCTCTCTCACTCTTTGCCACAGGCACAAACTTCTGGCTTCAGAACAGCACTGGTTCATCCTCCCTGCACAGCAGAGCCCTGCTTGCACACCATGCTCTCAAAAACCATGCAATTATTCAGCTTGGAAAAGACCTTTAAGACCATCAAGTCCAGCATTTCCCCCAGCACTGCCAAGCCCACCACTGAACCACATCCAGATGTTTTTTAAATCCCTGCAGGGATTTTGACCCCATCCCTTCCCTGTGCCTGTTCACTGGCATCACTGTCACGGACACAGCAGAGTCACTGCTTTGCCCCTCTTGAAATCCCTCCTCAACCCCCCTGGCTCCTCTGGGCATGGGATGAACAGCAGCCTGACAGTGGCCAGGAGGGCAGGGTGCTGAGGCTGTGGTCAGTTCCTGGTGAAGTGTTTCCAGACCATCTCACATCTCATGAAACAGCTCATGTCACCCCAAGCCATTTGTCCAATCTGTGAATGTTTTTTTTTTTTCTGACCTCCTGGTTAAAAGCTCTTTGAGGAACAGGATAAATGTGCAGCATTTGAAACCAAGCTGCCCTGAAACTCATCCCAAAGGCAACAGGGCAGCTCAGGCCCCCACCCCATACAGTCCTTATTCTGACAGCTGAGGCCACCAGAAGTGAATATTTTGTGAAGTACATGTACAAGCACAAGCTGTGCCAAATCTTCACCATTTATAAGAAACATGTTTTGTTAGACAAGAATAACTTTCCATTACAGTTGAACAGATTTGACAGCAATGGAAAGTTTCGAATGTTCTGAAAGTGGACAATTTGGAATGACAACCAAAGGCAGTGTGGAATCCATCCCTGGAGATTGCTCAGCCACATCTGCCCCTACATCCCAAAGAGGGGCATTTTAGAGACAGATAAAATTTGTTTGAAATGTGTCTCCTGGTACTTAGCTTATTTGGTGCTTTTTTTCTCTGAGCAACTTTATTACTCACAGTGCAATTTCCTTGCTTGCACTTGAAGCAATCCTTCTCCTGCACGATGATTAATCTTGCCTTCTGAAACAAATTTATTCTGTTTTTAGCCATTACTTCATCTCTTTCAGGAAGGCCTTCACACCGAGATGCTGATTGCTGAATTGTTCCAGTTTTGCATCCCTGTAATCCATCCAGGTGCCCTGACAGCAGGCTGTATTTCTTACAGCAGTCACCATGATAAATGGCATTCAATAGGTCACATTTATCTTCCAAGAAAGCCCAGCAGCTCCATAACCAGGTTCTTGTCTGATACGGCACAGGGGGAAAAAAAATAACATTCAAGACAGTTCAAGAGCTTCTAACCTCTCAAGACCCGAAAAGAATGAATTTGTGCTCTGAGCATATTTCAGATTTCCTTCTGCCTTCAGATCCCAGGCCACATGATCACTTCAGAGGCCGAGGGGACGAGGAGCATCTGTCTCTCACCACCTGCCACTGAACCACTGTGCGAGGTGCAGCCACCTCCCTAATGTGCCACCAGACTTGTGGGTGAAGGAGGATTTTCCCAGTGCTGCCCTACAACACCAACACTGGTGACAGCAAGGTTTGTGTGACAGGTAGAGACTGCAGCTCTTTTTTTTTTGAGCAGGTTTTCCAGAAATAAGATGTAGTAGAAAGGCTCGAAGAGGAAAAACCCCAGACACTGTCATGTATGTGCTTGCCAAAAAGCCTTGGGAGTCCCACAGAGGAACCAGATGGCCCCATATGTGATAGTAAAACCAAAAAGACAAGGAGGAAAGGCATTAATAACCATGGCAGCCACCTCATCTCGAAACACATGGCCCTTCCCCACCAAACAATTGCTGTGACTCTTCCCTTTGGATTTTCTGTCTTTTGCATTACCCCAGAAAACAGGAAAAGACAGTCCATGGCCACTGCAGCCATGGGGATAACATTGGCTATGTTTTCCTAGGCAGACCTTTAAACAAAACAAAACAAAACTTAAAAATCATAAGTTAAAATAATCCCCATTTTCCCTATTGATCCTTGGTTCCAAACATCCCCACATGAGAAAACCTATATAATACAAGGAAATGGTCATTTCACAAAACACAGGGCATACAGTATTTCTAGGTCCCAGCAGCTAAAAGAAATAGTTTCTGGCCTTGGAGACTATGCTGGCATCCCCACCTTCCAAAACAAGGAAGTTTAAGAAATTCTAAAAATAAAGCTTAGTGCTTTATTTTCTCTTCCAAGCCTGCCCATTGCAGTTGAGTTGCATTTTGGGGCTTTCCCATGGACATGTTTAAATGCAGCCATCTGTGTTTTACAGTTATCACAGTGATGCCTTTTCCTGGTCTTAAAATCAAGAGGCAAACATGGTTAGAAGGGAAAAAGGGATTTTACCTTGGGATTTATTTAAGGATCCTCAGGTGCACCACAGCCAGGTGGAATGCACCTCCCTGCACCCCGCAGTGCCCACCCACAACAGATCTGGGATCACACTGTGGGTGTCACTAATTAGCACATCTATCAAAGATTCCCCAATGAGAGGCTCCAGTGAGCCCCCTCCCCAAGGAACCTTCCCCTGGCTGGTTCTGTCTCAGGTTCCAAAATGTGTTCTGGAGAGGCCCTTGGGCTCTGGGCACACTGATCCCTCACTGTGAAGCTTCTGAAATGTTCAGTGTCCCAGCCTGGCAACCAAGTCCCAGAATGTGGGCAAAAAGCACCAAGAATCCAGAAACTGTAAAAAGGTATAACAGGGGTATAAAAGAAAAGGCAAAAGATCATCATGGCATCAACAGTGGGGTCCAAGTACAAATATCCTCAATTCAAAACTGAAGATGGAGTAGAGGTGCTATGAGGGAATATCAGGTGGCAGTGCTGATCCTTTCTGTGTGAAACAGGCTCGTAGAGACAAAGAGCCAGCAGGACAGCCTCACCCCTTTTCAATTATCTAAAAAAGTCTAATAAAAAGTGCTGGAACTTTCCTCTGGAGACACTCAGCTTGATAGGAGATGGCCCCTTTCTCTCCATCATATTTACAGCTGCTGCCACCTTGCCAGGCTGTTTCTGGAGACCTTTCCCGTTCCAATTCACATCGATTCATGGCTCAGCAAGGGCCACCCTTCACCTCCAGCACTCTGAGAAATTGCTTTGGAAATTGAGCTGTGCCAAGAACAGGCAGGTGTAAAATGATCTGTGTGTCAGGCAGCTGCACAGGAGCTGATCCCAAGCGAGGGGAGCATCTTCCCATCCCTCCTCCTGACATCTGCAAGGGATGGGGGAAATCAGTGCACCCTGCCTTGTGGGCTGGAGCAATGTGCTGCTGTGGTTTGAATGCGCAAAGTGTCTCCAGCTCACCCCCAAAATAGAGGGATCCATGTCTTCATTACCCTGCAGGCAAAATACCATTATGTGGGTGAACACAGTTATCCCTGGAATAGCAGAAGACCTGTTTTACCTGGCTTTATGCGGGAAAAAAAATTCATCTGTTCATTGCATGACTGCCAATTGAGTAATTAACAATTTAACTTTGCCAGGAAGAAGGGAAGGCCCTCTTTTTCTGAATTTTTTTTCAAGTCTTAAGCTGGCCTCAGGCCTCAGTGAACTTGGTAGTTGCAGTTTTGTACCTGACTGAAATTCTGGCAGCTCTGGGCCAAGTAAACAAATTGATTTAGAATCACAGGACTACTGAGCTTGGAAAAGACCTCTAAGATCATCAAGTCCAACCATTAACCCAGCACTGTAATACCAAAGTACTCCATTCTCCCAGGGAGATTAGCCCCTCAACTGGAAATTATGCTTGAGGAAGAATTATAGGGTAGTTCCTTTTCAAGCAATAAAACATTTCTAGGTAGACTATTTACCTATTCTTCATTTAAAAAAAAATATATATTATGGTCCCACAGTTGTGGTGGCAAAGCTTTGTACAAATGCATCAGCAGAATTTTGGATTTTAATGGAAAAATAATAGTAATTTTCCTTTTTCTTTATGAACTATATAACTTTTCTTTTCTCCTTCTGTAAAAACAGCCTCAAAATCAGAACTCCTGATATGAAATAGTAACTTATTTTTTTCAGCAGATATTTCAAGCCAGAGCTTCACTTAAAACAGCTCTGCAGAGCTGCACAGGAATTCCAGCCCTTTAACACTTAAAAGAAGATGTCTGGTGACTCCTACACAAAAGGTCCTCCACAGGGCTCTCTTCTGTCCCAGAGAAATGCCTTTTCCATTGCCATCATGCTGCCTCTGCAAGACCAATAAAACCTTTTCTGCAGGTCTTGCTTTCAAACTCCTGTCAAAGATGAGGCTGTTAAATAAGGCACTGACACATAAAGTGCATAAGCAAAGGATAAGTCATGAACTGGGGCACTTTTACTGCTGCTGCAGGACATTTAAGCTAAGAAATACTCTGAATTTTAGCCCCAGATGTCCAGGGATTTATTGCTGCCTTGCATCTGAAATAAATTCAGCTTCTGCAATGATCATCAAAAGGGGACAGACAAATCCCTGCCCAGCCTGAAGGTGAGACAAGCTGGGAAATGCAGCACCAGCCTACCAGAGGCACCAGGATGCTGGGCCTGAGCTAGCAGAGGTAATTTTGTGTAGGAGGATCTGGTCCCTCCTTCCTTCCACTACAACTGTCAGTGTGAACAAATCCATGTTCAATGTGAATGGAAATTTCCATCTCTCATAAATCACCTGCATCCTGACAAGTTTATTAAAAACTGAAAAGGGAATTCTAGTAGATTTTTTTCCCACTTTTATTTACTTAGGCCAAACAAAAACTCCCCGTGGGTTTGTTTGCACTCATTTCAATTAACCTATCCATCACAGCCTGAATCTAACCTGGTTACCCTTTTCCCCACCTGCAAAATAATGTCACAGCAAACCAGGTTCACAGAGGAAGACATGGACCAGTCTGCCTTTATAGCATCTTTTTAAGTCCCAGGAAACAAGAGGAGTCATGAAGCACCATCTGCATCTGGAGGAATTGACAAGCCTTTAAAATTTTGTCACAAGCCTAAGGATGGCCTCGCTGGCAGCTCTCAGAGTGCCTCAGCTGAGCCTGGAACACCCTTCCTGGGACCACAGACATTGCCAGTTAATAATAAATGACAAGAACAATCTTTTCTTCCCAAAGAGAATGGGCAGAAGTTTGAGTCCCTGTGATCTGGAGAGAGCTTCTCTGCCTTCAGCAGATGTGCTTCATGTCCATACCCACATCCATGTGATATTCTCTCCCTGATAAATAAACACAGGTACTCTCTGAGGCTAAATGCACTGGTGCAGTAATTGCTGGGGTGGGGGGGAAATGTGTGTGGTTCCCTTCAATCCTCTCTTGTAAACTTGGGGTTTTTTTTGTAAATTCACTTTTCACAAAGGAGAGCCACATGGGGAATTGCCACCTGCACATGTTACCAGCAAGACCCTCTGCATTTTACATAACTTATTTCCCACCTTGAATGACTCAGAGATTCACAGTGCTTGTTTCTAACTCCTATTTGGGAGGCAGTGTTAATTTCCCTGACCAACAATAAATTTTAATGCACAAAACAAAACCATGGAATGCAAATTTTTTCCCTTATATCATCATTTAGCAACTTAATTAAGCACCAGCTTAATTAAGCAGTCAGATTTTAGCTTTCCTGTTTTCATGCCCAATGTACATGTAAAGAGCAATTATATTCCCTCTTCCCAGCCTCCACTTCAGAGTAACAAAGCTGAACTCTTCTGGACTTCACTCCTGTAAAGGCCCCACATTCCCCTGTATGATGTTAAGAGCATTTCTCTGCCCCACTGAGCATTTTCACACAGTGTTTAACCAGAATTTTCTCATCAGTATTTGTTTTTAACCAGCAGCCTTCTAGCCTGATGCCATGATGATTTTTTGCCTTTTCTTTTACACCCCTGTTATCCCTTTTTACAATTTCTGGATTCTTGGTGCTTTTTGCCCACATTCTGGGACTTGGTTGCCAGGCTGGGACACTGAACATTTCAGAAGCTTTGCAGTGAGGGATCAGTGTGCCCAGAGCCCAGGGGCCTCTCCAGAACACATTTTGGAACCTGAGACAGAACCAGCCAGGGGAAGGTTCCTTGGGGAGGGGGCTCACTGGAGCCTCTCCTTGGGGAATCTTTGATAGATGTGCTAATTAGTGACACCTACAGTGTGATCCCAGATCTGTTGTGGGTGGGCACTGCGGGGTGCAGGGAGGTGCATTCGACCTGGCCGTGGTGCACCTGAGGATCCTTAAATAAATCCCAAGGTAAAATCCCTTTTTCCCTTCTAACTGGGTTTGACTCTTGATTTTAAGACCAGGAAAAGGCATCAAACCAACAAGGGAACTTTCTGTCATCAAACCAGGACAGAACTCTGCAATGCAAAATATAATCTGATTTTTACTGCTCATGGGCTTCATGATTATCCCTTTCCTTCCCAGTGATCTCCTCCTGACACTTCACCACTTTGTATCTTTAGCAAAGCTCAGGTGCTTTTTTATTTTCATTTTATGTTACCAATTCCATCTGCTCATGGAGATCTCCTTAAAAATCTTGCATGAATCAAAGTTTGATCTGCTTCACTCATAATTTCTCTCCTGGCACCATATCCATGATACCTTGGCTCCAGGTACTCTACTCTTAGGGCTTCTCTGGCTGATTTCCTCTTTGCAAAATTTACTTATGAGCCTCAGCTCATCCTGCATAGAAGAGACAGCCCCATTTCTCCGTAGAAGGCCGACTTACTCAAGTCTCTTGTGACTGGAGAGCTGTGGGAGTACCTCTGGCTACATGGCAGAGGGAAAAATGTTTTTTTTTAATTTGCACTATTGGTGTAGTAGGTGAGTCAGAGACGTGTGACTGCTGTGGGGAAAGTGGGCGAGAGAAAACACTTCAGATAAAGAGAGATTCTTGATTATGTGATGATGTCAGAATTAAAATTCAAGCTGATTTCCTGAAAGTCTGGTGTTCAAAAGAGACAGTAGTACTACCAGCATTTTATGCTCCTTCAGGCTTTTTTAAGCTGGCACATGAAAACTCAGACTGTACTTTTTGAGAGTTTTTCTCTCTACAGTTCATCACATTTCTATATTTCAGATGGAAAAAAGTTGTCAACTGTATAGTTTTTGAGGGGAGAGAGGTGTGAAGAAGGTTTCCAGGACTTCATGATTCCCAGCTAGAAGGAATACAAGAAGTGCTTCCCCATGTGGGTTCTTCTAAGAAGGTTACAGCCCACCTCTTCCTAATTAAGCACCTCAGATTTGCTGAAAGCTGGGAAGTCAAGCTGATGTTCTGCTGGTAACAGTTCAGTAATTATGTTTAACCTGTGCCAAAAGTGATACTTTTTCACTCAGTCTAATGATTGTGTGGATGCTGGTTTCTCCAAGCAAGCATCTGTGGGATTAGGAGAAATGAAACAGGACCTCATGTCTAACTTGGCAAATAAAGAATATTTTGTGTAAAGACATCTGCTGTTGAAGTCACTCCACTGCCTGGATGTTATGTATCTTTTTTTCTTTTTTTTTTTTTTTTTGGTTTTGGCATGTCTATAAAATAGGACAGCAATTTTTAATGATACTGTAGACCACAGACCTATTGCAGTGAATCCAGAGGAGGCCACAAAGGTGCTTGGAGAGCCAGGGCACCTCTGCTGTGAGAAAAGGCTGAGAGAGCTGGGGTTGTTCAGCCTGGAAAAGAGAAGGCTCCACAGAGACCTTAGAACATTTTCCAGAACCTAAAGAAGTTCCAGGAGAGCTGGAGGGAGACTTTGGACAAGGGATGGAGGGACAGGACAAGGGGGAAGGGCTTCAAACTGACAGAGGGCAGAGTTAGATGGGATATTGGGGAAAAAACTCTTCCCTGTGAGGGTGGGGAGGGCCTGGCACAGAGTGCCCAGGGCAGCTGTGGCTGCCCCATCCCTGGAAGTGTTTCAGGCCAGGTTGAATGGAGCTTGGAGCAACCTGGGATAGTGGAAGAACTCACTGCCCATGGCAGGATAAGCTCTGAGGTTCCTTCCAACCCAAACCATTCTGTGATTCTATAATTCTATAATGTGATTTTTAGACTGGTCTGGGGCACTTTATATCACTGCATCTAAATTAGGGGGCTGTGCAAAGAAGTAAAAAATGTAACTAAATCCTCTTTACAGCTCCCTCATAAAGGGAAATGTGTGCAGAGGGACTTTACTGTGAATGACAATTAGCTTTGCTGGACTGAATTATTTTTTTCAGCTAAAACAAAAATACTCATGAGGAGGCATAAATTGCAACCTTGAGGCTGAACCTCTTTAATATTCAATGAACAAGGGAAATGAGTCTGACTGCTAGTGGAGGGGCAGACAGGAGGGAGAAGGAATGTAAGCATGTCAGCACAGGCCTACTTGATCTTTTAGTTTTCTTAGACTCCTGCAGCTCTGTCCATCCTCTAATCCTGATCCTGGTCCCTGCAGCATCTCCCAGTGGCTTGGCTGGGGCAGCAGGAGTGAAAGGAGCAGGAGAAGGGGGGCAGTGCAGAGATGAGCACGTCCCAGTCACAGAGGGATTGCCAGAATGCTGGACAGAGCAGGAACTCACAGGTAACTTCCCTGCCTTGCACACACACAGTGCTGCCCCCAGATCAAAAATCTGTAGATTTAGTGCTCTTTCTAGGGGAGCTGCACAAGTGGCAGTCACTTGGATCAGATGCTGACCAGAGGAGAGCTCCAGCACACACTGATCTGGCTGCTCCCTTGTGAGCAGACACCAAAGACAGGGAAATGAGCAGTTCAGGTAAATAAAAGAAGGTCAAGCCCATTTGCCTGCTTAGAATCCACTTCCATTTTCCCTGTGCACCTGTGTGGAAGGGTCCCCCACTCTCAATATCTTCCCCCTGTGATGTCAGAGAGCAGGGCTCTGCCACTCTCTGCTGCACAGGTGCTGAGCACCAAGGAAGCCTGGCAGCAATGAGAAGAGCCCACTCCTCCTTCTGCTTCAGGCACTGCAGCTTTTGACTCTTATCAGTGGGCATATCTCACCCTGACCCAAATAGCAAATGTCCTGCAGTGCTGCATGTTCTGGCCAGTCTTACCAGGCTCACTCCTCTCATTCCTGATCCCAGGAAACCCACATGTATCCCTGATGGAGCATCTTTTAATCCTGTGCCTAAGAAATAAATATATTAAGAAAAGCCAGGAAGAAAGACATCACTCTTGGTCTTCTCAAAGCTGCACTGGGCAAACACACAGGCTTGCCACATATTTCCCTGGGTCCACAAGGAGAAGAAGGGCTGGTAAGCTCACATCTGACTGACTGGTAACCCACCAGGACAGGGATGGGAGCCAGCTGCCATCTGAAAGCAAGCAGGGAGAGCACAAAAGCTATGGGGGAACAGAGAGATTGTCTTTAAATGGATTAGCTGCTCACAGAATATTATAACATTCTTACCTACTCCCAGTTCCAGGGCTTTCCTGACACTCACGTGCTTTATGATCCTACTCTCACTAGATAAATACCAAAAAACAGAAGGAGCATAAAAGTGATCAGCAACAGAGGCAAACACAATGTGTAGAGGAGTGGAATGCTGCTGAAGCACCAAGAACCAGGGAATCAAAACCAGTGACCTTAGAGAATATTCACATTTCACATGAAACTACCAATGCAGCAATCATTTCAAGGTACAGGGGCAGACATTTAAGTGCCATAAATCTCTGACAGAACTCTTAAGTAACCACTGAGCCTCTACTTAACAGGCAGCAGTTTGGGAGCAGGGTTATAAATTTTCTGGAAGGTACAAATGAAACCAGGCAGAAGATATTTTAAAGTCATAGAGAATGAGAAAAGACACCTGTAGATGTTCTGGCAAAGTTTTGTCTCCTGCCAGCATGCCACTCCTGATTTCATACCCCCAAGTCAGAGTTAAATTATTTTCAGTTCAAATTAGCACAGCCATTTGGGCTGGCTTGCAAAGGTCAGCTCAGCAGGCAGACTTGTTATCTGCCTTGAAAGGCAGCACCACGTTGAGCAGATCAAAAGTTGTATTTACATTGCCCAGCCAGTTCCCAGCCATGGAAAGGCCTGGCCTGCACCTGTCCCTGCATCTAAACAAGGCTGTGACATTCACCTTGGAGACCTCTCAGCTTCCTCTCCACAAAGGGAACATCAGCATCACAAATTATCCAGAGATGAGCAGGAGAGGCACAGCCTAGGCCAGGTATTTGGCACACCCCTAACCCCAGCCACCTGAACAACCTCCCTTGGTGAGGTGGGTCCTCAAAACACCCATCACTTTCTTATCTCATTAAAGTAGCCTTTGAAGCAGGAGGACAAGCTGACCCTTGAATCACTGGTGATGTGATGTCCATTCACCAGGCAAGGGACACTTGGGAGAGAAATGAATGGTTTAACACCCTCCCCTGTGTTTTACCCCGGCAGAGTGAGCTGCTTCCCAGGGTTCACCTGCCTAGAAACCCCCACAAGTTTGCTGCTTTTATTATTCAAGCTTTTCTACTGCCGCTCCTTGACTGCAAATAAAGATCAGAAACAAAAGGGCTTCACCTGAGCCTGTGTATCTCAGAGCACAGCTCAGGAATGTGCATCATTCTGTATCTTCCACCACCTGCTGTAATCACAGTAGAGTATTTTAAAAAGTAGAGCTCAGGGTTTGTTATATCCCCCCCACACTTGTTTGAAAACCAAATAAATGGATGTCCAACCCCCCCCCAAGGTGCTGCTCTGTGAGGGAGACTTACCAGGGACACTGAGGGCATCACAAACCTTCACTCCCCACATGCACAGGGACTCTGTTACTACAAGGTGTGTAGCAGGACCAGGAATTAGCAGAGGTTGGCTTCCTCTGAGCTTCCAGGTTCAAAATTATCATGGAAAGTGCTGCTGTGATCCCAGCAAGGGGATGGTGGCCCTGAGCAACATCAGCAACCCAAACCCTGCCCCAAACCCTCTGCTTCTCCCACATCCCAGCATGGTCTTCCCTATCAGCACAGGTTAAGCCACCCCAGGTGCTCAGCAGCACTTGCAGGCTGTTACTTCCAAATATATGGGAAGTCAGAGTGGCTCTGAGGAAGCTGGGCAGCTTGTTTGGCAAGGGGGGTGTGAGAAAAGAGAAAATGATGTGGGTTTGAGAGGTGTGTGCAGCACTACAGTCAGGACGATGAGGACAGGGGTTGGAGGGATGTGGGGCCTGGGAGAGGGTGGTGCTGGAGGAGACAAGAGTTGGATTCTTGGCATCTGTTGATTTAGGCTCTTGAGAATATTTGTACTCTTCCAGAAGGTTTTATTTTGNTTCTTTTTTTTTTTTTTTTTTTTCCCAAATATGCAGGAGAGGTAGCTTTCAAATGGTGCTTAGGGCTCAGCATTGCAAAAGGCCAATCTTGGATATGACTGCACTGGGGGTGTGAGGGAAGAACACATTTATGGGACCAGGGGGATGGGACATGAAATGGGCTTATTTTCAAAATTAACATGTTGGGCACACACACTCATCTTGTAAGTTATAAGAATTCTGGAGGTCAGTCTTTATCCTTGAGGATGTTTTGTAAGGTCTTTACTCTCCCTCAGAGACACAGGAAACTCCAAGGCAGTAAAAGCTGGGGGTTCATGTTGAATTTTAACTCCTGGCTGCAAACTCCACATGCTGAAACAAACACACTCCATTTGAGCAAAACCAATGTGTGTTCTTTTGAGATACTCAGTTTTTCATCGAGGAAGAAATTTCCTGTCTAGCTGCAGGTGACATTTAAAATCCAACCTAGTATTTTAAAATATTACAAAGAAGAATATTTAGATATAAAGCTTAAATGAAAATAAGGTTACTTGAGACTTGTCACAAGATTTCACTAGCCCACAGCTGTACCAATGTCTCTACCAACTCCTTATGTGTATTTGGGTTTTACATTCAGACACAGAGAGAACTGCAGCCTGGCCTTGGACAGGTGTCACTGTGGCCATGTGGAACTGAGATGAAGGTGAATTAATGAATGAGTCTAAGGAAAGACTTCAAATTTAAAACGTTGGGTAAGTGTTTAAAAATCTTGTTCTCTGTGTAAAAAGAAATTCTTCACAAAACCTTTGTGATTGAAAAAGAGAAAGCCAGCAATTTGGCTGAAAATATTTTGATGTCACATTTTTATACAAAAAAACCCCACACAAATGGGCAAATCAAGCACTTAAACAATTGTTTGTTCTGAAGCACTTTGGATAATGTTCACCAGCTGTTTCTCTCCTCTGGTTGTTCTTAAACACCAAATGCTAACTTTTAAAAACCTTCACCTATGAACCAGAGTAAATGCTTGTTTCAGCTCTGAGCCTCTGGATCTGATACTGATTCTGGTTAAAGCAGGTTTTAGAGAACAAAGAATTTTTGGGTAAGAGAGCAACTCGGTGACAAGGAAACTGAAAAGCTCTCAGTGCTGTGCTGATGCCTCCACACTGTGCTGCTCATGGTTTACACGGTGTGAAAATGGAGGAAGAGACATTTGTTCATGTACCTCATATTTGCTACACCACCACCAAAAATAAACAAACCATGTGCAGAGACCCTTCTTTTATGGCAAGAAATATCATCAAGATGTAAAAATATTAGATGAGCTACATACCCTTAGTTATGCACTACTCATTGGACTGCACTGTTATGCAAGGGCAAAGTGTGTGCACATGTCCAGGGGAGAGGAAAAATGCTCCTTTTTGCACAGTACGTGTCCAGCTCCCAAATGTCAAGATAATCCCAGTGGCCACAAGAAGGAGAAATTCTTACATTTAGTAACATTTATTTCTGCATTCGGTATCAAGTACATAAGTGCAAATATTCAGAGTCCATAATTAAGTCCATTAGGAACTACAGAGAATGTAATACAAATCGTAATAAATTGAACATGCTGGAACTTTCCAGTTACCATACATGTAAATCAGCCTGTCAATCCTTTACGACAAAAGTACTGGGTTTTGTTTGCTTTTTTTCTCCTTTTTTTTTTTTTTGAGTTATACAAAACTGATTACCATAAGTACCGATTACTGTTTATTTCATTTGTGCTGGAAAACACTAAAACATCAGTCTACAATTCTATATAGTTAATAAAGATGAATCCAACCAGCAACCCAGTGACGTAGAAGCAATTTTAACTATTGCATCAAGTGCGCTAAGCAGGAAAGCCCCTAGCCACATGTAACATTAAAAGTTATAGAAGCAATGCCAATAGAAGAAGGAAAAACACTAAAAAAAAAAAAAAAATTAAATAAAGAGGTCAATATTATTTAGGCTCTCACCATCATGCACTTTATAAGCAACACAAAAAACCACATCTAGTACACTTTTCTCTTTACTACACTTTAGTGCTTGACACAAGTGATTGCAAATATTCTAAGTGCAGAAGCAGCAGGGGAAAAGCACTGCTTCTGAGTTTTATGTTTCTAAGATTATGGTGTCAAGAAAAAAAAAAGAATGATAAATTTGCAGTAAAGTGTAAGAACAGAGCTGTTTTCACTCCAGATTTCCCCATTATGCACTACTGTAGTCGATGAATCCTCGATGTCTGCTTCACTCTGCCTTTCTCTTAGCACCTGGGATTTTAGCTTGAATCCTAAAAAATAAAGAGGAAAAAGGAAAAGGATTATATGGTGAGGCAGTTGTTCCATTCCAGTGGTTCCCCACTTGGACTCTTACCCAGGGATAATCTCTAGACCATGTTCAGTGTGTTGTCTCAACAGGTGAATTAAAGTGCCATGAGAAATGGAAGCGATGCCCATCTAGGTGTTCTTACAGCCCTGGTTTTTGGCAGTTCATGTAATCTTGGGATGTGTTCAGTGACATTCTGCCCCCAACATTATTTCTCCATGGTCCAATGTCTATAGAAAGCCAGGAAGGAAGTCTAAAACCTGAATTTTCAGTACAAAATTTCACCCACATCTGCCTGTTCTGTGGGGGTTTGAAACACTTAAGATCATGGTGCTCCCAGGTTATTTCCTTTCTGTTACAGGGTGGTGTTCTAATTCCTACTTTGCTCATTAATGCTATTAACCCCCCTGAATGCCAAATAAAAAAAACAGGCTTGGAGTGGTCAATGGGGAAGAGAATTAACTCATTCCTTCCTGTTTGTCCTGGCCAGGTGTGGACAGTGTGGACATCACTCCACGACTGGGCTGCTCTGTCCATGGTTCCCCCAAAGGGCAGGAGAGGGGAGAGGAAGCCTGTGTTTCTCCAGGGATCTGCCCTCCCTCAGCCTCTCCCTTTCCAGGATCTGGGCAGGACACTACTGATAGGACACAGTGTCCCCAGGAGCAGCCAGGACCCAGCCACCCCCAGGGCACCACAACAGCCTCACAGCAGGAGCTGTGGTGCTCTCAGCTGCTGGACTCACTTTGCCACCACCGTGTTTATGTGGGTCCGCACCAGCCCCAAGTATTGATCGATCTGTGCCTGCAGAGAGCAAGAGGAGACCGAGTCAGCGAGGCAACAACGAGGCAGAGCCACCCAGAGCCACCCCAAACACACCGTGCAGACAGACCTACCTGGTACTTGTCATATACAACGGGGAGAGTAAACATAGACACCACAGCTGAGGAGGAAAAGAGCACAGGGTTATGTTCCTGCAGATCAGATCCCTCCAGAGGAGAGACCTACTTCAGTGGCAAACACAGCATCGTGCCACTTGGTCAGCTGATGCACCTGGGAGCTTTGCATTGGAAATGCACTTTGCTCAAGCCTCCCCAAATATGGAATTCCCCATCGCTCTGGGACTGGGAGCTGCAAAACCACAAACTGCAAAGTAGCTCTGGCAGGAGGGACAGGGTAATAGAACAGTGAATATTTACTGGGAAGGGAAATAAATGGTGGTGGTTTAACTGAGGGGAAGGTATGCCAGGGATAGGCTGTTTTGTCTAAGTCGAAATCGAGGGGGAGTTCAAGGCAAAAATAGATTTTTTAAAAAAATGTTGGTTTTTACCCATTATCAGAAGAGTCAGGCCATTGAAGAGGGCTCCCACGTAAGTCAGCAGCCACATTAGTACTGCAAACTGAATTAAAAATGGATCATTACATCACCTCCAGTGTCAGCATAAGAAGAAATTAGTTTGCTTAACTAGCTACCATAACAGCACATTAGCCTTTCTTAATGTGGGAGTGGTTAATTAAGGCACATTAGGAACTAGGTAGTTTTTCTAGGTGTATAAACCCCATTTTCTGTTCTGCTTCTCACCCTCTCAGCTGAGCTTTCATGTCTATTTAGGGCTTCAATTGCACCCACATAGGACTCTGCATTGAGAATGGCATAGGCAGATTTCTGCACCCAATTTTTATGATGGCAGGGGTCATCCCAAACAGGTTAACCAGAGCCCTGAAGTGATAATCCCAGGGACTGATAATGCTTGAGGCTGAGAGATGGGTACATTTTCCTGAAATTCTTTACTAATTTAGGAGCCTAACCCATGTGTGCTCTCTTAAAGGTCTCCTCTTTGCTGTAAAGGACACCTGCTTGAGTGTAAGGCTAAAAATCAATAATTATTTCAGCAGGGAGTGAAAAGAGACCTTCATCCATTGCAAGAAATGCCACCAGTAGAGGAAATCCAGATTAACAGAGGGGAATATTATTTTATAGCAAAACAATAGAAAGCATAATGCAGAGATGCTTCTAGAACTGACGTGGAGCTAAGGTGGTTCTGCAAATTTATCGTATTACCTATCAATACATTCAAATGCAGAGTGCCAAACCTCTAAAGTGCTGGAAACAAGCAATTTTAAAGTCAAAAAGCAGAGCAACTTTCATATTTGAAGCTACACAGAATTAGGTTTCATGACAACTCTGTCAACAAGGAAAGCAGCTCTTTGAAATGTAGATTGATCCTCTAGAGAGGGGTTAAAAATATTTCAAGCAATCTTACTTTTAAAGAATCCACGAGGTCCTGAACGAGAAAGAGTCTCCTCAGCTCTTTGACTGTGCTGTTGACGTATAGCTGGAGACAATCTGTGTATTTCTGGATCTGGTCCTGTGAAAGATTCATCTCCATCTCCAAGTAGGCTCTGCCAGAAACAGGGGTCCTGTTACAAATCCGGGAAGTTTCCCCTGCTGTTCATGCTCGTACCCATCCATCCCATCATTCATTCCCTCCTTCCCAGACCTCCTTTCTGTAAGCAACTTGTTCCACCAGCACAGCCTCCTCACCTTGCATGACCCATCTCCCTGGGTGATGGCTGAGCTGGGGCTGTTTTTGCCTCCAGCCTCACCCTCTTCCCACAGAGAGCCTGGTCTTGATGGGATTTCTCTCTTTTCCTCACCGAAAAGGGGATACAATTCTGACCTGGGAGGTTCCCTCACAAATTTCTGTGCTATTCTCTGAGCTACTCCCCCATACTGAGATGCAGCTCAGAACTGACCCAAGTGAAGCAGAAGGAGCAGCACCCCAACAAGACTCTTTTTCTGTGTGTCTGTTTGCAAACCACACCAGTTCCATGACCTGGTTTACCAACAGGTTGGCACAGCAGAGGGGAAAGCATCACTGTCCTCATGGAGCAAACCCCCCAGACTCTGTGGAGAGTGGGGAGGCACTGGCACCATCCTTTAGATATTGGGTTGCTGTAGAAAAGACATAGATTGTTTCCTTCTATGCCCAATAGATTGTGCCCAGAAACAACGCTGGTAAGCTGTATTATCCCTAGCTCTCATGAAACTCTTTTTTCTCTGCTTGCTTAAAATTGCCTGTATCTTTTTGAGAAAAAAAAACCAACCCTGTCTTGGAGGATGACGATTTTTGTGGTGTTTTGTTTTTCTTTTTCCCTCTGGGATCTAAGCCGACAGGGCCTTACAATTTTTTGAGACACCGTGGAACAGAAAATAATATTATTATTGTTATTGTTATCATTATTATTATTACTATTACTATTACTATTATTATTATTATTTCCTGCTTTCTGAGCACGAAAGCAGCGCTCGGGCATCGCCACAAAGCCACTCACTTGAAGGGGTGGCCCTCGTCCGTCTTCTGCACAGCCTGTAGGACCGATTTGTAGATTCTGAAGCTGATGGTGGCCGAGAGGCCGGCCAGGGCCAGGTAGGCCACGACGCTGACGACGCTGAACTGGGTCAGGGAGAAGAGCAGCAACAGGAGGCTGCCGAACACGATCCCCGTCTGTTTGATGTCGCGCCAGTACAACAGGTCGATAGCTGTGGGGGGAAAGACCAAGTCGTTAAAAGTGGCCATCGAGGGTGGCCACCGTGGCCACTGTGACCCTTGCAGGAGGGTGAGGGGAGCAGCGATGCTCCTGCTCACGGCAGCATCAACAGGAGCTCCTCAGCAGGAGCAGGGAAGGCACTTGAGGGATGCGCTGAGGAAACGACAGCCGATGACCTGCTTGAAATCCTTGTTTTCCTCATGCCCGTGCCTGGGTTAGACAAGATGGGTGAGTATTGCCAACAGCAGCACGGTGGGTGGGTCTCTTGCAGCAGCAAGGCAAGTGCAAGCTGGGGTTTGGGTTTTTGCTAGGGCTGTATGAAAGATTTCAACCTTCCTTGCATTTATTAAAAATTCCGAATTTTTATTTCTTTTTTTCACAAGTTCAAATGCCAAATGCTTGATCAAAGCGTTTTCCAGTTTTGGTTGTTGATAAGTGAATGAGAAAGTTTGGGGCTAGCCACTATAAACCACTTTCCCATTCAAAATTTTGACAATTCGATTTTGTTCTTTCATTAGTTCTGAGAAAGGAAAAGACTCCTGGCTTTACCACTGCTTAATAGTTCCATGAGTAGGAAACCATTTTTCAGGTAAGGCCTTCAAATACAGAATAAATCTCTCTTGCTACTCAATCCCACCATCTCAGAAATACTAAAAAAGCTTTCTGCTTGTTATGTAACTTCTCCTGTCCACAGGAGGCGGTGATTAGAACAAAACAAGTGCATAAGACCCTTTTCAACTAGTGCATTTTTACATTTGTTAAGCAGTTAATTTTTACAGTGTTTTTCACCCACTTTACAGTTTACTTCAATCTCTCCAGAAAAAAATTTTAGCATCGGAGACAGCCACTAAAAAGCAAAATTTAATGAAAGGATTGTGGAATATCCAGTCCATAGAGGTGAATTTAATCTGTTTACACCCACAACCTGTTTCTGAGAGGACTCTTCATCCAGCCAGAGAATGTGCTCATGACAATCTAAACAAAACAGCTTTAATTTCACACACTGCACAAGTCCTCAATAACAGCTTGAACACACCACCAGCCAAACAGATTTGAGAGATGCCACTTGTCAAATCATTCTGAACAAAGAGTAAATTCAGGAAAACTGCAATCTGTCAGGGGAAAAAAAAAAAAAGAAGTCACCGATACTAAAAGAAACAAAATTAATCCAGCCTCCTAGTCCTTATCATCTAATCTCCAAAAATTGTGAGTCACCACGGTGTGTTTGCCTCGAGTCAATGAGTTTTATTACTCATTACTATTACACGTATTAGCCTGGCTTTACAGTGATGGGCTTGAATGCAAAAATTGGGGTTTTATTACTGAGCTCTCTTCTCTTCGTGCACCATTCACACCCAATTACATTCTCCATCAATTCACACTCTATAATAACCTTCTACTATTTTTAAGCATTCAGCAGCAGACCTGTGATCACGAGCACACATGACTGGATCCTATGGGCTGCCTGGAAGCCACGGGACAAGGGCCTTTGGTGCCTGTTTTGGGTTCCTGGGTGCTGACTCCACCAAACAGGGACCCATCTTTTACAGATATTTGCCCATGTCTGTGGATGCTGAAGGCTTGGTCACAGGGAGATTTTCCAGCTTTCTGCCATTGTCTGTGTGAAAGTCCTTGCTTTCACAAGGATGCTGGCTGAAAACAGGTTTTTGTAAACCAATCCCTTTATCTTGCAGGTGCAAGATTGTTGTGCTGTATTGTTGTGATACTGACTGGAGAAATATTTTGAAATGGGTGTTGTAGGGTTTAACCAATCATTCCAAGAGGTGGATGGTCAAGAACCAATAACCTTATGCCATTCAAACAAACTAAGATATATAAATGAGTCTGTAAATTACTAAATAATTCCATTCCATTTCTTCCTGGACCCTGCCTATGTGGTTTCTTACCATCCCTGGTACAACAGTGACACGTCTGCTTCCTGCAGAAACCCTGGCACAGGGAGTGGGGAATGCTCCAAAATGCAGCTACAGCATTGTCAGAGCACCTGTATGAGGAGGTTTAGCAGCAGACACAGCTGTGCTGCAGGAGACCCACAGATTGCTCAGTGATGAGATGATGTAGCACACCACTCCATCCTTGCAAACCATCCTTACAAAATGGCACCCAGAACACAAGCAGGCAGGTTTCTGTTTGTTTTCATATTCTTTTTCAGGAAAGGTGCTGCAAAATCCTGCAGCACGACAGCTGTGTGCTTTCACCAGCATTTGGACAGGAGGTATTGTATTTTCTGTGAGGGTGGTGAGGCCTTGGCACAGGTGGCTGACAGAAGCCGTGGCTGCCCCATCCCTGGAAGTGTTCAAGACCAGGTTGGGTGGTGCTTGGCACCAGTGGAAGTTGTCCCTGCCCGTGGCAGGAGGGTTGGAATGAGATCATCTTTAAAGTTCCTTCCAACCCAAACAATGCTACGATTCTGTGATTATTCACAAGCTGGTACTTTTGTGCTCAAAAATTACTTTGTCAGAGGACAGCACTGGAAATTTATGCAAATCTGACTTTGAGATACTTAAGTTTTCTATCCCACAAACCCTGAACATTAAATTAAATAAGCCCAGGTGAGCTGGTGTATGTGGCACATCATCTGCTGATGACAGAAAAAGGACACATAGCAGGGGAAAACACTCCCTGGGACACGGGCAGTAGAGAGGCAAACAAATGAGAGCTGAGCCAAGAAATACAAACCTGACTCCAACAGAGTTCCCTGAGTCAATCCCAATTAATTATAAGATCCAAAATGAGCAACTAAGCCTTTTTCTTTCGATGATCTTCCAACCCATACTCCTGCAGACTGGCAGTGGGCTGCAGTCTCATGCAGAGAGATGCCAAACTGCATTTTCTCATTCCCCTCATGCAGGAAGATGCTGAGTTCCTCAAGACAGACTTGACCAGGAATGTGTATACCCTGAAAGCTGTCTGTTCCTGCCATGGAATGACTGGGATATTTACTCAGCTGTATCAGGTAAGGAAAGGATCAGAGCGAGATGGACAGAAGCCAAGTGACACAGTTCTGGGGACATGTGTGCACGAGGGAGGAGATGAAAAGCATCTGTCCTCTTTCTCCAGCCAAAGGAGACCTGGACAAGAGGGATCCTCTGTCTTTTAGACCTGAGGCAAATATTCCCACATGCATGGAAAAAACAAAAGTGCCAACTGCTAGTTGGAAAATCTCAGCATAGAAAAGGGAGATCCGAGTTAAATGATCTTTACATGGCTCTCCCAGTGCCCAGGTCCAGCCTGGGAACACATTTCCCCCGCCCCCACCCATGGCCTGCCAGATCTGTCAGGATTTTCAAGGGCAAGAAGCACATCTGCCTTCTCCTCATCTCCCTCGAAGGGATAGGGAGCTGCAGCACTGCTGCCCTGCCAAGCTGTTCGGGTGGGATTTGCTGCTCCTGCAGCCATTCCTCCTCCTCTCCCTTAAGGAGAAAGGGCTGAGCCAAACCTCTTTGGAAAAGGTGACACAGGAGGGAGGTGAACCTCACTGCTCCTTGGGCAGGGAAGGGGGAGAAGGAGAATCCAGAGCTAGAAGTCAGTGGAGACCTGGGGAGAATTTGGCTGAAAGGCCTCAGGGATTTGAGCTGTATCAGTTCCTGTGGAATTTAGATGCTGCTAAAAACACCTGAGCTACACCCGACAGAGCCTTGTTTGCTCCTTCAGTTGCAGCTTCAGTCACTTCAAAGGCTTTTTACATTATTGGAATAGAATAGAATAGAATAGAATAGAATAGAATAGAATAGAATAGAATAGAATAGAATAGAATAGAATAGACTGACTATTTCAGTTGGGAGGCACCTACAACCATCACCTTCTCTAACAGCCTGACCAGCTCAGGGCTGACCAAAAGCCAAATCATGTTGTTGAGGGCATTTTCCAAATGCCTCTAAAGCACTGACAGTTTTGGGGCACTGACCATCCCTCTGGAAGCTTGTTCCAGGGTTTTACTACCCTCTTGGTAATGAAATGCTTCCTTGCTGAGACAGTAGTCAAACACATTTTTGTCCTACATTTCCTTAGGTAAACAAATCTCCCTTAAAAGCAGGCAGAGGTGCACTGGGTGAAGAATGCACCAGCTGGGATCATTTGCCTGGCTTCCTCAGAGTGCCATTTTCTCCTGTAACCATTTAAACCAGAGCCAAAATACCTGTCACATCAGTGTCTGGTGCTGTAAATAGAGACCAAGGGGCACAGGAATAAGAAATTTTCTTCTTGAGCATCAGGTCAATCCAGCCTTGCATCAACCCTCCTCACACCCATTCTTTTTCATTCTAAACAGGAAGGAAAATGAAAGATGAAGTTGTCCACCACATTTATATGTCTGCTTTGAATTTCAACTCAGCCTACATTCATGTAAAACCGACTAAGATACCAAACAACTCCTCCCAAACACTCTCTGACCCCATGGGTTTAATGCCTCTCAACAGCTCACTAAGGATAACCAGTGCCTGAGCCTTTGCTGAAGGGCAGCTGTTCCTGCCTGCACCCCTTCCTTGGCATAGTGAAGAGCCATCCAGCCAGGCTCAGAGCAGCCTCCCCAGCACATGGGGACACAGTGGGAATGAGGATGGCAGGGCCAGGGGCCGAGCTGCAGCCGCAGCTTTCACACACACACTGCTCTGCAGAGCCACTCGCCAGCACACGCTGGCCCCGCGCTTGGCCAGGCTGAGACAGCTTCCAGCCCAGCTCCAAGGTGGGTACAGCATTCCCCAGATAAATTAAAGGACAGAGGATCCCTCACAGCACGAATTAGCCAAGTGATAATTTGGTGCTTTGGTCAATCAGAAGGGAAAGAATAAAAGGTCCCAGTGTGGTGCAGGGTCCTGCAAGCGCTGGGTGTGTCACTGGGAGGGGGTGTGTGTGTGCATGGTGCTGCCCAGACCCCACCACAATGGCCCAATTCTGAGCAATGCACGCTGAATATTCATGAGGCAGGAGGCTGGTGCCACGTGAGGCTGTTGATGTGTGATGTGCATGCAATTGGACAGGGGCTCAGTCTGTTTGGCTGAGCAAAGTCCACTTCCGAGAGCCAAAACGCCAACTTCAAACCACCCAGTTTTCAGTGAGGGTAAAGGGGTTTGGGCATTGAAATCAGCCTTGGCTTCACTTGAGGGTTGGGCTCCTTCTGTGTTGAAAATCACTCCTGCAAAACCCTGGCCGTGCCCATTAGCATGCAGAAGCTGTTCAGCTGTAGCTTTCCATGATCTCCCTTCAGCCTCCTGGAAGGAGGGAAGCAACATCACTCACTTTGCACTCTTTACAGTACAACTCACCAGAGGTCTGAGTCATTTGTGGGAGTATAAAAGGACTCTGGGTTTCGCCAGAGCTGCCTCAGACTCAAAACTATTTGCATTTATTAAGGAAGACTTACCAGCCATCTTTAAGACAGCAGCGCTGCAGGTCACTGCCGCTGCCTTTGAAGGATTTTTCTGGAGAAGCGTGTCTGATGAGCTGTTTATCTGCAAGTATCTCCTGCTTGTGCTTTTTAATCCACAGCAGAACTTGCAAGATGTTACTCAAGTAGTCCTCTAGTTGAAAGATTTTTCAAGAATGCCAAAAGAGTGCTTTAAAGCCATACTTTATGGCAGAACCTCATCTGACTAAACTAACGGGATCCTGCCCTTGGGGCCAACTCCCAGACTAGCAAAGGTGAACTCTGTGGTACAAGAAACCACCTGTCAATATGAACAGCTGGTAAATACCCCTGTTTGTGGGGCAAGCTAAAATTAACCTCACAAATGTAAGAAACAGCAGCAGCAGGCTGTGCTTGTGCCAGCAAGGAATGGCTCCCTGGTGCCTGAAAGCTCTCACAGCTCTCACAGCTCCTACCATGACTTGCAGCAGAAAATGTTTCTGATCCTCAGTGTTTGGTGCCAAAAAAGCCAGAAGACAGATGTGGGGGCTGGAAAGGGCAGTGCCAAGGTAGACTAATTAAAAATGCTCCTGAATCTATTCTCCTTAGGATCTGGAAACACAAGGGCTGGGCTTTGGTGGTTTGCACAGACCCCAGAAGCCTGGTGGTGTGGGGCAGCTGCAGGGCTCCAGGCTCAGCTGAGCAGAGATCCCAGAGGGGGAAGAGAAGATCTGAACCAAGTTGTAGCTAAAATATCCTCCTGCATGGTCATGCTTTCCAAAAATACTTCTGAAGGGAAAAATGGGGATCTTTCCTTTCCATGTCTCAAAGAAAGCACTTAAATATGAAAATTAATGATGGACCAAGCAGAGACCAGACAACTCAGGTCTTCCGCAGCTTCTCCTCTGAAAATCTCTCCTCTCTCCTTTTGACTTTACAAGTTTTTCCACTACTGCAACAACTTTGAAAATTGATCATGCATCAAGCAGGATTTCCATGGAAGTTAATACAAAAAACATGAGCAAACCCCTGGTACCCAGTCTTCAAATGAGGCCCATGGGCCTTGGTGATTATATATAAAAGGTTGTAAGCTCTTTAGTACATTACTAACTCCCTTGGAAGTGTCCAAGCTGCCCTCCCCACCATGGAGGTACCACCAGGCCTCCCAAGGAGGCAAAATCAATGGGTTGTACAACTTCACTCCCTATCCAGTAATAGTTTTTAAGAGAAGCGAGAGAAACCTCTCTGCACACAGCCTTTACTTCTGTACAGAGTGTAATGTTACAGCTTCATAAATATAAATGATTTCATAAGGCATTTCTCAGACCTTCTGGGAGTGAAAAGATCAGGAAACAAAATTTAAAAAAATTAAGAACAATCTTGTTTATAGCATTGTCACAAAAGTATTTGACAATAAATATGACAATGCTGTAGGTTTTGGAGTAAAAATAAACATTGCTTGCACTCAAAGCAAGCCCAGTTTGCAGCTTTAACCACAGGACAGGCTTTCCCTCTCCTCCCTGGTGAAGGATCCAATGTGGACACTGCTCTCCTCCCCACAACAGATTTGATTCTAATGTAATACAGATGGATAGACAGTTTAAAGAGCAGCCTGGTGCCTTCAGGAGGCTGCTGTGATGAACAGCAGAGCCAAGGCAGAGTATCTGTGCTGTTTCATGGGCGCATCTCCTGATCCTTCATCTCCAGCCTTGAGGAATCTCTCCATACCTCTACCTCTTGTACACACTCTGACCATCAACTTCCTCTCCTTGGTTGATGCCATGATGATTTTTGTATTTTTTTTTATACCCCTGTTACACCTTTTTACAATTTCTGTATTCTTGGTGCTTTTTGCCCACATTCTGGGACTTGTTTGCCAGGCTGGGACACTGAACATTTCAGAAGCTTTGCAGTGAGGGATCAGTGTGCCCAGAGCCCAAGGGCCTCTCCAGAACACATTTTGGAACCTGAGACAGAACCAGCCAGGGGAAGGTTCCTTGGGGAGGGGGCTCACTGGAGCCTCTCATTGGGGAATCTTTGATAGATGTACTAATTAGTGACACCTACAGTGTGATCCCAGATCTGTTGTGGGTGGGCACTGCGGGGTGCAGGGAGGTGCATTCAACCTGGCCGTGGTGCACCTGAGGATCCTTAAATAAATCCCAAGGTAAAATCCCTTTTTCCCTTCTAACAGGGTTTGACTCTTGATTTTAAGACCAGGAAAAGGCACCAGGTTCAGCTTTATATCTTTATCATCCACCTCTTTCAAGACTTAACTTGAAAGTTCAGACCTTCTTGGTCCTCAGAGTCTGATGAGAGGAGACCTGGAACAAGAATAGGATCAGGGAAAAGGAAAACCTTGATTCATAAATGCCCTCCATGTTACACCCTACAACATCTGCAAGATCTAGATGTGAGCAAGAAAGTATTGATTGACTGCCTTGCATGAGGAACCAGAGTAGGCTTGGGTAGACAGAGGAGGATTGGCAGTAAGAGAATTGCCAGTAAAAAATCAACCCTACAATCACACCACACACAAGTCTATTGTAGCATTTATTATTACTAATTACTAATGATTATGTGAATGGTGCTGTCATTAATCATTATGTTGTTGTTATTTTCATTTTCACGTGAGAGATGCTTTAAGATCAGGATTGAGCACAGCAGCAGGAGAAACACACACAACTCCTGCTCATCAGACTGCATCTCTGCCTGCCTTGGCCAGTTCCTGTGGAGGATGTTATGGCTCTCACCTTAAGTGGGCAGAAACCAAGGAGTTCACATAATGCTATGGAAATGTTAAGATTTTCCCATGATGCTCATGGATCAAAGGAATAGACCTGGACTCTCCCTTAGACTCTATCCAAACATTTGAAAATCTGCAGATTTTCAAAATGCCTGGTTCAGACCTATGTTATTTATAATTAAATATGATGTGGAGAAAGTACCCCTTCTGATATCAAAAAAGCCTCACCAGAACTCAGTTTTCAGACACCTAATGAAAACAAAAGCAGCCCTCCAATACTGCTTCAGCCTTCAGCTATTGCCCCACAATCACCCTCTTGATGGAGTTTAAACGAATCCTCAGGGAATACCTTAAAATACTCTTACTTTGGGGGAATTTTTGCCTTGCTCTGGCAATGAAAAAATATTGTCCATCAGTTCTTCAAAGACATGGCTCTGACCAACCTGGTCTGGTGGAAGGTGTCCCTGGCCATGTAAGGGGGTTGGAACTGGATGGTCTTTAAGGTCCCTTCCATCCCAAACCATTCTGTAATTCTGTGATAGCACAGCAGGTGTGCAGAGCTCAGATTTTTTATTTTTTTTTTTTTTGCCACCAACAGGAATGTGCTGGAAGAAGAATTGATACAATTTCTGCATCAGCGACAAAAAAAAAAAAAAAAAAAAAAAAAAAAAAAAACTAAAAAGGGGAAAAAAAATTAAAAAAATTTTTGCAAAAAGAAAAAAAAAAAAAAAAAAAAAAAAGAAAGCAAATCTGAAAGTGGTAAATAATCTTGATAAATTTCCTTCAAACTTCACAGGAAATCATCTGTCAAATTAGGAAATAAATTCCCCCTAATCTGGTCTAGTTTTACAAAACTATTAGCTAAACTAATTACAGCAGTTACTAATTACAGCAGTTGATGACTTGGTTCCAAGGTTTTAGCCCTACCAAGATCCAGCATAAGAACCAAATACTGGGACAGATCTTTATCAAGTGGATCCCAGCTGAGAGATTAGCTCACAATATTTTTAGGAAAGTACTGAAGGCCCCAACTGGCTGAAGTGATATTCTCATTATAAAGCTGTAATTAGACTTCACAACTGTCAATAAGATTACAGATTAACAGCATGCAACCATGTTATTGCCATCGAAATTCTTTATCAGTCTTAAAGTGGGAAACATCGCCATGAACAGTTGCTACAGCTTCCCATCACCCTTTGGAAACCAATGGATATACCAATCAAGTAAGGGAGCTGGCTCTCTGAAAGCAGCTGCCAAGAAAATGATAATCAATAACTGCAGTCCCAGCAGAGTTACGTCAGCTAGATGGATTTGATGAAGTCTGCCATCCTTTTCCACATTAAGTTATAATTATAATGTGGGTAATATTTAGGATCATTTCTATGAACAGTTCACAGACCTGTGTCTCTGGATCTTTACGTTTTTCTTTTTTAACATGTCTTGCTGAAGGTTGAAGCTGAAGGAGCAAGCCTGACACTTATGACCACCCAAGAGCTGGGATGTAGAAGGAAGAGTGGAAAAGGGAATATTCATGAGGACCAGTGTACTGACATCAAACAGCTCCACCCAGCTGGGGTGCAGACTTGGGCCCTGACCTCTTCTCTCTGGTGACCAGTGACAGGACCTGAGGGAATGGCTGGAGCTGTGTCAGGGGAGGTTCAGGTTGGATATTAAGAAAAAGTTCTCACCCAGAGGGTGGTTGGGCACTGGAACAGGCTCCCCAGGACAGTGGTCACAGCACCACACCTGACAGGAGGGTTTGGACAACGCTCTCAGGCACAGCGTGGGATTGTCGGGGTGCCCAAGGAATTGGACTTTGACAATTGCAGTGGGTCCCTTCCAGCTCAGGATACTCTGTGGTTCTAATCCTTCCCAATCCAGAGAACCTCCATAGCAGGGAGTGGACCTGTGTCCTGCTGAGCTGAGTCCCTGGGGAAGGCACAGGGAGCTGCTCCTCCGCCTGAAGCTGGAGGCTGCTCTGGCCCCGCAGCTCCCGCGGGAGGCTGCGCTCCCTGTCGCACACCGGTGTCACACACGCTGCTGGCTCTGGCTCTGGGCTGCTCCTCAAGGCCCACAGCCACCAGCACGCCCAGGCGGGGACATTTCTCCTCACACTCATGCATTATGCATGGCTCCATCCCAGCCTGCTTCACATGCATCGCCTTGCAGCGCGGACGTGGCTTGGGCGTGGAAGTCGCTGCGAGTCCCCAAAGCCACCCATTCAAATGTTAACATTTTGGATGAAGCAGACGCCCAGCAGCGGGGAATCACTGTCCTGCTCACCCAAGGGCTGCACCACAATCTGCCTTTGCTCTAATCCCGCTGCACCTGCGGGATGGGCAGGTAAAAAACAACATTTCTAAAGGTGTGCAGCAGCAGCAGTTGATGCACTGCAAGGGAAATAACAGTACCTCGACTGAGTGGGGCAAAGTCAAAGCTTCACCAGGAGTCTCTGCAGCTTCTTGTGATCCCCACCCAATCTGACACCAATTACAAGTACTACATGATCAATTCAGTGATATGGTTAGTTGCAGGCTTGGTTGTTTAGTAATCAAAACTTTTGTTAACCTCATTGTTGTATCTGCATAATTTCAGTAAAAATATGCTCTGTATTTACTGAGGTTTCTCTCTGCATCTGTTACACTCGCAGACACATTCCAGACTTTTCAGAGAGGAACCATAATTCCATTGACAAACAAGCTGGCAAAATTATACAACTCCAGGTTTGCACAAAACTGATAATCCAGGTTGAGACAGAGACAACATGAATAATAGATATTAAAGGAATCAATGAATCATCTTTAGTCTTCATTCTTCTGAATTTTAAGTTTCCTCTATTTTATCTGGGACTGATCAAAGAATTTTGATGACAGATATAATATTCTATGGCTATTTCATGTTTTCTGCAAGATCGTTTTGGAGTCATAAAGCACCACCCAAGGAAAAGAAAAAAAATGCAAATGCTGTGGAAGTGAGGCAAGTGATTTATTTTAACTGCGTTGATTTTTTCAGACCTGGGAATTTTTTTCAAATCAGCATGGGACATACTGTGTCATTCAATTTTCATCAAATCTACCCCACTTTCAAGAAGGAAAGCACTAAAGGAGAGAAACCCCACTATTATTATTAATTATTAATTAAACAATAGCAGAATGCACTTTGTTATTCCCCTTCTTTAATTTATGAAATATTTTTTTTCTGATAAAGAAAGGAAATACTCTGTTTGGTTCTAAAAACAGGTGGTTCAGCAATTTGACTCAGCAAATCAATGTTTCTGTAAGAATCAGCAAAATATTGAGCACTTCTGAAGAAAAACCCAAACCCAAACCCCACCCTACGAGGAAGTTTATCTGCAAAGCTCAGATGAAAAGACCCTGAAGTTTGGTTGTAACTCTCCTATACAAGCTTAGTGAATCCCACAAACGGATGGAAAACCCTTGCCCTTCATTTCTGTGTGGAAAGCTGGAGCTGCTGGAGCCTGGCATTTAACAGGTGCATCTGTTTACTTTCCAGCTACTCATCTTCCTTAAAAAACCCCTCAGTTCCTAAATACAATGAGATGCTGAATTGAGATTGCAAAAATATCAAGCTCCCTAGAGACAAGCGTCTGAAACGTCTTCCCATGCCCACCCCTCCCCAAAAAGCACTTTAGGAAGGTTTTCCAGCTTCTGTTGCATGGAGCTGCGTTTATCAAACTGTGTCTGCAAGCATCCTGGACCCTTTAAAGAGATGATGCTGTGGAGTAATCTCTCTCCCAGGGACCCTGCTGTGAGCATCAGCATCACGAACTGACTATTCAGCGCAAACATGCACCTTAAAATGAAAAAATACATCCAAACAAAGCCTGCCCGGAGCAGCCCCAGCCCGCCTGGCAGGATCAGCCGCTAGCTTTTCTCCCTCTAATCTGCCCAGCAAGCAGCGTCACAGAGACTGTCTTTTATCAAAACAAAGGCTGGATGCTGGCGGGGAAGTGTGAAACCGACTAAAAATGGCTGAAAAGCTGTCCAAGGCACCCGGGAAGGTGGCCAGCCCCACCCAGCGCCGACACCGACCCGCTCAAAACACGCTGAAAATCAGCCCAAAAGGGAGATGCCATTGTTCCCTTCGCCTACGCACAGCGAGACAGCATCACTGCAATGTTTTACACCCGAACGAGTGCTCGGGAGCATAATGAAAGGATTAATGTTTCGTTGGGTATTTTTTTTTTTAAAGCAATCCTAGAGCAAAGTAGGAAGCGGGGTCCATCCCGCGGTGCCCCGGCGCTGTCGCCCTCCTTTGCCGGAGCTGCGTTTTCTTTGTGTGCCACAAGGCTAAGCCCGGCTCTGGGTGTGTCCGTGGGCAGGAGGCACCCAGGAGCCCAACGCCACCACCTCCAACCCTGGCCAGCCCCAGCGGGCACCAATGCACCGTCACACCCGGCTTCCCTAAAGCCCGAAAGGTAGGAAATCATGCCAGCGGTATCCCGACGGAGAGAGCCGAGGGTGAGGAATGACGCCGCGAACGGCAAGGGCGGATGCTTTGGGAATGGGCTGTAAGGTGGGAAGGGAGGACCTGTATCCTGGATGCTTTCAGGGTGAGACACCTGGGGATGGGAGAAATGCATGCCAAGAACAGAAATAAGGGCTTTTTAGCTCTCTTTCTTAAGTCACCCCCCAAGAAAAAGCTTCGCGGGGAGGGAGAGGAAACAGCATGCAAAGGCCCACAGGTGAACAATGCAAAAATGGATGGATCCTGCCTTTGCCTCCTCCTCTGCCATGCAGTCCTCCTAGCATGCAACACCAGAATAGATATAATACCCTGACATTTCCAGTTGCTCCAAAGACAGTCCATCTTGGTGGAATCGGCACTGGCTTGCATCTCGGAGAGCTGAGGGCTTTGCCGGTCCTTTGGTCGGAGGCACTGCGTTAGCAGTCAGGCATTCCCGAGCATGGGTGGCTGAGTGGGTATCGCTGCCGTCTCCCCGCTCGGCTCCGGACTGATGCTGTAAGCAGCACAGGCGGAGGGGGAGGGCATATTGTACGCGCTGCGGTCTCCACTGCAGCAAATCAGCAGTGTGATGTGGTTGCCCTAGGGAGCAGGCTCCTTTGAAAAAGGGGATGCAGTCCCTTTTCAAATCAAAAGCTTGAGCTCGGGCGGCTTAGCCTCCTAAGCCATGGAAATGGTTAAGGCAACCTGATGGCAAAGAAATAAAACCAAATTGGGTGTGGGTAGGAGGGGGGGGTGCGATGAGGGGTGAGCAGTGTTTCCTATGTGTCAGTACGGTTGTGACTGTTCGCGTTCCAGAAATTTCTTGACAGTGATGGAATCTGGTGGTTTTTTCTTTTTTCTTTTTTTTTTCCTTTTCCTT
>VXAC01004449.1:15309-104617 GCA_013399225.1 Rhipidura dahli | reverse complement strand
TTTTTTTTTTTTTTTTTGCGAAGGCCAAATTTCACACAACCCCTCCGGGTTTTGATGCCTCCCTCTCCTCTGCCCAGCTGGGTGGGGTCGGGGAGCAGGCAGGAAAAAAAACAAGGTCAGATTCAAGCCCTACAGAGCAACCCCTATTTTGCTTTTTTTTTTTTTTTTTTTTAAAGCCCTACGGGCACGGGGTGACCCGTGTGCCCCCCCCTCCATGCCAAGCCCTGCCACACCAGGGTGCTGAGAATTCCCAGCTGCACCCAGGTTTGGGTGTGCAGGGAACGAGTGCTGCCTCCACTCGCTGCCCAAAATGCTGCATGAACCAGGATTTGAGGTGCAAGAGTGCAGGAATACAGGACAATTTGTGAAAGGCCCACTAACAGCTGAATTTTCACACGGGCCCCAACACTCCTGCTCCAGCAGGACACGGCTTCTGCCTCAGTTTCCCCACCAAAAAACTGTTATGAATAGCTTTGCAAAGACATCACAGCCATGCAATGGTCACACTCGGCAGACACTGGGAAACAAAATCCTTTACCACTCAACCTGTTCGCATTTTCAGATTTTGGGGTGGCTAGTAACATCAAGAAACTCCCCAAAAAGTCACCCCAAATCACTGAAGTGTGATTTTGAGACGTGCTCCCCAAAAAGTCACCCCATTTCACTGAAGAGTGACCTGAGATACAGTGTATCAGACTATGTCCAGTCATTTTGGGCAGAATGACCCCAGCCTGAGACCTCTCAGCTCTGAGGCTGGATTTAAACCTTTGGATCATGACAGTTCATGAAATAATTTCACTTTAGCTGTGTTTTACTGATTTTTTGGTTTTTTATGTGGAAACAGACACCAACACAGACACAGTGGGTCATGTACCCATCAGCATGGGGAATGGAGTTTGAGCCCCTCTGCTCTTTTGACTCCAAAAATAAAAGGTCTGTAATACCTGAGTTAACAGATATCCCCTCCAACTGGCAATAACCATTTACCCTCCCCTTAGTTAACTCATCTTATAGAAGAAAGCCAAAATTTATGGAGATTCACCATTGCATTATCTTACTCTTTACCTAGGAAACTCCTGGGATTATAGAGGCCAACAGCTCCTGTTCATGTTTCTAAACCATCCCTGAGATCCCCAGAAACACTTGCTTAGGCTTGAACCCAGCACCTTCATTCCCCTAATGGGGAAATCATTAACTAATTGGGGCAGAACAGGCTTCAATTGTTCAATAGTAAGATTAAACCATCTGCAATGTTACAAATCTGAGTTTTGTGTTCTTCCTGGCTTTATTAAAAAAAAAAAAAAAAAGGAATAAAGAGGTTGGCAAGGGAGGATTTCTAAGCATGGACTGATTGGTTTAGACCCTCTGCAAAGGCAGAAAAATATCCCAATTGATACATTTTGCCCTGCAAACTCTTTGCAGCTCTGCAATGGGGTTTCCAGCACCAAGTCATAATATGAAGTATTTACAAGCAGTGTGTATAAAACAGAGACATAATTCAAATAAAACTTCTACATCCTTGTCCCTGGAATAGCCACAGACACCCCAAACATAATGCATAGGTGAATTCATGGCTACTGGGCACGAGCCACCAGCAACACTGCAGTGAGAAGGCAAAAGATCTCTGTTTGGTCCCAGTGTAACCCACATTTCTCAGTCAAGTATGAAGGACAAATTCCCTTTGGACAGAAGAATGGTCCATGTACATTTAATATCCCACTAATGATTTCTCCTTGCCTTCATTGTTGGTAAGAATTTTTCTTGCCTCAGACTTCATTTCCTCTCTCAGGCTACCAAAAGGAACCACACCATCAGGCTTCCTGTTTAAATTCTTACTCCCTTTTGGAAAAGTGTCTCTTCAGATCTGGCCCATGTGACTGGACTCTCCCACACTACTTCCAGAACTATTTTAATCCACAGGCACCAGAACCCATCACTTTACCAGCAGTAACAAGAACACTGCATTTGTGTCAGAAACAGAACTGAACTGGAGCAGCGAGATGAACACACTTGGAAAATGCACATGGGCTAAGAAGAGCTTCCAGTGTGCACTCACTTGTCCCAGGACATGAAGCAGGTGGGGGACAGAAGCAACTCCATGTGTGACTACAGAAATTGCACAAAATCTCAATCAGCGCTGGGTGGATCCAGGACTAAAAGGGCCATTGATAAAAAATGCACTTCCACAATGAGATTTTAAATTATGCATTCAGTAAGTAGTGAGCCAGAATTAGGACTAAGCACTTGGCCATCAGTGCTGAGGTTAAGAACTGCTTCTTTGCCACAGAATTAAACCAGGACCACCAACTCAACCTCTACTGAGCAGCCTGGAAGGCACAAATAAACATTGCACTGCTTGGATCTTAAAAGACTGAGACATGCACAGAGATCTTGGCACCAGCTGCAGGAAAGTTCAGTGGTGGGGGAGAGCTTTCCTGTGATCACAAATAGAAGCAGGATGAAAAGCAGTGTGTGGGATTTGCTTCCCTTCAGAGCACTGTCCACTGGAAGCCTCCTTCTACTGTCGACGTTACTGAAATTATTACAGACCTTAAGATGCGGTAGGGAGGTCACATGAAGCTCAGTGGCACAGCCACAAGCTGAGTGGGCTCATCAACACTTGCCTGTTAAGTAGCTCTGCTGGAGATAAGAGCATCCTGTGTATGTAGAATGTCAGGGGTAAGGACTTAGTAAAATAAAGTCACCCATGGGATCATTGCAAGATGATCACTGGCCAAGTGAACACACAAGTCAGGTATTGCTGTCTGCCTCGTTTCTTGCCCTCCCTCCAACTCCAACACAGATCACAGAATCACAGAATCATAGAATGATTTGGGCTGGAAGGGACCTTAAAGCCCATCTAGCTCCAAACCCTTTGTCCACAGGCAGGGATGCCATCCACCAGACCAGGTTTCTCAAAGCCCCATCCAATCTGGCCTTGAACAATTAATTCCAGGCATGGGGCACCCCCATCTGGATGGCCAAATGAGGTGCAGACTGTAGTTCTGCAGAGGACAGGGGCACCCTGCCATGGTGTGGGGCCCGCAGGGTTGTGCTCCTTGCAGGGACTCAGGAAATCCTGCAGCAGGACTGGTGCTCCAGCCCTACCTTGCCTCCCTCCAAAGGTCCTCCCACTTCCACGGTGACCCAACCCACCTGTGCACCATTGATGAGCTCTGATGAGGTCAGAGTTAGCAACCTTTGGGGCTTTTTAGATAAATATACTTGAATGGATGTAACCATTCACAAGAGCTCAGAAACACCCACTGTTCTACCACAGGAATTAAACTTCAGGGCTGTCCCTTAACAACCCCACTGGAGGGCAGGGGTGGAAGCCAGCTGGTTTCAGCTGGTTTCAAAGATTATTTGATGATTAAAAATCCAAAGACAGAGCTGAAACCACTGTTTGGAGTGCAGTGACTTTGAAGGCACTTTGGACTGACTGTGTTTTCCTGCATCACTCCGTGTCAAGGCTCCGTGGGGACACATTGAGGGCAGCACCAGATCTGCAAGGCAGTGCTGAAAGATCCTGACACTTAGCACTTTAGGAGAACAATAGCATTAAGGGAGATCATTGGGGTTTTTTTCTAAGCTAATTTGTTCTTAGCATTAGTAACAAAAATAGAGAGGATGCTATTTTAAAAGTTGCATTAATATGTCTCGAAGCTCTAAAGAGCAACGGGGAATTTTCGCCTGAGCACTCCAAGCAAGGGCAGCCAGCAATTACATTTTTGTGAGGAGGCTGTCAATAGCAGAAGGATGGGCCAAGTCCTGGCTCCTGCTCTCATCCTTTTCACTGTCTTGGGCTCATTCTTGCACATTTTCTGGTCTGCAGAGTCGCTCAGAGGCAGCTCAAAAGGCAAGGCCGTGAGCTGGGAGATGCTGATGGCTATTTCAGGTCCATCACTTCTCACAGTACAGGAAGCACATAGACAGCTCTGTCCTTGCTGCCTTTTGCCCCAGGTCTTTGCTACTTTCTCTTGGAAGATACAATGCAGTGACGAATTACCTTTTTCTTCAGGTCTTCAGACCACAAAAGGAATCCATAAGCTGGTGAAAAAGACAATATGGTCTTAAACTGGCACAATTAATGTCTGAAGCTGAACAATCTCAATAAAAGAAGCCCCACGTCCTCGCATGTCGCATAATGTTCCAGCCTCCCTGCAATTTCTTTTTAAGTCTTGAAATGCCTGGATTTATAGGGTTTTTTTTTAATCATCAGTCAAAATATTTGGGTTGTTCACAAGGACAAGAAGTGTGATTTTGAGACGTGCTAAGCTTCTGCTCTGCTGCCTCTGTCTCACTTTCTGCTCAGCAAAACTGTTCTTCATATCCATCTTTGCTCAAAGGCTGAGATTATAGCTGTATGTATCTATATATAGATATATATGGATATATCTAATTACAGGAGTGTGAATTGGAAGGGACTTTAAGGATCATCCAGTTCCCAACCCCTGCCAAGGGCAGGGACACCTTCCACCAGACCAGGTTGGTCAGAGCCCCATCCAACCTGGCCTTGAACACCTCAGAGATGGGGCATCCACAGCTTTCCTGGGCATCTTGTGCCAGGGCCTCCCCACCCTCATAGGGAAGATTTTCTTCCCAACAACTGATCCAAACCTGCCTTCCATCAGATGAAGCCACTCCCCCTTCTATCACTCTATGCCCTTATCCAAAGTCCCTCTCCAGCTCCCTTGTCAGCCCCCTTTAGGCATTGGAAGATGCTCTGAGATCTCCCTTTCTCTTCTCCAGGTTCAAGAGTCCCAGCTATTTAAGAGGTCTGTAAAATTACCATATATAACTGTATAATAACCATATATAACTGTAAAATAGGACCTTATTACCATAAGAGTTTTGGCAACAACCTGGTGACATGAGCCAAATGAGTGGGTGAGAGACCCAGGTGAGACAAGCTTTGTGCTTGCTTCCTTCCCTGGGAGTGAGGAGGCCTTTCCTTGAATGCCAGTAAATGAACCCTTTGGGGGGAACTCCTTAGATTCAACACTATTCTTAAGCAACAGTTTTGGGTTTTGAGCCTCTGATGTTCCTCAATGAACATGGCACAGACCTTCTTCAGCAGCCATGCCAGAGATGGCCAGGATTCCTGTGGAGCCATTTGAGCTTCCTGATTACTGCAGGCAGCAGCACAACTAACACGTAACAATCAGTTTTGATTTACTCCTGGTTCTTCAGAGGTAGATAATTTCTTTTGGTTCTTTAATGTTATTTTTGAACTGTGAGGTTCATAGAAATAAAGGCTCTATTCCTGCCATTGACCTAGAAAAGTCTTTTGATTCTTTCCAGTGGGACTATTTTTTCAGTTGCTGGGAACCTTAAAATCCTGAGTTTCTCTCCTCTGGGAGAGGAAGTTGCTACATCTTCATTCTTCCTTTAAGATTTGATCAGTAAAGCTGAAGAGACCCTAAAACTCTGTCTGACCTCCTGCACTCCCCCATTACAAAGGGAATTGCTTGCAGCTCATTCCCACTTTCAAGCCCTCTGTTTTTAAGCCTGTGATGTGAAATTTTTCTCTCTTACAGCATTGCTGGTGCTGCAGCTGGCATTATTAATTCCATTTCATTAACTGATCTTCTTAATGTACTGGAAGACAAAAGAGAAGACAGTCCTGAGACCAGAGCGTGGCTGAGCCTCAGGAGATCTCTGCTCAGTCCCTGCGTCTGCCACCAGCTTCCCACACGACCTTGGGAACCATCTCTCTGAGGTCTCTGGGTCTCCTTGGTCTATTTAAATTTGGGGCATTGTCTGCTTTTTGAGCTTTGTTTCTGCAGCACCCAGCACAACATCTGCACCTCTAACAAAGGAGCTTTGCCTCATTTTTGCAATGCAGCTTGCAAGGTTGGTGCTATTGGCTGCCATTCTTGGACCAGGGGAGATCAAGCAAGGTTGTAAAGATGAGTTTGGATTGCACTGCTCTTGGAAATGGAGAAATCCTGCCTGGTGTTGTGTAAGGGGCACAGAGGACTCTCCCCTTTGGCCCAGCAGGCCCCAAAGAGATGAGGAGGATGAATTTTTAGCAAATTCTTGAAGCAAGGTCTAGTTCCCAGTGCCTGAGCTGGGGGAATGAGGCTGTGCCACGTGCCAGTGCCACAAGCCACCAAGGAGAGGTCCTGCCCTGCCCTTTGCTCCTCTGCACATGCAGGTGCTGAGCTCAGGCAGCTCTGGTGAACCCCCAGGGAACACCTTCCCACAAAAGTGCCAAAGCTTTGTTTCCAGCTTGCAGGGCCACCCTTTGCTCCTGCTCTGCTGGGATCAGACCCAAGTTTTGAATCTCCAGGTGCTGATTCAGAGGCTGCGATGCTCTGCCCAAGTGCAAAATGCAACTACAAATTTTGCAAATGTGACTGCAAATTAAACCAACAGCCTGCAGGCAGAGGCTCAGGAGACTGAGGCTGCTTTTGCAGCAGTGCCACAAGCCCTTAATTCGGGTTGGGATGCTCACAAGCAGCCAGGGGTGCTTGAGAATGAGCTGTGGTTTGCAGCATCTCTGCTGGCTTTACTGCTCCTGTACCTGGCACTCCTGCTGCCAGCCCAGCTCAGCCCAGGGGAGAGGGTGCAGAATGACTTAATGTACATCAAGCCCCTTTCCCCAGTTCCAGATGCTCCCCCCAAAAAAATTTTTTTTAGGGAAGGGTGCTAACCAGAAGGACCTGAGCTTCTCATCATGCTGGGAAGCTGCTTCGAGAACCTCACCACGGGCATCTTTGCATCCCCCACCCCGCCCTGCAGGGAGGATAAAAAGCATTCGTGGTGGAGGTGTGTGGGTACTGCGGCCATGCACCGGCTCGGCCGGCACACAATTGTCATGGCAACCCCAGCTTTCCCTGGAAAACAGCAACAGATCACGGACACACCGCTGGATTCAGCAGCCACACCGCCTGCGCCATGGGCGAGAGACTCCTGGGTACCGAGGTGCTCTCTGCAAAGGGACAGCCAGTCCCTTTCCAGCCTGGGAAGCCAGCTGTTAATATGGGAAAATCCTGGCTGAGAAATAGAGGACAGGCTGGACAGGGGGAGGTTAAGAAGCAGCTGCTGCTGTCCTAAGCAAACACAGCCTACAGTCCTTGCAAGAGCGATGGAGGAGGCAGTGTGGCTGCTTATTGGTGCAAGGCACAAAGCTGGGGGAAAAGAACCCAGAAGGAGCAATGAACAACATAAAACACTGGTGTGTAAGGCAGGAGTGCCAGTGCAAGGCTGTGAGAAGGGGAAAGCAAGGAAAGAATAGGGCAGGGCTCGGTTGAGAGTCTGTGTGGGCACTGGCTGGAGAAATGCTTTGGACAGCAAAGCAGCACTCTGAGTTTTAAACATTATTATGGGCCTCCAGGGCAATTAGAAGAATTAGATCAGGAAATGATGTGCCAGAAGTGTTGGCTGAAAAGTGGTCAGAGTTGTGTTTGCTGGGGAAATGAACAGGGAAAATGGTTTTGTGTGGCATTTTAGGACATAGGTTGGAAGTAAAGCAACAGAGAAAAGCAGAAATGGTTTGAGTAGTGGGGGGCTGCTCCTGCCCCAGCACATTCCCTCATATGGGGGAGAGGGAAAAGCACAGGACAGATCATATATCTTCTGTATATCTTAGAGAAGCAAGGTCAAGCAAGCTTCCAGCATCCAATCAGCAGAATATGCCATGAAAATCCACACCCTGGAGCCAGCTCATTAGGAACTTCAGATCAGCCATCCCTAAAACTAGCTATCTTATGCAAACAGATGCAAAAGGAGGAAAATGAGGACAAAAAAATGCAGGACCGAGTTGAAGCCACTGAATTTGTGGAAATGGGTTTCTCTTTGAAGAACAGATCCTATCTCTGAGCCCTTGAATATCATATAACCTCGCTCCCTCTCTGCACACGATGAGAAGGTCCTGCTTTGGGTGCTGACATCAAGTATCTGAGAAAAGACAATTTAATTTCCCATTTTCAGGATCAAAGGATTAAGGATAGATCAGCAGAACTATTTCACATTTAGAAAACCAAACGAAAAAGCCTGAGGAATTCAGATTTCCCCAATGATATTGTTAAACACCACAAGCCCCATTTTCCTGAATTGCTTTTGCAAAAGGACTGACAGCTCTCTATCCCGGGATGAGCGTGAGTAAAATAGAAGGTACAGGGTGAATTTGAATATCTATATGAAAAATAGAATTATTTTTCAATATTTATCAATTAAAAGGTAGCTTGAAAGTCCAGTGGACAAAACTGAAACAGGGAAGGTGTTTTCCTTATTGGGAGCACATTTAACCACTCTGCTGCAATAATAGCACGTGGATATGGTAAAAGCATCAGGAATTTCAGGGTAACCGTGTGGATTTGCAGAGATCCAGAAATAGCTGTTATCCCAGAGCACTGCACATAAGCAATATGAGGTGGAAGGATAGCATACCACATTTTCTGCATGAATAGTGAATTCCTTTGCAACAGGTTTGGCTCTTGCAGAAATGGGCGATTTCCAAAGAGAACAGTGAAATAGGTCTGGGCAAGCATCACAGAACGTCTGCTGGGGTTTCAGAACTGCTTTTCCTTAAGTGTTTCTCTCCTTGCAAACATTTAAGTACGTGGGGCTTTGATGAAACTCCCTGACTGAAACAGGTACCACCAAATGCCTCATTGTGTTACATCAGTCAGTTTGTTCTTAATAAATCCACCCAGGGATCCAAAGCACAAGATCCCTGTGTCCCATCTGAGGTTCTTGAATTTCAAATGCTGGGTACTTAAAATTAATGTCTTGCAGATGAATCAGAGATAAACCCTAATGGCATGACATTAATTTAAAATTATTATAAATTCAAAAAAACCACAATCCTTTTTTTGTTTGCAAACCAAAAAAAACAACCCCCAAACTCAATTGCCATATTTTGTTTTGGATGAACCTCCTCTTTCACAGGTGCAGGAGATGTGACCAGCTCTTGCTGAATTCTGGGCAGGACTCTTGAGTCCTGCTGGTCCTCAGCACCTGTGGGGCTGCGCTTTGGAAACTTCAGCCTCTGAATACCCCCAGCTCGAAGGTGAGAGACAACAGCCCTCAAGATTAGGATGATTAGAACTGGGGGCCAGAAGAGAAGGATTTACTTCATTTTGGAAGGAGCAGCAGCTCTTACCTTTTCCAAAACACTTTCTTTTTAACTGTTTTTTTCTTTTCCTCATTCTTTTCCCAGACCGCCTGACATTTAAAGTGATCAAAGCTCTCTGTGAACCACAGCTTCTAAATTTCAGATAAATATAGCCACGCTGCTCTGCATTTGTTTGTTTTTCTCAGGTTGCAAACCTGCAGCAGAGACCTACTTATTCTGGAGCAGGGGGAGCTGCTGGTTTGCCACCACGTGTTCAGCAGCTGGGAGGGAGCAGAGCAGAGCCCTCTGTGCAGGATGTGGCTCTGCACTGCTCCCAACACGGGGTCCAGTCCTGCTCTGACAGCTGAGAGCAAACCCACCAGCAGCCCCCTCGGTGGCTGGAGGAGCCAGAGCAGCCCTGCAGTGGGCAGAAGGCACATGGAGAGGTGATGCAGGGAGGCAGACGGCGTGGAGGGGAGGATGGAGATGGCAGTGGTGACACATCCAGCCCACACTGGCACACAGGGGGACAACACTGAGCCCTTTGGGACGTGGGGAAGCTCTGTGGGCTCTGGGGTATGGATGGAACCACTTGAATCACAGGAAGGTCCTGCCCTCACACACAGCTACTCAGCCTGGTACAATTTATTTTGGCTTCCCCATTAGCTGGGAAGTAAACGTGGCAATTACTTTGTACATCCAAAGTGTCAGAACCCTTTGGCTCATTTCCCTGAAGCTAAATAATTAATGAAGGGCTCTGATTAGTGTGAATCTTGTGGAATCACCAGACAGCATGGAGTGGCATTTACTTTTACTCTTTGATGCCTGAGACGGGGCTTTGTTAAGAGGCTGAGGATGGGATGGGGCTTCCATCCTTTCCTGCAGCTGAAAGGGCACGGCCTGGGGTTTGTTCTGTGGAGAAGGTTCCTGCCCTGCTTTGTGCTTAGGCTGCCACAGACACGAGCAGCCTTCAAAATGTGAATGCTTTGCAAATGATGGAAGATAAAATACACTTCTTTTCTGTGCAGGAAGGACATTCTGCAAATGTAGCACTCAGCAACTCGTTTCTCTCAGTGCCTCATTAGAGTCACCACATCTAAGAGGGATTGTTTCCCCTCTTACTGACAAACAGGAGACAACTAGAAGATACCAGGTGCGCATCTGCCTGGGGTGAGCCTCAGATGCTGCCAACTCAGCCACCACAGCAGGGTCTGGCCCCCAAAGCAGGATCTGGCTCCCAAGGCAGTGGGATTCCAGCTTGGCACAGGCTGGTGCATGGGAAGTGTAGGAAGAGCCGGTGGCCGTCACTTCAGGTCCATTTTCTCCTACAATTTCTTTCCTTCTGAATCAATTCCCCATACAAAACACACCAGCCACCCAAAGGGCTGTACTGAGCTATGACATTAAGGTGTGTGTGAGCTGCCTTTTCCCGAGCCCTCCCTCATTTTGTCACCAAACTGCAAAAAATCTCTTCTATTACCATGATCCAGGGAGGAGAGAGGCTGCCCAGAGAACACATGGAGCTATTACATGTGCAAATTTGGTGTCTTTGGGGTCCTGAAGTGCAGAGGAAGGTACAATCTCCACCTCTTCAGGGAGGAGATGAAAGTAAAGCAAGGGGTTTACATAAAAGCCAAACTCTTCTGATCCCAAATGCCACAGCCAGAGTGACACCAGCTCCAAAACCCACTGTCCCTGCCCTGTGTCATGTGTTTCACCTCTGAGCAGCACATTCACATGCTCAGGGATGATACTTTTAAAGCTCTGCATCAACACCAGTCAGACACCTCAAAAAGCTGCCTCTCCCTAAGGCGTTTTCCTCCTCACACAGAGTTTTGTAAAAACAGGAGGTAAAGGACTCCTTGCAAGGAAAAGCAAATAGTTTGGAAATCATGTACTTCAAGTCTGTGCCTGGTTCTGCCTCATCCAACATGTGTTTCCATGGAAGCAGAGGAGGAAACGGGCAGCCTGTGGCTGCAAATCACAGCAATCTCACTGCTTGCTCACGAGTCTGAAGAGACAAATGGATCATTAAAAATAAAACAAAACTGAAATTTTAAACATCCCTTTTGATAGTAGATAGCTGGTATTTAGTGCTGCAACATTCTCTTTAGGGACAGGGGTTCAAGCACATCACAGCTGAATGAAACCAACCTTGGGCTCATTCTCAGAGGAAACAGTGTGCACCAAATAAAATTATTTTTGTTCTTTTGTTGGTCACACTGGAGTAGTGATTGTATGAGCACAGAGAATGGCAAAGCAGCACACAAAGGCAGTTACATAAATGGATTAAAAATGTGTTTTCAGCGTGGTTTGGAGAAGTGAGGGAGACCAAACCAAGGATGGTTTAGGAAATAGAGATTGTTTAGAAAAAAGAAAGGTTTATCTGTTGATCAAACCTGGTTCTGATCTCAGGAGTGAGTCTCCTGAAGTCAGCCTGTGAGCCAGCCACTTGTCATATCAACATGTCCTTTGAGCATAAACTCATTTCTGTCTATAACCCTGAAGCTTTCCTGGCCTTACACGAGCACCTTGAGGTGACACCACATCCAAAGGAAGCACACAGCTCCCAGCAGTTCACCAGCCACTTTCAAACACACCTTGCTGCTGAGCCAGGCAGATTTCACTGGGAGTAATTACCATTTATCCCCAAGTAAGAGCTGCCTCTCAGCCAAAATGTGGCACTGGGTGACTTGAACGTGGCTGCTCTCGAGTGACTAAGGTGGATCTACCTGGTGGCCTCGTGCCAGCTCCCAGCAAGGCACTGGGGCTGATCCGTGTGCAGCCATTATAGGATCAAATGCAAAATGTCCTTCCTGCATTTACCCCCACCTCAGAAAAACATGTATCTCTTTTACAGCAGCCTGCCTTGTCCCAAAAGGCTGCAGAATCTCTCAGCAGTAGATTTGGGTTCTTTCTTTTTGTTCTTTCTTGACTATCAGGCAAAAATTAGGCGCACTTAGAAAAAGTGCCAATTAGAAAACAGAGTTGCAGACTCCAGTGAGTAAAAAAATCCTGAGTTTTTTAGTGTGTGTGCAATGGATTTGGAGCTGTTCTCTGTAGCTGCCTGAATGCTGAATTTCTGAGTACTGTGGTCAATACTGTATTGAATAACAATACCTATGATCTAATGACAGATCTGTGTGCATCTAGGACTTAAGTTTAGTAGATTGTTTTCAGGCAGAGAACAGCAAAAATTGAAAGAATGGGTCAAATTCATTCGAGTTTCTTAGAAATGACATCTAAACAGGGAAATATGAGAGATGAAAATAAATCCACTGGGGAAAACGAAGAGATGGAGCTTGTACCAGGACTGACCCCTATTCCCAGGGGCTGAAAAAGTCCCAGCAACTCAATACCAGTGAATCCCAGTGAGCTGATGGCAGTACCACAAAAGGTGTCCTTCTTCCCTTAGAAGCCTGAGAACACATTGCTTAAAGGGAAAGTGCACTGGGTTGGTTTTCATCTCTGGCTAGAGCTTAGTATTCTTCATTTCATCAGTGAAAATTGCCTGGTGGTACTGGCTGGTGCCATGAGCTGTGATAGTCTGGGATTTTTCCTTTTTTTACCCAAAAAAATGGATGCCAAATCATGATAATGGTTTGTGCATTATTATGATTTGATCAAACTATAATAGTGGTTTGTGGGTTGTTTCTGTTTATGCTATGGATAAGTGAGCCACTGAGTGTCCACTGGGCACAAAGGCCTGAAGGTGAAAGGCTCCTGTATCCTATTCCTGACTCCAAGCTCATGAGGACACCCCTGGGAGTGTTGAAATCTGAGTTGAATGGGGCTTTGAACAAGCTGGTCAAGTGGAAGGTGCCCCTGGCCATGGCAGGGGGGTTGGAACTGTAAGATCTTCAAGGTCCCTTCCAAACCAAACTATTCTGTGATTCTAGGATTCTGTGAAAAGGCTCTGCAAGTTTTAAACACACATAACTCAGCAAAGGAAGAACAGTGCAACTAAATTCTTGGACCAAGTAGGAAGGAACTGAAAGGTGAGCAGAAAACTGGTGCAGACGAGGCTGCACTGGGAGGATATCAGAAAAGAATTTGCCTCTAGACAGCCTGAGATATTGATCTGCAGTCACACAGCAGCGCAGGCTCGACAGGAAGCATCATCAGAAACTGGCTGAGGGGAAGGGAGAAACGTGTCAATAAAATCAAGCCATGTGTCAAAGGGAGGAGGAGGAAGGAGGAGGCCAGCAGGACAGCCTGTGCTGGAGCCATGGGTGTTTACCTCGTGCTGTGTATCAGTGACCTTGAGGGTGATGCCATTATCTAATGATGCCAAATTGTAGGAGGCACAGAACAAATTAATTACAAATGGGAGATTAGGCTTACGGTCTGATAAGCAGCTCACAGAGTTCAGTGGAGAGAAGTTTTAATGAGATTAAGTCACAAAGCCATCACTTAGAAGGAAGCATTAAACAGACTACAGACAAGGAGAAAGAACTGGGGGCGAAGGCAGGGAACTATTAAAACCATCTGTGTTATTAAAAGAGGAGTAAACAAGGCCTGTGCCTCTCAGGGAGAAGAGGGGATGATAGTACAGCGTGCTGGCACCGCCGGTGGGAGCTGCTCCTGTGAATGTATTGTGTGAAGCATCTGAGTCCCACTCAGGGGGAAACTGATGGGAAACCCAGCACAAACTCGGGATTAGCAGCAGCAGCAAAGCACTGTCTGGCTTGGTATAAATAACTGCAAGCAAGAGCCTTGAGGAGAGGTCCAGGAGTCCTGGATGAGTAGGATATGGCAAAGGGTTGGAGCTGGCTCGATGGAGAAGAGCTCTGCTTTGGCCCAAGAGCAAAAATAGGAGCGCACTGGATGGTAGCAATCAAGGAAAGGAACTGGCCAGCAGTTAATATGTCAGGCTCTTAAATAATAATAGCTACTGCTAATGATGAATAATTAAAGCAGACCACTTGGTCCTCCGGCCCTTGCTCCGTTCCATTCCTCTAATGCACAGCAGAAGCATCATTTATAGTACATGGCAGGAGGAGTCTGGTGATCACAGGGACTGGCTCTGCTTCATCTCCTACCAAACCCACTGCATCCTTCTCACAGAGCTATATTTAAAGCTGAGTTCAAATAAAATGGGAATGGGAGCAGCTTCAGATCAGACTGATCAGAGACCTGGGGTGTGGGGATTGGAGATAATGTCTCGTGGTCATATTAGTTACAAGCAGTGGGCCAAAACAATTCCTGAAAAGGAGGAGACACACATCTCTCCAGACTTCTGTATGGCTGTGTTACAAAGCAAATGTGAGCCACGTTTCCTCATTCTTCCTCTCAGTGCTGGGACAGGAGCTGTTGGGGCACACGGGGCTGGCTGGCATTGTCAGGTGTGCAGGGACTCACTAACACACGAGTTTGCCAATTCCCACCTCTCAAATGCATCTAAGCAGGAAAAAAGTTTGGGGACAAAGCAGAGCAGACTCCTCACTTGTCTCCCCTCTCCCTCACCTTTCCACCCACCACTTCACCCAAAGGGTAAGGCCACTGTGAGGGGACTGAAAATAGGAGCAGGCACCAGGCAAAGCAGGGCTGACCCCCCAGACAACACAAAATGGTGGCAATTCCTGCATTTAATAATCCTCCTCACACTAAAATTCATCCTGCAAGCTCTCCAAGGAAAGGACCTCAGTGCTCACTCTTTTCTTGGCTAACAAAAAATCCCGATCTTGACTGGGTCTCCAGGCACTACATCTAAAATAAGATCTAAAACCAATAATCAGCCCGGAGCTCTCTTTTTCCTGAGAAATCAGGAAGCAATTTGTGCGTGTTAAGAAACACATCCAGCAGTGAGGCCTTTCAAAGTCATCTGCTATTCCCTTGACTTCTTCTTGCAATGCAGATTATCCAATTGCAGATCCCTGGGTGCTCTCTGGTACACAACTCCAGTAAATATTTACATCCCCTCTCTTCCTATTTCGGGTCGAAATATGCTAAAAGGATGCATAGGGGATGCCTCAGCATTTTACAGACTCTTCACTTTGGTCAGCAAAAGTGAGATCCTGTGGGGGTGACAGCTGAAAGTGTGTTGCAATCTCACCTTTCTGGAAATATTCAAAGCCCTACAGTTAAATCTGATTTTTTTAAATGGCACAAAACCCAAATGTGCGGCAGAAGCTTCTTCAGTGACTTGATTTTTCAAATCTGTTTCCCTTCAGGGGGGATTACCTGAGATAAGACAACAGAGATGGACTCTCACACCTGGGTGGACCTGGATGTGAAATCCCAAGGAAACCCAAGCAGAGGTTTGGGTGGGTTGTGTGTCTTTCTGATGGTCGTGGGCAATGGGGACCAGGACCTCAGGGTTCAGTGCAGCACAGCCCAGCAGGGACATCTACAGAGATAAACCCCAACAGTCACAATCATGGAATGCTGGAAGTGGATGGGATGGATTTACCCTCGGGTCTGCTGGGGATGGCACAGGGGCTCGATTTGCTTTTGGGTCCAGAAACAGGAAGGAGCATTGGAGCTCTGCAGAAGCCTAAAGAAATCAAGAATCTGGTATTTGGGTGCAGCTGCTGAGCACAGCTGGACATGCTGAAGCTGGATTTGCAAAAGCCCAGGCAGTTCCTGCTGCATGTCTGTGCCCTTGTTTTCTCTGCAAAACCTCCACTTAGCAGCACTGGGAACTCTCTCCTGAGCAAGCAGGGAGCAGGCAGGAGATGGCTCAGGTAGAGGGTTATACAGACAGGTATGATATGGGTCTATGCCTGATTCAATTCCACACATAGAATCTGCAGCTCTGAACTCCAGCCTTGCCCACAGGGCAAAAGCAAAGCTCTCATCTGAATAAATCCTGAAAATCTCATCTGCCAGCATCTCCAAACCAGTGCAACAACAACAGGAGCTGCAGCCAAGTGCTCTGAATATTTCCTCGCAGAATACCCAGGAGAACAGAGCTATATGTAACAGAGATATTTACACAGTGTTTGAGGCAACATTTCTACTCTTAGCAGACACAGAGGTGCCAGGAAATGATTCTCCCCAGGCAGGATTCAAACCACAGCACAGCCAGGCCTGTGGGGCCATGATTATCACATTGATCTTTTCAACCCCCCTCCATGCAGCATCAGCATGAGCTAAGTGACCACTGCTCATCCAGACACTCCTCCTGGCTGCTGCTGTGGGGTTGTAGTGCAGGGAACACTGCAAAGGCAATGCCCCTGCTCAGACTGTCCCTGACAAGTGCCAGATCCCAGCCACGGTAAGGAACAGGCTTCAGTTCCCTCCCTTCCATCTCATGTAGTGGGGTAATGCAGAAGAGTTTGATGAGCCTTTGTTGGCCTCCTTCTGTGGGATCTGAAGTGGAGGGAGGAAGGGGAATAACTGCAGACAGCTGCTCAGATTGGTCAGGAAAAGGGGCTCTCACCTGGAGAAGAAGCACTGAGGGAAGGCACTGATTTAACTTAACAAGGAGTGCAGGAACAGAAGGAAGCAAGACTCCTTTAAAAGGGGTGAGAGATGGCACATTCCCCAGCCAGATGTGTCTGACAAAGGTTAATCCTTCAGTCTGCATGGCTCTACACGCTCTCTGTATTGCCCCATCAATGCCTCTGACCCTAAGCAGTGGCCATTCCCTGCTCTTTGCAATGCCTCCCCTCAAAGGGGAGGTCTCACACCCCAAACTGAGCTAACCTGGGCCCACAAACATCACCAAAGTCACCCCTGTGTGCACAGCCTAAACATCCACTCTCTCCTTTACAAAAGACTTGCACCTGGCAGCCGCTGGCACTTTGGGGCTGGGATCACTGCCCCGATTCCCTGTGAGCTCTGTGACACCGGGACATTTGGCTGACACATCCTTTAACATTTTTCCTCCAGCGCCCTCATTTATTTCCTTTTGCAATGTCAGTTTGCCCAGCCAGCTCAATGAATAATTCAGCAACATTAAGCACGTGCCAAAGCTGTTTCAGCTCTTAGTAGGATCAGTTCTTTGGTCTATTTCTCCATTTAAACTTCATTCCAATATAATCTCCCCTTCATTGCCTCTGGAGGAGCAAGACCTACATGTAAAAAGCACACTGCCATAGTTATATGGAAATATAACTATATATATGGAAATTCCCTCTTTGATAGGAATGCTGTGCTGCTAATCATTCTGCTGGATGCCTTGCTGCTCCAGCTCATTGCTCCTATTAATGATGGAAAAAACTGCTATTTATTTTACAGACATCTATAGGATGTAGGGCTCCATAACCATGCAATAAGGATGATCTCACAAACCAGAATTCAGAAAAAAACCTGAGGTCATTTCCCGGTTTTGTTGTGTGTTCCCGGTGTTATTGCAGTGAAAGCAATTCATCACACCCAACAAATCAATTACTCATACAACAAATTAGCCAATACCAGTCCTTTTCCAGCAGCTTTTCTAGACAAAAGGGTGTGCACGTGTAGTGGGGTCAGTGTGTGTGATATCCAGCTGCAATAATTGTCTGTGCGCATGAAGGGTAAGGTGAGTGCTTGTTTCAGAAGGCACAACTGCTACTATAGCTTTTATTAAATCCCACTCATTTTATCACTCCCTGGTTGGAGCAATCAGCCTTTCAGCTAAGAGTGAAACATGGCCCTGTTTTCCCAGCAGCAGCAGCACCAGGAAAGCTCCAGTGCAGGAATCCCAGACAAACAGGGAAGACAGCCTGTTCCCTCACTTTGGGAATTCACTTCCAATTCTTTGGAACAACTCTTGCACTTAACCTCAGCAGGTAAGCACAGCTGCTGGTGTTTCAGTGTTTCAGTGCTACATTAGACTACAAATAACCTTCAGAAATCCTGACTATTAATCTCTGCTGGCTTTTCTGCAGCCTCCCCTTCCTCTTTGGTTGCTCAGATACAGACCTTGTTTTGTTGATGCTATCAGCATTTCACGAGGATGTATGCAAGGACCACCCCCCCGCCCCTTCCCCCCAAAATCTTCTGTAAGGAACTGTCTCTATTCCTAAAAGAGAGCAGAAAAACCTGTCTGTGCAATGCCTGCCTCTGCCAACAGCACACACTGAGTGAACAGAGGTCCTGGGCTGCTTTTATTTGAGTTGCTCAGAAAACTGTGTCTGGGATTGTCAGAGGGGCTGGATTTTGGTCTCACACCACTGTGGATCCCAAGTAGCACCAAGCAAGGCAGAAAGCTTGTACCAGCCAGGCTGTGGTGGTACCAGGCCCTGGAAATCTGAATTTCTTTCATCCCTTGACTTTCACAGTCTCATTGCACCTTTTGTTCAAAAGATAAGAAGCTATTAAAAAAAATCAGCATTTTTCTCATTTGCATAAATGTGCTGCTCTCATCCCAGGTGGATGATGTAGCAACATCAAAAGCTGTTTCCCTGGAAAATTATTCTTTAGGATGCAGTTTGAAAGGGGACAGTCTTTACTGAGATTCCTACTTTACCTGGCAATCTGGATTGTCAAATGGCAAATCCTTAAGGCAAGCTCAGTTTGCTGCCTTGGAAGCCTTACATCTCCCTTTCTAAGACACGGCTTTTTTACAAAGGTAATACTGATTATCTGTGTCCTTTTAGTGTCTTACCCCAGCTCAGAGGCCTCCTGAGGTCACCTCTCACTGCAGTTTGCACTTTCATGAACTGAGTTTTGTATTATTTTGATACGAACTGGGAGAAATCTTGTACATCTTCTCCAGAGGTGTTGGAGAGTTGCAGGGAAGTCCTGGAGGACTGGCAGCACCCAGATGGATGTAATCAGTTCCCATGTTACAGGAGACTCTGCACAGTCAGGGAGCAAACTCCAACACCAGCCAAAACCTTTGGAGGAGGTCATAGATTCCACATAAAATCTCGTGGCACCAGCTGGGAAAGGGTTTCTCTGCACAAAGGATGTCAAAGGGTTTTCAGTGCACAGACTGGAAGAGTGAGTCGAGTAGAAGCTGCAAGGAAGGTAAACCCCAAAAACAAAGGTTCTGGCACCAAAGCAACCCAACTGGCAGGAATTTTTCCCCACAAAAGATCCACTGCTGTGTAAGGTAGCTGCAAATCAGTCATGGTTTTTGTCTTCTAAGCCCTGAATGTGCAGGAAACAATCCCTCAGTCACCTTTGAGTGGAGCAACACCTATTTCAGAAAAACAAGGAGCTTTGTATGCCAAATTTTCACAACTAAGGCTCAGCTGGAGCCTCCCAGCCCCAGAGCACTTGTGAAATTGGTCATCACCATGGAAAAAACAAACCTTCACCTTCATTTCTACAGCTGGTTTAAGCAACCCTGATACCCTCAAATATCCCACCACAGGCAGATTTGCATCTGGCAGACCTGTGGTGGGGGCAGAAGTTTATTGGCATCCAAACCAACTTGTCCTCTTGTGGCATTAGGGTGGTTTTTTTCCATTCTTGTTTGTATTCCTCACACACAAATGCAACACAGCAGAACCAGAACACCAGAATGACCTCTCACCACTACAGCTCCCATGAAATCACTGAGCTGCTCTTAGAGCCAGAGGGGGAAGAGGATATTTGTGATATCTCTGTGGAAGAAAATAGCAGACTAAATTGCCCAGGTTGGGTAAAGGTCAAGAGAGTTAGAAAAAAATGATACTGCAGAGGAATATAACAAATGAAAGTGGTAACCAAGGTGAGATTAAGAGCTGAAGTGACAAGAACATGAGACTCTTCCTTCAGGCAGGAATTGGAGCCCTTTGGATTGTTGGATCATTGCATGTCCTTTAATTTCTCTGTTGTTCTGAGCTGGCATGAACTCAGCAGCTCCCCAAGGAAAACAAAAAAATAAATCCCCTTTTCAGTCAATATTGCTATTATGTCCCAATCAGCAGAGCACTCTCGGAAGCTAAGGAAAGACACCAGGAAAATCAATACCCACCTCCAGGTTTTATTCCCAGTGGAAATCTATCACACACCCACCCTTCACTACAGTCAAATACATTAATTTTAACCTCATGATATCTACCAGACACAAATAGCAATACCCAAGGAGGTCCTTATTCTGCTAAACATCTGAGGAATTAGAGCCAACAGGTTCAGGAATTTGTATTCCACCTCTCATTGAGACCTAGAAGTGTATTTTGTATCACCAGAACTTAATCTGAAATTTAAATCTGACCTGATATGAATCCAAACTCTCCAAATGAATCAATCAATGAGACTGGTGAAAAAAACATAATTCCCACCTCACAAAGAATTTCAGAAGTAGCATTTCTAGATCAGAAAACAAAACATTCCAGAAGTTGCCTGCAAACCACTAAATTTAGAAGAAAACTGCATTTGTAAGAAAAATACTCTGTGTTAACAAAAGAAACGTATTTTGACTTTTCCTTCACCTAATCTGTATTCCACTGTGTAAACTTCCCTGAGCAGCTTCTGAGCTAAAACCTTGATTTGGTATGGATGCCTCATCCCTGGAAGTGCTCAAGGCCAGCTGGTCTAGTGGAAGGTGTCCCTGCCCATGGCAGGGGGTTGGAACAAGATGATCTTTAAGATCCCTTCCAATCCAAACTGTTCTGTGATTGTGTGAAAGATTTTTTAATATAATTTACCAAAAACCTCTTGCAGGTTGCATCATTTCCCCCCTTCATTATTTATGACTTGGGGGTTGTTTTTTTCCCTGTTTCTGTAGGCCCAGAGTAAACACCTCCTCCCTTACTACATATTGTGTCAGCCACAGAAAAGCCATCATTGCTATCCCACAGGAGTTAGATTTCTCTGTCCATGATAAATCTCAGGTCTTCTGGAATATATAAGCAAAGCATCCCTACACCCAGGCATCTGCAAAATCTGGCCACCATCAGCTTGTCAGTGTCACAGCCTTGTCTGAAAGCTGAGTCACTGGTCCCTGACACCAGCAGACACTGAAGGGGACTCGGTGTCAAGATTTTGGCTTTTAAAATGTGTTTAAGCTGTGAGTGATTCTGCACTCGAGGTGTGCCTGAATTAAGAGAAAAATCACTCTTAAAAAGAGCAGTTGTGTCCTTGCAGCCTTTCCCAGGAGCAGAACTGAGCCAGCTTTGGGTGCTCAGGTTGGTGGGGCATGGACATGCACATGGATATGGATATGGATATGGATATGGATATAGAAAGCTGTGGACTCACAGAGACAAGTCTTTGCACAGAGCACATCTTTTCTCTCTACTCACCTTATCAGCAGGTTTCTATTTGTCTACAGATCCTCCCCCAGCTCCCTGCACTTGGACTGGACTTTGCTATTCATGGCCTCAGTACTTAAACACTTGACACAACCATCAGGTCCCTGCATACAGTAAAACCAGCAGCTCTCTGGGGTTTGTTTGCTTGTTTGTTTTTCTAACTGGTCACTCTGTAATTTCGACCTGGCAGGAAGATTTCATAAACACCATCTCGTGTCTTATCTGCCAGAAAGGCACACTTCTGTCTGAGTGCTGCAGCTGATGACAGCTCTTCAGAGGCTGTCCCTTGCTCTGAAAGGGAAGATGTATAAAAACGGAAGGATAAAGCCTATAATTTTTTATAGCTCAGTACTTAACATTCACAGGCAGTGGAGTAGACAGCAGTCCCAGGAGAAGACATGTGATCCTCCCACATTAGAGCTATGCCCAATTTTAAAAGCCTCTCTGAGCATCCAGTTGCTGTGTTTAAGATGCTTTGACACACAGGCATTAAAAGTTTGACCTTACCCAATAGATGGGGAGTAATTTTCACCCACAGAGACAAAAATCAGGGAAGGGAAGAGATGCTAGAGGTGAAGCAGGCCAAATGGGATAACACAGGTGGTGGAATGAAGGGGTGAGATTTACTGAGGCATTTCTGAAGGTCATCTCAAGGTCGGGCTGTGGTGTACGTACACAGTGCTCACTGTGAGAGGGATTATTGTAGTAATCACCACTGATCCCAGCCACTGCCCAAGCAAAACCATTATCTGGGGAAAAAAAAAAATCCCCTGTTCTTTGCTTTGTTCTGATCCTTTCCAGGGTTCAGGTATCTCCCCTAAGTGACCATACTTCACTCTGGAGACCCTGTGATGCTCCCATAAAACCAGCACTCCAGGAAGAGCTGCAGAGTCAGCACCTGACTGTGTATCAGCTCTCCTTGTCCCCTCTGCAGAGGGGAAAAGTGACACTGCAACCACTCCTGAGGCCAGAAGGGGCCAAATTCACTCCTTGCTTCCTGAAAAAGAAAAGGAGTGAAGGAGAAATCCTGTACCGTGCAGACCCGCTGGGGTGCACGCTGCTCATTTCCACCACCATGATCTGCACATCTCCAGCTTTCTCCAGCTCAGCTCTGGCTGAGTTATCACAGCTTGATGGGTGTAACAAGCTGTCAGGTGGCAGCTGAGCTGCATGAAATGGCCAGAAGTGGGGACATGGAGCACAGCCTGGTGCAAAGGCAGAAACGTGTGTGCTGTGAAGTTCCCTTTCCTCCTCCATGGGCAGAGGAAGAGTCGGTGCTGGGATGGGGAAATTCATCCAATCATAGTGGCTGGACATGATGTCTGGGGCCCAGTGGTAGGAAAGAACAGAGGGAACAAGACACTTCAGGAAGCTCAAGAACATAACCACAGAGGAAAAAAAAAAAATAAGAAACCAGAATTGCTTAGCCTAAAGCAAAGAAGGATGGAAGAGTGGCAACAGCTTTTGAGAGACACCTGGGAACTGGCAGAGGATCTGCCAACAGAGGCCTTTCCAAATGAGTCACGAGCATCTGTCAAGAGTGTTCTACCAGGAATCGTGGCTGTGGGCCAGGAGATGGGCTCTTGGGACCTTGTGGAGCTCCTGCAGCCCGCTCTGAGCTGCATTGAGAGACATCTCCACCCTGCTCTGCCCACCAGCAACAACACCGAGGTGTCAGCACAGGACTGACCCAGACTTGCAGGTTCCAGCTCTCAGCTGCCCCCAAACCTCTGCTTTTGCTGAGAGGGTGGACAGGCAGAGCCTGTCCCTGAGCCACCTGATCAAACTGCTTTGAGATCAAGGGGTTGGACCAGTGACCTCCACAGGCCCCTTCCCACCTGAGTTGTTCCACATGGGAGGAAAGTCCACACAGGTTCTCCAAGCTACTCCAAGATTCCATGGCAAGGCCAGGACTAGGTTCAAATGTTTACTTCTCTGGACAGGTTTTATCCCACTCCTCCTACAGCATCACAAGGTGCAGACACTCCACTCCCAGGCAGGACATCCCTCTCCCCTACACCTTTTTGAAGCAGGGGCTTTCCAAAGGATGCAAAGCTATTGGAGCCCCATAAAAACCCAAGTGAAGCACAGAAAACAGATGGGCCAGAGTGTGGAGGCACTTACAGCAGATGGCACTAAAATATTAAACTAACATTACCGTATGCTCAAGTCTTGGCCTGGTTTGCTGCTGATTGCAGAGCCAGCCTGGTGAGAGCATACAGATGAGAAATGAGCCTCAGATTGCTAAAGCACCCAACCAAACATCCCCTTCCCACAGAAAAATGCCTCACTAGCAGCTCCTCCAACAGCAGGGATGTGCTAACTCAATGCAGACGATGTTTAGTGAACAAAAAAAAAAAAAAAAAAGCATTCCCCACAACTTCAGGTCTTTCCCAGATCTTTTCTGGAAAACCATTTCCTTGAGAAACTGTGTAAAATCAGTTTGTCTGTGACACCAAATGGGGGAAAAGCCCACACTTTTTGGTGCTTGTCCCCTGTGGGATAGTCCTGGACACCATGGGACAGCGCGAGAGGCACCAGGAAGGAGGGAAAGCATCTTCTTCAACCCTGGCCATTTGCCACTGTCACTCCGAAACCAGAAGTGATCCTGACTGCAGCTTGTGACACTACCCAAGAGACACCAGGACACCACACAGACAGGTGGCCCTGAACTTTGGTGTCCCTCATGAGTGCTCAGAGCCACAGCAGCCACCAAGGGTGTGTGGTAAGGACACACATTGGTAGGGGACTGACCAGAGTAGTCCTGTGAAAGCCTTTCATAAGGCATCAAAATCAAGAGGCTTCATGGCAGGTTGGCACAGGACTGTGCTGCAGAATAATGCACTTGAAATGATTTATTTTATTTGACTGTGTTTCCAGCAGGATCCTGGGTCCTGCCAGTTGTGTCATCTAACCTGTAAGTGACAGCCAACCCCACAGCCCCAAGCCTGGGCTTTCCTTTTCCTAAGCGAAATTCTGCCATAAAGCCAAAAGAAAATTAAAATAAACAATACTATGAATGTCCACATCTCTTTTTTATATCCTGAGATCAGGCACCTGATCTGAAAGGTAACAAGCTGCTGCACATTTCATTAAATGGATCAAGAAGAAGCAATCTCCTAACACTGTCACTGAAGGAGGGGCTGGGGAGAGATGATGCTCCAGCATAAGGGAGATCTCCTCCCAGGACCAGGTTCCCAGGCTGTGGGACATCAGCACAAGGAAAGCCAGGCCACCCTGGCAGAGAGGGACTGACAAGCACCACAAGAGAAGACAGGAAAGGGCTCAGCCAAAGAGCTCCTTCTCAGCTTGCCTTGACTCAGGCTTCTTCTGGGCTTCTTGCAAAATGCCCCAGGCCAAAGGATTTACATTTCCAGGACAGAAGGTATTTTCTGAATTTTTCTGTATGCCCAAGCCACGTGCAAGTCCAGCACATAATAATTTTTTTAAAAAAGAACAAAAAGAAAGAAGAAACGGAGCTGGCACCGTCCCTTCCTGCAGCGGCACAGCCAGACACGCTCCAAGCCCGGCTGCGTACGGGCTGTGCCCGTCCCCGGGAGGAGATGCCGGCAGTGATGTGAGGGCAGCAAAAGCCAAACAGCAGATGCTTGGCTGCAGCTCTGCCTTCCCCTCCGGGCTCTGCAGGAGGAGGAGGAGTTGGCAGCACTGACACAGGTAGCTCTGCTCAGCTCCGGCCAAAGCCAAGGCTGGGGTGCATCGAGCAAAGCCACGGCTCCGACCATGCGGAAAAGCAGCAGGAGAGGCTGCTCGGTGAATAAGGGCGTGGGAATAGCTCCATTCCATCAAATCCTGACAGCTCCAGCGAAATGGAGGTGGGAAGTCACTGCCCGTTTTTGTTCTTGCCACTGGATGGCAATAGAAGTTAAGCAGAGACCACTGCGCAAACCGCACATGCACCTGCTGGGCTCCACCTTGTCACTCGGGGGGTGGCCGTGGCTTAGCGCGCCCGGCAGACACACCCGAGAGCTCCAGAGAACATCGGCTGGCAGCAACACCGCCGGCAAGACTGTTCCTGGGGCCGGGTTAAACGCTGGGCTTTTCCTTTGCACAGCCTTTCCATGTCCTTTCCTGCACCCAAAATCAATTTTTGTCTCGCTAGCTCAGAGCAAACTCTTCTGGTGAGCCATGCAAAATACATTTAATGCTATGGATAGGGGTGGAAAAGCACCTGGTAGGATTTCAGTAGCGCACTGTGGAATAATTAAGGCTTACATGTGGAACTCATGGGCGACTGTTTTTAAATCACATGTCCCTGACTATGAGCTGGCCAGGGGCCACAGAAAGATTTACAGTGGGGTGTCAAAAACACAGCCAGGTGTGCTGAACAGCTTCATCTGATCTTGTGTAACAAATAAGTAACCAGAAATGACCCAATGCTTTTCTGATTTCTCTCTATCACAAGTACACAGTCGCCTCTTGTTAGTATTCTCTTAATGATAGATAACTATAACTAAGATAATTGTCTTAATTAATGAATGGTGACACCGTTCCTGCTCTGGGTGACATCACTCTGCTTGACCTCTTTCCCAGGAGAGAAGGAGAGCCCCATACACCACCTTTAACATAAAAATTTAAATATTGCCCAGACATAGCAACCCAAACAGCAAGTACCCATGACTAGAAAGTAGTGTAAACTGAACTCTACCATCACCCTTATCTTGAGCCCACCTCCCCATATCTTGACATCAGCTTTGAAAAAAGATACAAAAGTTTTAGCAACAATATTCTCAAGAGGCTCTATGTTTTTGTTTTCCTTGCCTTAGGACCAGGGTGTTTCGAGGGCAAAAAAGCACAACTGAAATAGTCCTCTGTGCACAACTAAGAAGAAATTAGTAATTTCCTATGAGGAAAAGTTCCTGCCTCTAGTGTCCTAGTGGAATAAAGATAGGAAACCTGGACACAAGGACAAAGTCTGCTCATGCACACAGGGGTTTTCTCTGATCACCATATGAGAACAAGTCTATGTTAGCATCACTTTAGGCAACGACAGAAATAAAGAGAGTCATGAAACTTAGGCCAAACAAACCTGAATATGATTGAGGGGTACTAAAAATTGTAACAGATCCTGAAATCTCAAAATTGAGGGATTGGCCATGAACTGTCCACGTCATAGTCCCCCAACTACTTTCCCAAATCCAAGACCAAATTTTTCATGTTCTGTCCAGAACAATACACACTCACTGGGATTGCAGACACCCGATGCTAGACGGAAGGAGCAGTGTTTAAAGTTAATTTAATCAGCCCTACAGCTTGTAGGATTCGGACAGAGGCTTGTCTAGTCCTGAAAAATGGGCATTTGGTAAGTGGGAAAGAAATGGTTTGAGCTTAGACTATTTGTGAGGGAGATGAGATGCACAGCATGACATTGAGAGCTCTGAGAGTCTGGCAGGAAAACAGCCTGACAAGCACTAATCATATGTTTCTTATTCAGACTATTAGTGTCATTAGTTCATTACCACTCAGAATCAGCATTAACATATTTTGTTTGTGCTGCAGATCCTGCAGCCCTCAGCACATCATGCAAGTTACCTGAGCAGACTTGCATGTATGCTTGAGTTCACAGCACGCAGGAAATGGGTTTTAAGCGTGCCACTCACACACGCCTGCCACATCTCCGGGGCACCGTGTGGGACACGCCTGCACAAGCGTGGACAGAGGAAAAAGATGCTCTTTAAGCAGTGTGGGGGCGGTTCTTTCCCTCCTCCAATCTCTATCCAGCTGTTTGCAAGGAAGCAGCAGCTCCCGGTGTTGCAAAAACAGCGCATCCGACAAGAGAAATGGGCAGTCACTGCCCTCCAGCGCAGCCAGGGGCACGGCAGAGGTGGGGCAGGGCAGGGGTGGGGCAGTCCCGGTGGTGCTCCCTGTCACACCAGCCTGCAAAGCCGGGGCACACAAAGTGCTGCTTAAACCCGGCATCTTGCGAAGAATAAAGCGCCTTTTTCTCTTGTGTGGTTTGTGAACCAAGCTCCCCACAGGCTGCAGGGACCCCGGCACTGTCAGCGGTGCAGCAACCACGTGCTGCCCCTCGGTCCTCAGGATTCAGCTCAAACTAAAACCTGGTGATGTCTCTAGAGCTTTGGTGGGTCCTGTTAGACCTGTTAGGCACAGCAAGCCTAGACCTGGCTGGCTCTGCAATGGCTCTGAAGGGATTCCACAGGGAGAAACCTTTAGTTCACCTGGAAGTGTCCTGCCCTTCCCCTTCACACCACTGGATTCAGGAGGGGGATCTCAGGATGTCCCCTAAGTCCTGCAGAGCTGGAATGAGCCACCCACTTCCCTGCACTGGAAGCATCTTCATTATTAAGGATGGAGAGTGTCGGCCACCATGAGAAAGATTTGTTTAAACTGCACCAGTACTGGTATTGTAGGTTCACTGAATGGTTTGGGTTGGAAGTGACCTTCAATATTATTCACTTCCAACCCCATATCCACAGACAGGGACACCTTCCACTGTTGGCCAGACTGTTCAAAGCCCCATCCAACCTGGCTTTGAACACTTCCAGAAACGCCCAGACTCACCAAACCCAACTTCTCTCTGCCAGATCTTTTTTTTTTTTTTTTTTTTTTTTCCCCACAAATGCACCCCGAAAATCTTTACCCTCACACTTCTTAGAGGTGCAGGACCATACCCCTGATTATATACCCCTTCCCCAGGACAAGGCAAGTAGTGTTTCAAAGGAAAGTTGATCATTAGTTCCTCTCTGTCCTCCAGATGAGTGATGTACAAATCAGCCTTACAGTACTGGGGTTACTGCACCACCCTATATCTATGTTTAAGCCTAAAAATTACTGCTGCTGGTATTTTTTTTTTTTTTCCCCGTAGAGGATGAGCAGGTCAGTGATGGTGGATGGTCACAGGCATGTCCAGCTCCCACCAGAGGGTACCCTGTTCCAGCAGCTCCCCCACTCCACACTACAAACACCTCCCCTGCAAGGAGCAGGCTCTTCTCCCTCCCCCTCCTCTCACCAGCACCGCGAAAACCAACATAACACCTGCATTTACCTTTCTGCTTATTTAAAAACGGCAGTAGGAACGAAGCCAACGGACTTTTTTTGCCAAAGTCCTTGGAAGACACTTTACTTTGGTTAACAACAGTTTCTTCAATGGGTTTCTTCAGGATTACTCTTTCCTTCAGCTCCTCGGTGCTGACGGCAGAGGTCGGGGGCTCGGCGCCTATTTTTGGTGCAACAAAGGAGCTTTTCAGGTAGGACGAGGACTCTGCCAGGTTTTCCCTGTTCATCCTGCTCTCTGTCATTTTACTGGCCTCGTAGTCTGAGGCGTCAGTGCGCGAGTTGTTCTCTTCCTTGATCATGTCCATGACCTTGGGCTTCATCAGAGGGGAGTCCTGCTCCCTCTTTGGGCTCTCCTCAGAGGCCGAAGAGGCGTCGCAGGACTCGATGATGAGCTCGCTGTCGAGCTCCGCCTCCCGCTCCTCCCGCAGGATGCTGTACTGGATGGAGGGGGACGCGGGCGACGGAGGGGGCCCCCCGATGTGGCTGAAGGTCATGTAGTTGGAGTGCAGCACCTCCTCGGCAGCCAGGGGGTCCTCTGAGACCAGCTCGATCTCCGAGTCGCCGGACTCGGCGCTGCTGGCTTCGTTATCGGCGTGCGAGGAGGCGGCAGGGCGGCCGGGCTTGGAGCGCTGCTCCCGCTTCTCCGCGGCGGGGGCCGGCGGCCGCTGCGCCTCCGAGGGCTCGAAGGAAAAGCTCTTCGCTTCCTTGATAGCACTGATGAGCTCGTCCTCCGACAGGCTGCCTTTGCCCTGCGACTCTGAGCCCGACGGTTCTGCCACGTGGGAAGGAAAAAAAAAAAAAAAGAAAAAGAAAAAAGTTAAGAAGCTTATTTTCTGGCTGCTTAGTAGATTTCACACCGGCGCGTATCCCTCTAGCAGGGCTGGGAGCACAGGCACAAAGTCAGGGGTAGCTGACAGTAATAACATCTTGAGCTTATACAGCATTTCCCACACATGTACTCCTCAGGAAAGAAATATCATTTACTGAGGAAAAGGCTGAGGTACAAGGCAGTGCTGGTCACTGCTTGACCAGTGGCTCAACAACACGGTTTTCACCAGGAAAATCACCAGGCAAGAGGAACATGGGCTCAGGACACAGGACAGCATCAGACTGTCACCAACAGATACTCATCTGTTCTGGGGACAAACACACACACAGGGCTGGCGGGTTAAGCTGATCCTAACAACTCATATGTAGTTACCTGTAGTTTTGCCAAACTTTCAGCTTTCAGATATGGAAAGTTTAAGATCAGAAACCTTTCTCGATTTTTTGGGGTTTGTTTTGAGGTTTGTTTTGTTTTGATTTTTGTTTGTTTGTTTGTTTTTGTTGACTAGTTCGTTTTTTTATTAATTTGGGGGTTGGGGTTTTTTTGGGGGTTTGGGGCTTTGGTTTTTTGGGTGGTGAATTCTCAGCTTGCTTTTAGCTCAGTTGGGTCCAAGAATGAAACCAATTTTTTCTACTGTAGTTCTTAATATCTTAATGAACTATATTAACCAAAATAATGATTAGCTTGTCACCCAAAGTGTGAAAAAAACAAAACAAAAAATCAACAACCTAGTCTGCATTTTCTGACTACAATTCCCCAGTCACATTGAAACAGCCATCAGGCACAGAGGGAAATTTGTCCTCTGGAATCCTGGCTGTTCATCCCCTAATTTGAAGCCATTATTAATGTGATGGGGTCACTAAGTGGCATTGCAGGTTGTGAGGAGTCAAGGAAGTCCACCAGGAGAACTGATCCCCAGGTTTCCTCATGCAGGTGAAGAGGACCATGATGCAGGACAGTACCTGCATCCACAGGGCTGGGTTCCACAGCCAAGGGAGGGTTTCCAGCCCTGTGGTTGCAGGTGGGGTCCCGAGGTGACCTGCTCAGCTCAACTTTGCAGCCCCTGGCATCAGCCCCCAAGTCCACCCAGCTGTGCTGGCCACACCTGGAAGCTCCTTTGCAATGGAGGGTGGGGAAGGGACTGTATCAGATGGGATCTGGGATAAAACAGCATCAAGAGTGCCAGAGTTCAAGCAGCTTCTGGACTATGCTCTCAGGCACACTGAGGTGTCCTGTGCAGGGCCAGGAGTTGGACCTGATGATCCTTGAGATTCCCTTCCAACTCAGAATACTCTATGGTAACCAGTATTTCTGGTTATTTCCTGGTTTAATTTCTCATGGCAGCAGCCTAGGCAATTTCTTTCTGATCATGTGTCTTCCTCAAGATGATTCTGGTAAAGGGGGATGATTCAACAACTGCACACCTGTGCCATCACATCCTGTCAGGAGATGGGCAAGAAAAACAACCCCTCCAAGCACTTCTGGTTTCTGCACGTGCCAATAAACATCATCAGAGATATTGTGTTTTGCTGGTGTATCTGCAGCTGCTCTGACAAAACAGCTCTTGTAACACATCCCTTTCACACAGGAAAGTCCCTCTGCACCCCAGATTGTGGCTGCAGACAGGATTAAGGTGCTGGCACTGTCACAAAGCACTCCTGTCTGGATGCTGGGAAGTTTCTGGTGCTTTGGGAGCTTGTGCATCCTTTTCCTCTGGCTGCAGGAAGCTGTGTGAGCCACGCTGCTCTCCTGCATCACCCCATGAGAGCATTTTCTCCCTGAGCCACGACTGAATCCGGCACGAGTCCAAACTGGCATGTGACTTCCAGCCCTCGTAGCCCAGCAACGCGCCGTCCCTGGGCTGCACCCTGCTCCTCCCTGTGCTGCCAGTGTGCAACTCCCAGCCCTGGCATTCACCTTGTGAATAAAACAGCCCTTTGTGGCCAGCAGCAGGGTGTCACATTTACTGCTGGCACTGGGGAGCGGAGAAATACCCACGGCCTTTCAGCTCCAGTGCAGCACAGAGACAGACCATGTCTTCCTTCCCCAGAAAGATGAGTGCCAGAAATTAAAAGCAAAACGTTTTCAAAAGTCTTGATCCAAGCAGAGGGTGACTGGTGGCTTTGCCAGAATGCTTGAGGGGCACCTAGGAGCCACGACTTTGCTGGGTCACTGGGTGGGAATACCAAGGGCAGGTTTTAAATTTATTCCTCGCTTATGAATGCAGGGTCTGGGCATGGAACATCCCCAGCTGTGGGAAAGGGGGAAAAATCCAAAGGAAACACCCCTTGGGAGCCAGCCTCTAGATGAAGATGCCTTCTTCTCTCCTTAACACGATGGATAAGCAGTTTTGATGGGATACAGACAGTGAGTGTCCCCAAGGCAGCCTTGAACAGCCACCAGGACTGAGTAAGTGCCTGAAGTCCTTAATTACCTTGTAGCAAAAAGTGTAAATCGATGAACAGTGGCACGTCTCAGGAGTAGTGTGTGATTTCACTCAGTCAAACAAAAGAAGAAAAATGTGGCCCTAAAGTCTATTCATTATCTAAAGTTTCTGGCTGATGCAGGCAGAATAAATTCACAGCTGCGGTGGACTCAATCTCCTTTTTCTGTGTGGAAGTGTACAAATGCTCCCTCACTTTTCTGTAGGAACCAAATATTTCTCTAAGGGGAAGTATGATGTGTGGGTGTCAGACTGCCATTTTAAGGAAACTCTAGCTTTTTTTTTTTTTTTTTTTAATACTTCTAAATTACTTTAAAGCAGGGGAAATTTCACCTTGGGGATGTTCATTGTTAAAGGGTTTTGATCCAGGACACTGAATTTTAATTTTCAGACTAAAAATTCTGTTTCTTGTCACAGAACTTTATTCCTTTTAAAAGCACTTTGCTACTTTCATATTTTAGCAGTGTATAATAGGGAAAATGAGGAATAGATACTATGCACTACTATAGTAATCAGACAATAAGAAAATGTATTAACATACTATTTTGGTGCCCTCCAACAGAAATCAGGAGTCTTTTAAATAATGAGACAGGCCCTTTGTCCCTCCAGGCCCCTTTGCAAATGAGGTGACAGCATTTCTGTCCTCAGCACTTCATAAAAGCGGCACTTGCACATGAAAACAGCACTGATTTTTAACAATGTAATCTTATTTTTACAGGGGCAAAGAGGTGTGGAGCCTGACATTAGAATTTTAAAAATATGAAGAACCCAGTTGCATTGCCCTGATCCCACAGACCTCATTTCCCTCAGGGAAACTGGACAGCTGAGATGACCAAGAGACCCCCAAACCTCCAGGATCCAGCTCAAACCACAGGCTGGATGGAGATACACCCAGTGATGGCCACAGGCACAGTGCTTCCCCTCCTGGAGAGATCCCTGAGGGCTGGCTCAGCAAGCTGGATCCCTTTCCACACAGCAAGGGCAGCCCATCCCGAGCAGTGTGTTGTGATGGGGTGCAGTTTGCATCCCCCTTCGCTTTGGTGGACACAAACTGGTGCCAGAGCAGAGCACAAACAGCTCCAGCCATGGAGACTCCTCAGTGTCTTCTCACCGCCCGTTACACTCACCCCAAAAATCCATGCTAATTCTCCAGTGGGCAGGGTTACAATTGCAGCCACTTTCTGAATAGCAACCCCCCCCCATGCCCTGCACCAACACCAGCATTACCTGTGCCAGAGGAGGGTGGTGTGACAGACCCTGGGCTGTCATCCTCCGGCTCCGACACCGTCACCGTTGGCACCACCTCGCTCGGCTTCAGGCCAGTGTCCGGCTGAGTCGGGCTCGGCTCTTTGCTGGCAGCTTCCTTGGTGCTTTCTGTCTCAGTGAGTGTGATCTTGACGGGGGTTGTAGCCACAGAGGGACTGTGCTGACCCCCAGGCTTTCTGTCTTCCAGCAGGTCTTGCTCCTTGGCTGCCTTCGGGCTCTCGGAAGGCGTCCGAGGAGGTTCGGCGGCGTGGCTGGACCCTGCGGGTGCCCCCCGGTATTTATCACTAAGGCCTGGGCTCTCATCTTCCGAGTCAGAGTCATGTTTTTCTTGGTACTTTATTTCTTCTGATCTACTTATGTCCATGTATTTATAAGCCTCTACTTTCATGGGATCTGCTAAGGTTTTGTCAACTTCAGCAGATTCTGCAGGAGTCATCTCTATTCCCGAGTCTGAGCTAAACAAGCCACGGGACTCAAACCCAGTCACATCTTGAACAGGATGCCCCAGAGTGTTAAACCCCTCCGTGCTGCCAGAACAGGGAATGGGGGTGTTTTCCTGCTGATAGATGCCCGTGAAGTAGGTGGAGTCTCTGGGGGTGGTGTAGTGGACGTCAGAGATCAGAGAGGTGTAGAAGGAGTTGTCCCCTCCGTTGGCAGTGGAGCCAAAGTCAAAGAGATGTGACGAGCCTGTGACACCTGAAGCAAAGAGAAAAACGAGGCACAGTAAGAGACAAATGCCTGTGTGCATCGAGCTTTCTGCAAAGCCACACTCACTTCCTGCTGATTTCAGATTGGGTTTGTGAACCAGACTTGACCTTGCTTGCAAGCTCTTGGGGACTGTCTCTTTCTGTACCTTTGAGCAACGAAGTGGCACATGTGTCACACAAGGCTTCCAGCTGCTGTTCTATCTTTAAACAGCCATAAGCTGATAGCAGCCAAGCGTTCCTGGCCAACGTTTGCCCAGCCTGTGAATAAAAGCTTCCTGTGACTGCAACCTCACAACATCCCTCACAATCAAACCCAGGGGCTCAGCATCCAGTATCCTTAAAAGAAATCTAATGTCCAATATAAAACTAATTTTTTTTTTAAACACATAGAATCAGAGAAGTTTTGGGCAAAGGAAATTTTCATTAAGTAAAAAATTCTGCTGGACAGAAACTGAGAGGGAAAGTTGGCGAGCAGATTTAGATCACACTTTCTTTTAAGAGTAGCCACTCTAAATTTGTGAAACACCAAGGCAGAAACTAAACATCCTCATGTCGTGATTTCTGCACACTCAGAAAGCTGTAATTATCTAGAAGTGTGCACCATCTAGAAATCACGCTGGCACGAAGGTGGCTAAACCCATGCATCGTTTTCATCCGCTGCCTCTAATTCCCCGTGCCACGCTCTCAGCTCCTGGGGATGACGCTAATTAAATTAGAAACAGCGGCCACTCTCTGCAGCATCAACACAAAGCACAGCTCAGCGACGGCAACAGCGACATTCCCCGAGAGGGAGGTGGGAGAGACGGAATTCTATAGGGGCCGAGGGAATGGGATGAGGAGGAGCAAAGCCAATGTCTGTAGGAGCTGGTGCCCACGGGAGGGCATAGCCTGTTAACCCCTCGTGTGCTGAAGCATCTCGGGGTCTGGCTGGCTTTCTCCGACCTCTGTTCATCAGCTGCAAGGGACGTGGGGCTCCCGACCTGCTCCACACGTGCCCGGGCTACCACACACGGTGCAGACTTCATTGTAACACGAAAGGGGCATTGCTGCAGCTGCAAAGCCAGGAGCTGGGAAATGTCAGGGTGGAAGCTCCTGAGCTACTTGCATTTGAGTATTTCCTTTCTCCATGCACACAGAGAATGATACCACCTCTAAACATCACCACAAATGCTTTTCCCCGCAGCCCTCCATACATCAGGCATGTGCAGCCCATTTAGTGAGCCCTGAAGCAGTATCTTCCCCCTCTCTAATACTTCAGTGTTGTACCTGAAGGCTTTATTTTACTGCACAGCCTCACTGGATCTGACACACACTCACAGCCCAAGCCCTGCACAAAGGCAGATTGATCATTTCCCTCACCGTGTTTTTGCATTGTTCAGTGCTGTGATGTCCTGCAAGCAACTTCTTTTCCCTGGATTGCCTCTAGGCCCCTCCTATTACAAGGAGAAGCTTGGTAGCATAGGGGAAAAGCAACTCAAAAGTGCTTCTCCTTGCTTCTCCTACCTGCTTACGTGTCCCCATCCTCCCTGGCTGTGGGTGCTGCTGCTCCCCACCAGCCCTCCCTGCTAATCTGCTCCCACACACCACAAAAGCAGCAGCTCCATCCCCTTAGCCAGGGGTTTGTAGCAGCCTCTGCCACAGGAGGGCACAGAGCAAGGGCTGCTGCAGCCAGCAGGTGGAAAACCATCCATTCCCAGTCCTTCCCAGCCTTCAGCTGGGTGTTCTCACTGCTGTGTTGTGCTGCACAGAACTTTTCACAGCAACTGTTTTCACCAAGGCAAGCTCTTGGCCTCAGAGTGGTGAGGGTCACTGTGCAGAATTTTCCTACACCTGGGAACCTGGGGCTTAATTCCCCCTCTCTATCTATGCAACTACTCTAAATTTCACCACCTGTTTTCCTGCCAGCTCACTCAGGGCTGCAAGATGCTTTTCTAACTTGCTGCAGGCAGCTCCCATCCTCCAAATCACTCAGTCCCAACAGCAAAGCTATGTGAGAATGAAGCCTGAGTGGAAAACCACAGCAAAACCAAAGCACAGTGAGGGATAAACTGGGCTGCCCAGCACCCAGGTTCTACCTGAGGTCATCCAGTGCCTTGCAAGGACAGCTCATACCCAGAACAGGTTTCTAAATGAGCAGTAAGCAAAAAGGGAAAGGTTCTATTCCTTGCAAATGCTCTTCTTGCTGAACTTGCCTTTTTGAAAATTATCCATAAACAGGCTTGGATTTTCACAAATGTGTTGGTTAGCTGGAATTATCTGATGCATTGTTTACACCAACATATTTCAGGCTGTGAATTGCTGACTACAGACTATTCATGCCTGTTGCTGCCAGTATCTGCTGTTTGTAATTTACTATTTGTGCTGGGTGAGTGGCTGTCTAAATCCTGGGGTTTCAGGGCTGCCCTTTCATTAAATGCTTCCTCAGTGCCTCCTGGACCTGATCCAAAGCCCACTGAATCCACCAGAAAAGTCCCACTGACTCTGAGTGGCTGTGGACCAGCTCAAAGTGGCTGTGGAATACTTTCTGCTCATGAGGAATACACAGCCACGACACCATCAGTGGGCAAAAACCCATTTCTACAAACAACCCACTACTGCCAGGAGAGAGGGAGCACAAACAGAGTCAAAGGAGATTGGAGAGGCCACCAAAACAATATTCACAGATGCTGTTCACAGCTTTCATTTGTGCTTTGTCCACTGTGCATGGGAGCCAGATGCACAAGCATTTGCAGCTCTTAGCAATGCTGATCAATAGGAGCAGTGAAAGGGTTTCTAATGCATTTGTGTCAGGTGCTTCACTGCAAGAGTTACAGCGAGCCAGGGCATCTCACAGGAGAGCCATGGTGATAAAGAGATGCTGGGAAAATACCACCTTGTTCTTTAGGCTATTCCTCAGCAGAAAGAAAAATAACCCTGAAACAGTCATGGAGACAAACACCACATTTTCAAATAGTACAAACCTGGCACTGTAGCTGATGTTAATGCAAGAGCTGATTTGGAATGGAATTACTGTCAATCATAAACCTTTTTTTTCTTTTCCTGCAGCAGTTTTGCAAATAAAAATGAAACCAGAAAATGTATTTCCTACTGGGGTTGAGGAGGAGAGAGAGAGTTACAGGGTATGTGAGCACATTTGAGCAAGGGGAGGGCTCACATTAGCAGGACATATGGGGATCCCAACTCTCAAGGTGACAGCAGAGTCAAAAGCACTGAAGACAGCTGAAATTTCCTAATTAATAGGATTTAATGTAACTCCCTATTTCCACTGGGAATGATTTAAAGCCATTGCTGAAACTGCCTCTCATTTGGGAAGTGTTAATCTATCAGCTATTAGGCTGCCTATTAAAGACATGGAAACTGATAATAGCTGAGCAGATTTTTGCTGAAGAATGGTGTATTCAGAGCTTGGTGATTAAGCAATGCCCTCTCTGACTTTAACTTTATTTGGTTCAATATCCGTGGGAAGGCGAAGCCTTGAATAGCACTGGTAACAGATGACAGTATCAGGTCTGAATTTACCCTTGTTACAAAGGCTGGGTTTTTTTTTTTTTAAAATCTGGATTTCACTCAAAACTACCCAAAAACCTGTCTGCCAATTCAGGTGAAGGAAAGCTATTCAGTCCCTGAGAGCAGCAGTTGTGCTCTCTTGTAACACGAGCCCTCGGGAAATAATTTCACTTCCTGTGACCAGCTAAGAAGTAATGGGTCTGATTCAATCACTCCAGCACAGCTGAGATGCTCAGCAAGTTACATGCGTTTTCATCAACTGCAGAGGGAAAAAAATATTGGAAAATGACTGTTTTGTTTGCTCAGAGTAAGTGAATGCTCCAGAAACCCTCTCCTACAGAACTGGATTCAGAGCTATTTAGCAATTGAGACAGGAAATAATTAAGAAATCATTGGTTCCATGCAGAGTAGCTCTTAATTTAAGAAAGGCAGCTGAAGACCAATTTGGATCAAGGCAAGCTGCACTGCTGTAGCATATTGGAAGAGGGAACAAAAAGTTAGCTGAGGACCATGGACAAGAAAGAGAGCTGATTTAAATAAAAATGATTCTTCCCCCCCCAACTAGAGTATTCTCAGCCTTATTAAAATTGATCACTCCAGAATATTGTGTTCAACTTCCAATAAAATAACCTTATTTCATATTAACCTGTCAAGCTTCACAAGCAGCTCTGGTGATCTTCACTGGCACAGACAGACTAATATTTGAGGGACCTGGTCTAGTGGAAGGTGTCCCTGACCATGGCAGGAGGTCTGGAACAAGATGATCTTTAAGGTCCCTTTCAACTCAAACCATTCCATGATTCTGACATGAACTTTCAGTTCCCCAGAAAAGCTGGCAACCCCTCAGTGCAAGGTTCTGTATTTATTGAGTGTCACTGATTTGGTCAAAACTATTAATTTTTCAGAAGAAGAGAGGGGAGAACTAATTGTTAATTAGGTGATGCAGTTTTTACAGCCTGAAGCTGTGCAGAGGAGAGAAAATCTCTTTGGTTGCAACTGGAGGAATCAAGGTTTCAGCAACCTTTTCAGACAAAAGCAGAATAGTGGGAGCAAGCAGCTTCCAGCAAATTCCTGTAAGTCTTTTAAATAGCTGGCTCTTTTTGCTTTGGATATTGAGCTTCAGGAGTTCATTACTGGCTGTCCCAGGGCTGCAGAGCTGTGACCTCCCTGAAGCAGGGTCTTCCCAGCTCTCTCCCACGGCAACAAGGTCCACCTTGTCTCATTTGGACACTCACTGACGTGCAGTAATTCATCAATCAGAGATGATAACAGGGGAGGACTCTTGTTTGACTGGCCTCAAATGATGCTAGAGGGTCTCTCAGGCCACAGGTCACTCCCAGGACTTCAGCCCTTCAGGTGTCACCCAGAGATTTTAGATAAAAAGGCCAGAGATAAGCGATAAGCGTTTTCCAGGACAGCAACTCCACCCTGATCTGAGACCCTTGAAGCCACCTCAGAGCTCAGGGAGATGCTGCAGCTGCCCTTCAGCTCTGAGACCAAAGCCTGGCTCTGATAATCCTATCCTATATTCTCTTGAAGGCTCAAGTGGGTAGTGTGGCACTTTGCCAAGCTATTTATTTTATAATTACTCTCTCGCCTCGAAAGGCTGATTTCATAGCAAGGCTGTGGGAGCCACACATGTGGCATTCCTGGCACCTGACAGTGGTGCAGGAGAGTCCCATTGCCCAGGAGTTGCCACATCTGTATCTGGAGATCCAGCCCCAGCTGGGGGCCCTCCCTGTTTCCCAGTCCCACAAAAGCAGCTTACATTCCAGCCTCTCCTTCTTTCTATCACTCAGCCACGACCATTAGGAAAATGTATCTTCCTACTTCCTTCCAAATGCACAACAGAAGTAGCCATTAAACAGTCCTGCCTTTTTTTTTCTGTACCAAATTTACAACTTTGTCATCAGCCACTAGTAAAAAGCCTTTGCTTGACCTTGGCTTCTTTTTATTCCTCACTTACAGTTAAAAAAGTAGGAAAAAAAGGGAAATAATTCTTCCTATTTTTTGACTCTGATACATGATGTCTCATTTTTTCCTTTTTTAGTTCCCCAACTCAGTCACCTTCCTTTTTAAAACTCAGAGTATCTTACTGCATTCTCATCTATATCCATACACATCTTAATACAGCTATTCAGTGTTACATCAGTTTTCTACACCTCTTTACCTTACCCAGACAGACCAGCAGTCCCAAGTCTGTCTCCAAATTCAAAGCACACCGTTTTCTTGGATCCAGGCCAAGCTGTTTTTTCCTCTCTGCTCGATTTCAAATTCAACCCAAACCTCAGGAAAACTCCAGATTTCCAAATGTCCTTGAGCAGCACCTTCCTGGCAGTGCCAAGGGCAGCTTGCACGAGTGGCAGAGACGTCTCTCAACCCCAATATGTTTGAAACAGCCTGGCCACCCTCAGGGATATCTGAGTGTACCACTGGGGAGTCACACTCTCAGTTCTGCAAGGCCCTTCAGTGTGAATTTTCTAACCCCAAACACTTCAATATCCTAACAAAACTCAAGAGTACTTCAGCAGCTGCATTTGAACTCGAGTGGAGCTCGAAGCCCAAACGGCTGAGAACTCTTGTGCCAGGCAGAGGCATCCCTGTGCTGTGGATAACACCCCTGGATCAGCTCCCAGTGCCCCCTGGATTGTCTCAGTGGCCAGAGCCAGCTGTCTGCCCTGAGCTATCCCACCTCCAGATGCTCTGGGCCAGACAGAGAAGGCAGCAGGAGAAAGCTCTCCTTCTGCCCGCAGGAGAGCTGCAACGGAGCGCGCATCCCTGGGAGCAGTGCCAGCTCTTCCCAGCTGCCAGGAGATGGTGCTCTTTGTTTTAGCTCAGGATTCCCAAAACTATTTCTCAGGTTAGCAAGTTCCGTTCCTCCAGGACTCTCATAATCCCGTCTGCAACGAAGACACCTCCCCACAAACGGCACTGACAGACGCGAGCGGCCACAGCCCGAGAGCGGTTCGGGGATTCATTTGCTCAAGAGGTGCTACGAGAAAAGCGGACGGATCGGGAGGATGCACGATCCTCTCCTGTTATTCCTTCCCCCTGGTTCTCCGCATGGTCCCGACTGTGTTGGGGAAACACAGAGCAGCAGGGAGGCTGCTCCCGCTGTCTCCAGCAGCTGACAGTCTGTGCCTCAGCTCCTGGGGACGGGAGTGACTCAGAGCCTCAGCTGTGCCAGTCGCGCATCCTCCTCCTGGAGATCCCGCAGCAACAACGGGAGGAAACATTGCCATGGCAGGTGCTGCCTCCTGCACGGGTAGGAGGGCAAAAGGACAGTGTGGAGAAAACAGGCCACATCCTATTGACACTCTGATTACTCCAATAATTTCACTGGAACGGCTTCTGATTCATCCCCCCCCCCTCAGATGGAAGCGAGTCCTAAATTCAAACAAGTTAATGATAAGCTTTGGTGCATGTAAAACCTCTCCTCCAGGTCATTTTGCAGAGGATCTGAGTTACCACAGCCCCACAGCTGGAGTTTCATCACTTTTCCACAGCTTTAGCTGTCTACTGTAAACAGGCATTGCAGCTTCCAGATCCAGGGATACCCAATTTCAGTCCTCCACATGATAAATACATGGGGGAAATTTGGATCCCAGCTCCCAAAAACCTTGGCTGCTGAGGATCAGCAACCTTTATCAACTCCCCACCTTCTTGTGAGCACAGAGACTGAAGCAGGGGACAAATCCCTTTGAGAATCCAGTCCTTGGAGGCCCTCACACTTTTGGGAGCCTCAGTTTGCCTGGTTGAGTAATTCCCCTTGATGCCATGATGATTTTTTTTGTTTTTTCTTTATACCCCTGTTATACCTTTTTACAATTTCTGTATTCTTGGTGCTCTTTGCCCACATTCTGGGACTTGTTTGCCAGGCTGGGACACTGAACATTTCAGAAGCTTTGCAGTGAGGGATCAGTGTGCCCAGAGCCCAAGGGCCTCTCCAGAACACATTTTGGAACCTGAGACAGAACCAGCCAGGGGAAGGTTCCTTGGGGAGGGGGCTCACTGGAGCCTCTCATTGGGGAATCTTTGATAGATGTGCTAATTAGTGACACCCACAGTGTGATCCCAGATCTATTGTGGGTGGGCACTGCGGGGTGCAGGGAGGTGCATTCGACCTGGCCGTGGTGCACCTGAGGATCCTTAAATAAATCCCAAGGTAAAATCCCTTTTTCCCTTCTAACCATGTTTGACTCTTGATTTTAAGATCAGGAAAAGGCATCACCCTCAGCAGCTGGTGGCAGGTCACCATCACGTTATGAATCTCCCCAAAGCCCTGTCTGGGGGCTTTTCCTGTGGCCCCAGCCAGCTTCTGGTTTCTTCCAGCACCTGGGCAGGCATGGATCAGGTCCTGGCTCTGCTGTGGAGTGCTACAGCCCCGTTTGTGGGATGGATGTGTAGGAAACACTGCTGAGTTTTAATAAGATTAAGACAGGTCCAGTCCATCCCAGCAGGATACTAACAGCATCTTGGTTTTGGCTCCAGATTCTGCACCACAGCAGCCACTGTTTCCCTGTCATTGCCTCTCCAAAAAGATACCAGGGTCCATCTTTTTGCTGCTGCTGAGCAGCCACTGTGGGTGTCCTGGTGCACCCCAGGGGAGCAGAGCTTGGTTTGGTGATGTTGAATATCCTCAGCTCCCACAGACATCCAGGGAGCTCACAGCACCTGTCAGGGGATGATGAGCAGGTGCTCCAAAGCCAACCACCAGTGTGCAAAGTGAACCCATCGTAAATGATTCAGCACTTCCCACCCCCATGTGACCTCGGGGCTTTCTGCTTCAATAAATGGTCCCAGACAGCTCCAATTTGACCTGGCAGGAAAACCCTGGCATAAGGTCTGTGACAGCCCTCCACAGTACTCTGGACAGCATGAAAAAATCTAGGGCATTTTAAAAGGAGCCCTGAGAAAGCACAAGAATTATTTGAAATGTGCACAAATTTGCAAATGCTGCTAGTGTGCAGCATTATTTTAAAAAAAAATCATTTAGTGACTTTGCAAAAATCTGGTTCAGGTAAAAAAGGTTTTCACTCCAGTGATAGTAACATGAGTGGTTGATAGGTTTCAATGACACCAAGACTCTGCCTAAAATACCATCAAATGCAATTTCCTAAGGATAATTAAAGCCCACTTATAAGATTAATTCTTTCTTATTTCACAGTAGTCACATTTTCCCTGGAACGATAAAACTTCACTGAGCCCCACGACAAAAATACTCCAAGCACTAAGTGAATTAGCCCCTAAATCATGTTTTTCCATTACCCGAAATGGGACCCAACTCCCTTTAGAGCAATAGACTCCAAAGCACCTCACAAAATCTGGATGTGTTTGGCTAAGTCTCATTTGTCTTTTACGTTTTAAAATACCTAAATCCCATTTCCAGCATGATTCAGGAAATTTAGCTGCTCACTGTTTTTACCTCCAGACTGCTCCAAAGCAGTCATGCTTCAAATTCAGACCAGGCTGTCCTCCAAAGTCCCCTGCAGAACCACCTTCTCTCCTGGCCAGGTTCCATCCCTGGAATGCCCTGTCCCAGGCACCTTCAGCCCATCCAGCCCCACCTTTGCTGGGTCCCAGTTCCCTGTAAATTCAGCTTTTCATGTTTGCTCCAAGTCAATCCCCAGCCACAGAGCTTCAGATTCCAACCCAGCCTGGAAAAGGGAGAAATGCCAATGCCAGCTGCTTTTGATGTTGAGATAAACCTGGGGCAGAAACCACTGCCCTGCAGTGGCTCTTCCACAGGGAAGGAAAACCCAGTGTTGGAGAAGAGATTTGCTGTAATAAAAGATTTTTAGCAAGAAATACAAGTTTTTTAGCAAGACCCTGATACACATCAGTAGGGACTGCCGAGTTCTCTCTATGCCACTCATACCTGACCACGCCACCTCATAGAAATCCAGCTGTTAAAAAATGAGAGAAAAAGCAAAAAGGGTTGTCTTGCACTTGGGCTTGGCTCCCCATCCCCCAAGGCTGAAGCCACTTCAGCAGCATGAATCTTCCAGGGAGACAGAGCGACAATTGCAAAGAAGTTTGGCTGAAATCACCGAGGGCTCTCGAGAGGAAAATTAATTTTGTGACAATGCCTAACACCTACAGTGATTTGTCAGGCACAGTAATTCAAGGAGAAAACCAGCTGTCAGGCACTGCGGGCTGGGGTAAATCAGGAGTGACTCCACCAAAGGCACAAGAGTTACACCTGCATAAAACTGTCACCAGGCAAGGAAGTACGAGGCCCTGGGAGCCAACAAATAGAGTCTGAAGACAAGGCATTACTGGCCATAAATCAGGATCAAATCTAATGCCCAGGGGACAGCAGGGAAATCTAGGTCAGCGAGGACACGGCAGTGCCAGGCTGATGCAGGCAGACACAGAAAAAAATGTCAAAAATCACCATCAAGCTCTCTTTCCACCCAGGGTTTTCCCACCTCAACATGACCTGCTCCAGAAAGGCCAGAGGACCAGGTGTGCTGAGTCCTGGTGTCTGCCTTTACTGGCAGCAACAGGAACATTAGGACAAAAGACTCTGTAGAGCATTGAGTAGGATTCTAGGACATATAATATCAGAAAATATTTAAAGAAAAAAAGAGAAATGGGGAGGTTCTGCAGAGGCAGGCAAGGCAGCAAACTCTGATCCAAGTTCTAATGAGGTTTCCTTGCACATTAAGTGATTTCCTTGCTGTTTCTAGAATGTGGTGCCACCAAGGATGCATCTGAAAGTCAATCAGAAAGTTTTCAAAAATGTATTAAAAAGTTAAGCCTCTCAAAGTAGTGCAGAATTTGGGGCAGAGCCACTGCAGTCATAAATCAGCATCGACCCGCTGGCTCCAGCTTCTGCTGGAGGAGGATGGGGCCATGTGTGCTATAACTAATGTTATAAATGTCCTTGCCTTCAAGGGCTCTTCTCCTGTGACAGATGAGTTCACTCCAAGCAGAGACAGGAAAATCCTCCCCAGACATCTCACTCCCCTGGAGGACTTTTTTAGACCTATCCCACCCTTTACTCTACATTAGTGAAAAACCAATACAACCACAAACCCTTTCCTCTCTTTACTGTGTGTACACAACACCACAACAATTCACCCACCCAGGAGAGCAGCCAGAAAGTTCCAAGCCTGTGGTCTGAACAGAGGCACAATTGAGATTTCAAGGAACACAGGTTAGTTGGACTGTTCCCCTCCCTGAGAGCCCAGGAGATGCTCCTGCTCCTTCCTTTCTTCCTCGCAGGGGTGCCCAGCTCCCCACAGCTGAGCATGGTGGCTAAATCACAGCCTTCTGCAGGGTAAAAGACAGCAGACTCTGCATTCCTGAAAGCTTCCGAGGCTGTGGCAGAGCAACCTCGATTCAAACCAACCATTTGCTGGAATTGCTGTGTGTTATTAAAGCAGGAGGGGGGCAGCAGCTCCGCAGCAGCTCCAGGACCAACCTCCCTGTCAGGAGCTGCTCCGGGTGCTCAGCAGCACAGCTGGGGTTTGGCTCCCCGAGGAAAAGGCTGGGGATAATTACAGGGGTCCTGATATCTCGTGCAGCTTTCCCAGAGTGCATGAGAAGGGTCAGGTGCCTGTGGAAGCTGCAGGGAAAGGCAGAAGCAGAGAGTTCTCCATCCGTGCGCCAACAGTGCTGCTGCCTCAGCCACACCTGCTGCAGGATTTCTAGGAAAAGCTGCAATGGAAACTTAGATTTTCAATCACAGGTAGGTCTGTTTCTCTGCAAACAATGTCCCTTCCCCCAGTGGAATGCCCAAGGCTCCCAGCCTGATGCCACCCTGGCCTTAGAGGAGGCAGAAGGCACTAAAAGGGTTTCCTATCCAGCTCAGGAAGGTTTCAGATCCTGAACAACTGAAAAATGTTGAGAGTAGTTACAGAAGTAACTCTCAGATGCAATCAGTGGAGGTGCTCTTGCTTGAAGAGACAGGATAAACACGACCTCTAGAGCAGCTCTCCTGCTTCAGGCTCTAGCATGAGCTACTTTTGGGAAACAGCTACATTACAGTCAGAATTGCATCTGTGATGACCAAAAAGAACCTTTCCCTCCCAGCAGATACACCAGACACAGCACTTAATCTGAGGAGAAAGCAGCTTCTAGAACAAGTTCTAGACAGGATATCTCTGCAGATATTGCTGATTCACCTGCAGGTTTGTGCCACAATGGTACCAATGTACAAAGAGAATATGAAAATATGGCAAGCAGGTTTTTCTGAACTGTTTTCAAAGAGACAGGAGATGCAGAAAACTTCAGGGTAAGTGAAGCAGTTTGTCTTCTGGGAAAAGCCCATTTTTAGAGTCCACCACGGTCATGGAGCCAGAGGGCATTTGGAAGAGCATCACTCCAGCTAAGCTTAGGCATTAGAATCATAGGATGGGTTGGGTTGGAAGAGACCTTATAGCTCATCCAGTTCCAACCCCCTGCCAAGGGCAGGGACACCTTGCCCTAGGCCAGCTTGCTCCAAGGCCCATCCAGGCTGGCCTGGAACACTGCCAGGGATGGGGCAGCCACAGCTTCTGTAGGCAGCGTGGGCTCAGCAGGCTCAGAGCCCAGAATCTCTTCCTAATCTCCAATCTCACTTCACCCTCTATCAGCTTGAAGCCATTTCCCCCAGGTCCTGTCCTTGTAAACAGCTCCTCTCCTGCAGCCCCTTTTAGGCACTGCAGAGCTTCTATTGGGTCACCTCAGAGCCTTCTCTTCTCCAGGCTGAACACCCCCAGCCCTCTCAGCCCTCCAGAGCAGAGCAACTCCAACCCTTGGAGCATCTTGGAGGCCTCCTCTGGACTCACTCCAAGGGTTCAATGTCCTTCCTGTGCTGAGGACTCCACAGCTGGATGCAGCTTTCCAGGTGGGGTCTCACCAGAGCGGGGCAGAGGGGCAGAATCCCCTCCCTCAGTGCCCACACTGGTTCTGATGCAGCCCAGGACACAGCTGACTTTTTGTGCTGCCAGCACATATTGCTCAGTCATGTCCAGCCTCTAGCTTGTGCTTAAAAAAAATAAAATTAAAACTTAATTCTAATAGCCTTCTTGGCTATAATATTGACTTTAGGAAGCAAAGGAAAAATACAGAGTGTGGGAAACTTCATTTTCTTTTGTAATTTTGACATTTGGTTTCCTCTGGTAATTGACTCATAAGGTATATACAGGATATCTGATAGATAAAGATGGATAAAGTGATAACAGGGGAATTAAGACACTACGATGCCCTGGAGTGAGGCCTTTACATGCAGTATCAGATACTGGTAATCATTCATTGTGTTAAAAACCTCAGCCAGGGTGGTGTGAATGCATCAGTGGCTAACTCTGTGCTCAGGGATGCAGGGTATTCCCCTCAGGAGTGAGAGTGTGTGTGCAGTGCTGCAGCCTGAGCACGACTGAACACCCAGCAGGGCACCAGAGGAGGCCAGAGCCAGCCCATGGACAGAAATAAAATAAATAAGAGCTCATGGACTAACCCTGCAATGTAAAACACAAAGTCCCTGACAGGGATGCACAGGGCAGGGAGAAGAGACCCCCATTACTTGTTTGTACCTTGTCCTTTAGCAGAGAAAAAGCAGGAGCTGGGCATTTCTGTAGTTTGTTCTCCCTGCTCAGGACAAGAACAGAAAGATGCAGAGAAGCTACAGATGATGCTCATGACACTGGAGGGCAGGACACCTGGGACCAGCTAGGACAGGGAATAACAGGTAAATTTATACTGTACAGTAGGGAGGGGGAGAGCAGGATCACAGTCTACAAATACTCTCAAGGTATAAGTGAAGGGAGGGAATTAGTCACAGCCTCAGAGGATGGGAGAAAGTGTCTTGAAGTTAAGATACGAAATGAGGCTACATGTCAAGGTGTATTTCTTGAGGGAAAAGGGCAGAGGAGTGCATCAGGGAGCACAGCGGTACCACCACCTCCCCATTACAGCACATCTGGGTGAGGGAATGAATTCCAGTTCTGCCCTTGGACAGGGTTCCAGATGTCTTTTTCTGGCACCACCATGAACAGCCCAATTTTGCCTCTTGTAAATTAACACTGCAGATGAAAACTGGGCAAATAAAAGACTCTTCAGTTTGGCAGGAGAGAAAATTAAAGGGAAGTAATTCTGCTTGGAACTGAGCTGCAACAGATTTTTTTTTTTAACGATTTTTTTAACGTGAAACAAAAACAAACCAATAAAAATTATTCTAGGTCAAATCAATTTAATTTGACCTGAAGCTAAATGTCAGATCTGGTTTACAGCAAACTCCTGATACCAAAAGGGAGCTGCTGTGCACCAGGGTCCCCCATGGCAGCATGTGCAAATTGGTGCATAAGGAGGATGCTGGAAGGTGTCCTTAATTTTCACTACCCCACCCCAGCAGCACCTAACAGGGTCCAGGCTCCCTTCAGAGAAGCATCTTTTATCTTCTACCTTAACTTCTCCCCAGGTGAAATCATTCCAGCACAGAACCCACATGACCAAAGTCCTAAATCATGCTCAGACCCACCTTAGCTCCCAGCATTTTGGATTTAAGCCCATGACACTATCCACCACATCATATAGTTGCTATAGCAACCTCCTATTGAGTATTAATATAAATTGCAGTTCCCAAATCCCATCTATTGGAAGGAGTTGTGCAGCAGGGGCAAGAGACATCTTTGCCTCAATGGCTTTCCATTCTCCATCTCTCCCAACACCAGTTGGTCCAAGCAATGGTTTAACCATGTCCTGTCTTCCTTCAGTGCTACCAATTGTGGCACTGAGCTGTGGAGGGTGAAAAGCAAAAGGAGTTCCACTTCCAAAAGCCCAGCTTGTCCAAAGCTGCCTCCTCACAGCAAAGTTTCCAGAAGTGAACAAAATGTGCTTTAATTTAAATGCAGGCAATGAGTATTTCTGGTAGCCCAAGCAAACATGTTAAAAGTCAGACCTTTCTCCCCTCCTTTTCCTCACAAGAACTTAGAGTATGACCCTGCAGAGGTTTAATTTTTCAGTAGAGCTTTCTGAACACTTCATTTTCACTGAGCAAAACAATAAACACTTTTTTTTCTGATGCTGAACATTAGACCAGTGCACATTCCTTAGCACACATGAAATTAAGTTAGTACAGAGCTGAGGACGGACAGAGGGCACTGAATGGAGGAAGAACGAGGCTGCTCATGCTCTGAAACAGAACTAACTACATCCTTCCATTAAATTCCTCTTCCAAGAGGAAAACTGGCTTTCAGAGGTTGAAGACAACTAATTTATTAGGCAATGGCTTTCCACAGTAAGTTAGGGATTTCAAGAAGTTTTAAACAGCATCTGATGCTTTCTTATCCAGATGCCACATGGCTCAGGCTCTTTCCCTACAGCCCACGAGCCCAGCAGATGCTCCCATCAGCCATGGGCTTGTAACACAAGAAGAGCTGCAGAGGCCAAGCCAGCTCCCAGGCTGACCTGAAACACCCCAAAGACAACAAACATTCCATTTTTTATTTTTTTATAACTGGAAATGGAAGAGATGAGGGGAGTTGAGGATGGTAGGCAGCTTGAAGAGCATTTCCAGCAGGCTATTTATACCCTCTCTGGCTCAAATCCACTTACCCTGAAGCCATTTAACACTGTTTCCTAGTGTGAAAGGGCCTTCATGTGGATAAACATTCAGGTCTGTCACCGTAAGACACTCACAACATATGGGCAGACTCTTCATTTCCAACATTTTCATCATTTTAAACACATCAGATACAGGCTTAAGGGTTTTATGCCTGATTCTGACCAAGATGGCAAGTGTGAACAGCCATTTCAGTGAGATATTTCTGTGTGCACATCGAGGATGCAACAAAACACCTCCTTTTGGCTGCCATCCCTGCTCCTGAGCCAAAGGCTGTGCTGGCGACCCCGGTCAGGGCTGTCTTTGGGGACTGAGAGTCCCCAGAGTGAAAAGGATGAGGAGACAAGAGGGAGAACAGGGAGAAGCATTGGGAAAGAGGAAAAAGACGAAGTGTGGAGGAGCAGGATGGAAAGCAGAGGTGGGGAAGGACACTGATGGGAAGGGAAAGAAATAGGCAGAGCAGAGTTAAGAGTAAAATTAAAAAAAAGAATAATGCAGGAGAATTAAAACAAAGCCATGGGAGCAAAGGACAAAAAAAGGTAGAGAAGAAAGCAGAGACTAGAGTATGAAATGGGTGAGAAAATAAATTTTAGAAGCTCTAGGACAGACACATATACCTGTCCATTTGTAGACTCTGAAGGTTACTACATTTGTTCTTCCCTCATTCATATTTATCCAACATCCAGTTCTGGGACGCTATTTTTAACCATGCACAAAAAAACACACAAGGAGCTTTTCTCACTTCCATTTTGGAGGAAGGGCCAGGCAGTTCCCAGGCACAAGGCAGATCTCTTCTTAGAATAAATTCAGAAAGACTCCCGGAGCAAACCCAACGTCTGTGAATAAATAACGCCGTTCCTGCGGAGGAGGCTGTGGCAAGGAGCTATTCTCAGATGAGCACACAGCCCCAACGAGGAGGATGTTTGGGAGTGAATGAGGAGGTGGTGGCCTCCCTGTGTGGAATTTTACCTGTCTTCCTGTGGGGAAGGAGCTTTTCCAGCCTGGAGCAGCAGAGAGCTCGAGGAACAACACGTGCACAAATGCAGAGGAACGCGGTGAACGCGAGAGCTGCTGTGCAGGTCCTGCTGCCCACACCAAGGCCAGGCCAGTCTGCTGGATGACAGTGATACCTTGGCTTTTAACTTTTTATATTTTTCAAGCCCTGCAGTGCCCAGTGTGTCACTCTGGAGTTGCCTGTTCCCTGTTCAGTGCTGCTCTCTGTGCTGGGCACACACAACAAAGCCTCTCCGGGGCTGCTCTCCAAGGACACCCAGCCCAAACTGGGCCCAAAAAGTATCAACCAAAGAGCCTCTGAGGGGGGCAAGCTGAGGGCAATTCCATCATTAACTGCAGCTTTAATTGGAGAATGAACCCTGAGATGCAAATGAACCAAATTTAGAAAAGTGGGAAGAACTCGTGGCCTCTCAGGGTCCATCTCGGGGCCCATCTGGGCAGCACCTCTGGCTCCCCAGGGGTACCTTTGAAGGCCTTTCCAATAAATCCCCACCTTTATTCCCTTCCTCCTGTCTGGGCTCTGTTTCTAGGAGGCCTCTAAAGGCACCAATAGCATAGTTCAGGAGCACCAGCCTGGTGCTATTTCTGTTCCACATCAGGTGTGGGGACCTTGGCTGGAGCAGACGTGCTGCTGGAGGGAGGCAGGAGGGATGCTCTGTGCATCCTCATCAGCAGGGCTGGGTATTGCTGCAGTGGGAAACACTGGGCAGGGAGGGGATTAGCTTAAGGCAGAAATGTGCTGATTTAAGGCTGAACCTTCTCCCAGGGTCATCTCTGTGCTTGAATCAGTAAAATAAGCTGCTGTGCCCTGTTCCCTGCACATTACAGCTGCTCTGCTCCTCACTATAAGCATCATCTGCAAATTATTTAACCAGTTACAGGAGGAAAAACCCAGAATTTGTAAAAACCACCCATCCCTTCTTGGGTAGGAGGCCAAAGAGGGCAGGGATTGAGTCTGAGGAAGCATCACCTCCTGTTTCTTCCCCTTAGAGCTGCTGGAGGCTGACTGAACCCTGCCTCAAGGCTGCTCTAACTCCAATTGGAGCCCCTCTCATGACTCCACACGAAGTGGTAGCACATGGAGGTGCACAAAGCCATTTCTATCCTCCTTTCCCCACAGGACCCCCTCCCCCAGCCCCATGCCATTTGACCATCAGGTACATTTAGCCTGCTTTGAAAAGCATCTGTCCCTCTCCCTGGGGTGTGGCTGGGGACACCCAGCAGCAGAGATGGGGGAGCTAAACACTGTTTGACAGGACTCATGCAACAATCTTCCAACTGTCCTATTTTTTTTTTATTCCTTCTCTTTGGCTGCTAAATTTTACTGGCTACATTGTGCAGCCTTATTCACCTGGAATTTTATGAAATAGGACATTGGTGAATTTTATAAGATGGCACTGAAGGCATCACTTTTATGAGAGGTAAAAACAAAAGATTTTGGTCCATCTGCAATTTGACTTTACTCAACTGCCTCTCAGAGCAGCTGAGCTGACAGGGATGCATCCTCCTGAGAGTCCAGGCACTAAAAATATCAGCACTGTGCACCAGAGTCTGAGTGCCTGCACAATTTATCCTCATTAAACTGATGTGCAATTTGAAGATACATATCCTTTCTTCAAAAATTTGTATGTTTCCCTATTCTGGTCCATTCCCAAAGTCTCCAGAAGACTGGAGCTCCAGAAGGCCTGGCTGCAGCAGAGATAGCTTTAATGTATTGATTCTGTGTTTCTGTGAATTTAGCTGGTTGGGCTGTGTCCTGTGGCCAGAGGAATAAGCCAGAGATGCAGGGAGATGGCAGGAAGGTGAAACTGGGTGGAAATACAGCAGCACTGCTGGACCCCTGGCAGGGCTGGGGCTCAGCAGCAGAGGCTGTGAAGATGCAGAAGTGCTGCTCGATGGCTGGAAGCACATTTTCCTGGTGAATTCAAGTGCGAATGCACCTGCAGAAGGTGGAGAATGCACAAGTGTCCAGATGTGAACCAGTGTCTCCTGTGATACTCCTCTGCCATCCCATCCAGAGCCACACTGAGCACAGGCAGTGCAGGAACAAAGCCCCAGGAGGGTTTGAGGTATGGGAGGGGTTGCAGAGGTTCAAACACAGCCTTGATGCCATGCTCAAAGAAGGAGATGGATATCTCAGATCTGAGGCTCGCTGCCAGCCTTGGAAATGGCTGAAAGTCCCTTCTGCTCATCAGCACTTCAGCCCTCAAAAATAAACCTATTTCCTGTCAGTCCTTGGCAGGAGATGCTGCAGGGAGGGGATGGCAGCCTGTTCAAAGGGGCTAATGGAAGCAGGGAAATGCCTCCCAGATGAGCAAGGCAAGGGCTGGCACCCCACAAGGTGATACACTCCAAGTTCCTGCCCTTCCCATCCCCTCAGTGTCTGGCATCTCCATTACTTTCTCCTCGAGTGCATTTTTTGGGGTCTTCAGACAAGGCCATCCTGTTTATCTCCAGCCACCACACCTTTAAACCAAGGAGTCAGACTTTTGTATCCAAGCTGCTCCCTCTTACAGGGCCCTGCTGCTTTCCAACACATTTTAAGGACACTCCATGGGCAAAGGAACCAGTTTTCCACAAAATTCAAAGCTAGGAGTGGGGAACATTGGGATTACTAGGCAAAGCCACCCCCTTGCCCAATGACAAACACTGTCACAGGGCCCTTTTCAGGACATCAACCTCTGTCTTAAAAAGCAGTTTGGCTTTTGATTCCTTGCACTCATTAGAAAATTGTTACATGACCTGTCTGATATTTAGGAGTCTCCTAAATTTCCAGCCTGAATTTATTCATCACCAACCTACACCCATTAGTTGTTCTGTCAGCATCAGCTCTTGCCCCTTGGAAATATTTATAGGAAGCAATCACTCCCTTGGAGCTCTCATTTTGCTAGACTGAACAAATTACTGTCACCAGTCTCCTAAGGAAAGCTCTCCACCCTTGGACATGAAATCTCCTGGAGACTCCAGGATGCCTGGTGCTACACTCTAGAAAGTTTCTTTTATTTTTTGTCCTAAATTCCATTTTGATGCTGTGTACTTTGAGCCACTCTTTAATGATGTCTCTACACACAGAAATGCATTTTAGTGCAGTGCAGGCAGCTCACACCATTATTTCAATTGGCTGGAACAGCATGAAAATCCACTGATAGCAGTAGGATGGTTTCTGAAGCATTATTCTTCCTGCTTCAACTCTGCTCTGGTGTCTTAGATCTGTTGATCATAATTTCTGCTCTGGTGTCATAAGAGGAAGAGAAACACTGATAAGGATCAGAAATGGTGCTGAAATAAGAAGCACACAGCACTTTCAGGAAGTCATCAGAGCTTCCCTGGCCAGCATGGCCACACAGTAAATGCCACAACAGAGAATCAAAACCAAACTCCTCCAAAACACACCCATAGGAAGGCACATCCATGTGCACACACACACACACACACCTAAGTGCATATCCCCTTCTCTCCCAAGCACAGGGATTAACCCCCAGCCTCTGAAATTGCTGGAATCACATTTCAGGATGACCATCACACTCGGTGCCTGCATCACTGTGCTTGGGTTGGGAAGCTCTGTGCAGTCAGCAGGCTCACACTGAATGTTAGCCAGAGTATCCTGGCCCATCTGTTGGAGATTAGGACCACAGTGGAGCAGAGCATTAATAAATGATCTGCAATTCCTGCCCTCCTCCACTTTAAGACATAGTGGGGAAAAAAATATTCCCAACACCCAAATCCACTTTTCAGCAACAAATAATGATTTGCCTGAGCATTAAGCACAGAAGAAAAAAGTTTAATGCAGAACCTGAGTACAGTCCTATCTCACGGGGCTTTTGTTTCAGCATGAAGAATTATCTATAGCTGAGTCTTTTTATTAGATTAATTCAATTCTCCGGCTGCTCAGACTGCTCCTGTATATCCTCTCCAAATTAGGTTTGGTTTTCTATACCTGCAGCTACAGTTATCCTGCATATTTCCCTGTGTATTCCACTGTGAAAATCGTGATTAAGTCCATTTGTCATAAAACAAACATGATGCCATGAATGATAAATAAGCAGAGCGTGCAGCAGAGACTGGCGATGCAGCTCGGCTTCCTCGGCGCCTGGGGAGCGGGGAGGGTTCCTGTGCTGCTCATGTCTGAGATTAGAAAGCTTCCTAATGAAGAAATCTGCCTAACAAGTGATGTCATTTCTGGCAAAGCCATGAGCTAATTTGCAGGGAAGGGCCCAGCAACCCCAGCATCACCTCCCCAGGCGTGTGGAGAAGTTTTCTTTTCTGGCTCTCAAGAACGCAGGACATGGAGGGAAGGCAGCAGTGGGGGGATGCCTGCCTTGCCTTGCCCTGCCCCTCACATGCACAGGCATGAGCTTCTTACCCCCACAGACCTCCTCAGGGGTTGGGGGGGACATTCACCCCTAGGGGACACAGCCTCCTGTCACCCTCACTGCATTCCTGGCGATGCCTGGAGCCCATCCACTGCTGCCAACTCCCACACCCCTGCTCCCTTTTATGCCACTTGCAGAGGACAGAGGGGATCAGTGCAACATTCACAGCCATGTTTTGCTAAATACATCTCAGGATAAGCCATCATGTTAGGCAGTATTTCACCAGCACCCACAACAAGTCATTCATTCACCCCAGCTCCTATCCAGCTCCAAGCCAGCAGCAGCTGGCTGGGGACAACAGAACCATGAGCAGGAAGCTGTGGGCTGTGTTTCTCATCATCTCTCACATCCCAAACTTCAGAAGGTGCCAAAGCAGCCTTGTCCATATCCAGGAGAGTCACTTCAGCACCCTGATGAGATCCAGGGTACAGGAGATCAGAAATCAGGCCCTCAGCTCTGCTGGGCACCACAAGCTCCCTGTCCCGCTACCCTCATCTTCTGGGTGCTATTTCATCACCATCCCTGGATTTCAGCACTTCATGGACTAGAAGCCCATTTCCCCTATCATGATCATTTAACTTGAGACAGGTTAAATGTTAAGCTCAGATCCCAGAAAGCTTTCAGAGTTTTGTGGCACCCCTGGCTGGAAGAGGATGCAGAGTGCTGCATTTCTCAGCCTGTGCTGCCCTGGTCTTGCTTCCAATCTTTCTGCTGGAGTTTCTCCCTCTGTTGTCTTGATTTGCACCAAATTGCTTCCTTCTGCAGAGCCCACAGGTTCTTACTCAGACCTCTTAATTACATGTTTAACACAAAACAGAGGAATAGACAGGATACAAGCTCATGCTTTGCTAAATCATAGCAAATACAAAAAGCTGCAACTCACGAGCTGCAAAGACATCTTCACTGTCTATAATTCAGTCCTACTCAGGATCTTCTCCAGCTCCCAGCCCACCCAGAGAATCTTCTTGCTCTTAAGTTTTCTCTTCCTCCACTATTTCTTCACCTAGCAAACCTCAATAAAAACTTTTTTTTTTTTTCCATTTTCACTGCCCTCTTGCTCCAGAGCTCCCCAGGCTCATTGACATGTTTTCCACTAACCTCATGCTCCAAGGCATTCATGGGTCCTTGTGCTGGAAACCACCTCTGGAGCTGGAGTCTTAAACAAAGCCCTAAACAAGTCCTAAACAAAAGGCCTGCAAAGGCAGCCAGCCAAACCCTGACCTGCCCCATGCAGTAGCTGCAAAGCAGCCAAGCACAGCAACCTCAGTCACCGGGATGGGGACCCAGGAGAGCTGCCTCCAGAACAGAGCCAGCTTTTCTTTCTTCACAGGATAATGGACAAGACAGAGATAGGAATCACCTGCAAAAATTCAGGGCAAATTTGTGACCTCTCCCTGTGGATTTGCAGAGAACTCACTCCCCATTCAGCTTTGTAAGCTAATCCTTTTTCATTTACCTTATTTACAAGTGCCACCACCGTGTTTGCTTAATTCCCCAGTCCCTTCAGTCTTCTGCATTCCAGAGTGGATTCAATTTCAGATTTCCCCATTCCCAAAAACCTCTTTGGCCAATTCTCCTCCTAAGTCAGTTCAAAAAGTTTCGGTTAGCAGCAGTTCAATACCTTCCCATTAATGCAGTGTTTTCTCTTCCATGCATAATGAAGATGCAAATACATCCTGCTGCCCTCTCCCAGAGCCTCATCTCCTCTTTCTAGAGCCCATCAGACATGTACTTTCTCACCTTTCTGACACGCTGATCAACAAGGTTGTCCCCTCTTCCCTTAATTGCTCTCATTACATGCTGTCTGCTGTGCTGGGAGCAGCTGTAGATAAAAAGCTGCTCACAGTATCACATGGATCCACACTGTCCTGCAGAGCAGCCCACGAGTCCCCACAGCCTCTGCTCTCAGTGCAGACAGGCTGGGGATGTATTTTGTACAGAACTACCTGACCAGCAAGCCTCTAGCATGGAAAGGCAAATGCCATGGGCTTGGTGTGTGTGTGCAGGGGCTCAGCACAATATTTAGCTGATGATGGATGATTCCCCATGTACCAAAACTGCTCTCCACATCCCACTGCATGATCACAGCAAACAGAGTCCAGGCCTGCTACAAAGTGTATTTTTTACCTGTAGTGTTTCTTAGCTCTGCAGCTATTCACATATTTGAGCCCTCACTGAAAACTCAGTAAAGCCACTTTGAATTGTTTCTACTTACATAAAGCTTTCAGTCAGGTCACCTCCATCCCCTGTAGGAACAAACCAGGGGAGGAATTAATAAGTTTCTACAGAACTTAGCCCAGAACTGGTAAAAAGATACATTCCAGCTACAAGACCCTTTGGGATGCTCTGAACAGCACACAGGCAGACAGGGAATTGCCAAGGGCTGGGAATTTTCCTATAGACATTATTAAACAAGGAGAGGAACTGCTCCTTGAGAGCAGAGGCTCACTGCTTTTTAAATTCACTCTCAGGAAGACCTGCACTGAACCGATGCTGCAAATCCAAGTGCAGAGCAGGAGCTCCCCAGTCAGCCAGTAATGGGGTTTGTCAGAAAAATTAAATTGGAAAAAAAAGCATTTTTCAGTGTCACCAAGTGACTGGAAACACTAGAAAGACAGACAATTAAAAAAAAATAAGCCCAACAACCTGCTGCTCAGTGAGGGAGCTACAGGCAGCAAAGCTCTCCATCAGGCTGCTCACAAACAGCAGCTCAGGCACTGCACAGAACAGAGAGTGGAATTTCACAGCTCTGCAAGGCAGTGCTGCAGGTCTGTATCCCATTTTCCTAAGCCATGGAGCACTGCAGGCATGGCAGAGCAAGGACAGTCTCCAGCCTGCTTCCTTGCCAGTGCTGCAGTCACTGGGCAGAACATCCCTGCTGGAGAGAATGACCCTGCACAGGGCCAGTCCAGGAGAGCAGCCACCCTTCCCATCTCACAGGTGAGAAAGCACCGGGCTGAAAATGTAAATAACATGCCCAAAGCTACCCTGGGAGGTCAAGGAAGCCAATGGCCACCTCAGGTCACTGCTCAGCCCACGAAATGGGTGTCTGCCATGTGTCCCCTCACTCGTGTGTGCCCGGCAGGCAATTCCTGACAGCCACAGCAAACACCACTGGGGGCTCACACAGCCCTGCTGCAGCACCATGGGTAGAACAGACCCAAAGCGTTCCAAAAAAGAGCACATTTTCAAATTTAAAAACCTCTTTTAGGACATTACACTTGGATTCAGACAAAGCAGCAGCAGCAATGGAGAGGCATTTGTTGAGCTTGGTTAAAGACCGATCATAATAGATTTTTGGTCCCAAAAGGAAAGCTCCATCATCAGAGGATAAAAGGGGAAGCAAATGGGTTCATGCAGACATCCAAGGCAGCAAGCTCCTCACTGTAGCACAGACTTTGTAACCCACTAACCTGACGTGTGATGGCAGAATAACATCGAGCTCTTAGAGAGTCCTTTTCATCAACAGAGCTAAGAAAACTTTCTAAATGCCGGTTGTGCCGACGTGTGTAAGTGCCTGGAGAAGAGGGAAAGCACAGCCAGGGGCATTTCTGAGGAGAGCTTTGGAGCCCCAGGTTTGATCAGCACCACCCTACAATGGGAAAACCAACTCAAAGGCTGCCAGGATTCAGTGGAGCCATTATTGCAGACTTCAAGGGGCTTTGAAGCAGAGCACCAGGGATTACTGTAACTTTCACTACAATTGCTTTTACAACAATAAAACCACACGATGACAATACCTCCTGCCTTGTACATCCTCAAATATCCAAGAGCTTAAAATGATCTTTGTCTGTTCCTAAAGGCACATCCACAGCGCTTCTATGTGTCATGTGTCCAGCTGTAAGTGATGCTAAGGAGGCTGAAGAGACTCTAGAAAGCCAGTTTGCAAAATGCTTTTTCTATGGTTCAGGGCTTCTCAGTGCTTTGCAAGCATATATATTCAAGCTTTAAAACAATGCCATCTGTCATGATGTATTTCTTGAGCTAACACCAAGAAGGATGGGTTAGTTGAAAGCACCATCAGTCCAACTCAGATGTCACACCTCAGTATCTGTGCAACAGCAGACCTCAGCAAGTAACCTGGGTGAATCATGATGCCCACAAAGTGCTTTGAGGGGTTTTTGTTTGTTTGTTTGTTTGAAGGTGGCCTTGCTACAAAAACATGTCTTTGTGTAAAATAAGTTCCTGCCAGAGAAGAACAAGTGCACTCTTCAGATGCAGCAGGGTCTCTTCCTACATTTTTCTTTTGATTGCATTGGCAGAACGATAATAAAGAACTGAATTTTCAACATGCCATAAAAGCAAGCAGGTTACAAGCAGCAAAATAATTTTAGAGCAGGGGAATACATATTAGGAAAAAAAAAATTCTTGTCTGTGAGGGTGATGGGGAACAGGTTGCTCACAGAAGCTGTGGCTGCCCCATCCCTGGAAGTGTTCCAGGCCAGGCTGGATGGGGCTCTGCAAAATGTTGTCTAGTGGAAGGTGTCTCTGCCCTTTGCAAGGAGGTGGAACTAGAAGTTTTCAATGTCCCTTCTAACCCAAACCATTCTATCAATGCACATCTCATGCTGAAATTATGGCTCTTTTCCAAATAAGAGTTCAACCAAAAATATTTTTAAATTAGTGAATGCCACTTGCCCACAGAGTGGCAGAGAAGACAGAACCACGTCCAGTCAGCAGAAATACAGCTACCAGCAATTCTGGTGGGAAGTGTCACATGAAACACCCTGCACAGAAAGGCTGCTGATTCACCAGGATGGGTCCACAGCCTGCAAAAGTTCAATTTTTATGCCAGTTGAGAAACAGCAGTGTCCAATATGGGATAATCTAACACCAAAAAAAGGACATGGGAAAGCAAGCAGGAGTCTGTAACCAGTCAATCAGACCATGCTCTTGGAAGCAGAGAGGCACAGGCCCCACTGCCTGCTCCAAAAATCACTTTATACATCTTTAATAGCTTATAAATAAACCAGCACAAGAACAGGGACTGAAATTGGGTCCTTTGCCTTGGAGGTACTTTCCATCTCTAGCCGGCTGCATGGAGGCTCCTGTGCTTACCTGGCTGGGCTAAGTGCAGGTTGTGCCCAGCCCTCCTGAAAACCAGGATAAAGCCCTCATGTCCCAGGCAAGGGCAGATTCCCTCCCCATCCCTTTTCCTCCACCCAAATCAGCTGCTTTATCAACGACTTGGGCTTCCCAGCTTCTGTGCCAATGGCCTGGGTGCCAAAGAGCAGACCTGCAGATGGTGAGTTCAGCACCTCCAGACTCCCCACTCTGGTGCAGACCCAGCTGGAGATGCAAGTGACCCCCTCAACCCCCTCCAAAAAAGAGGGGTGTGAGGAAAGCAGGGGTGGGACCAGCATCTCTGAAATGGCTTTGCTCCCCATCACATTTATTACTATCTCACTAGTCCAACTTTAAGGACAAGGCAATGATTTAAGTGCTTTTACTAGCCCAGTGCCAAGAATAAATTAATGATGTATATTAATAATATACAGCATTCTTAATGAAGATAAGACCATTTTCTGGTGCATAAAACAGTAAGCTAAAAATGACTGATTTTAAAATCAATACAAAATTCACTCCCCAGCACTACTGCATAAACTGTAACTTTTATGCTGTGTCTTAAATATTAGATGGAAGTGGCTGGAAAACTCTGACTGAGAAAGTTCTGCTCCTCTTCAATCTTGGGAGGTGAGCTGAAGGTTTACAAGTGGTTTTGGACCTCCCTGGAGAAGAAAAACTGGAGAATCACTGAATGCAGTGAAAGACCCTTCAGAGAACAGTGTTACCTGGCAATTCATGAAAAGTACATAAATCCACCAACTATCCAGCTCTCTAAAGCAAACAAACAGCTGCCTAACCAAAACAGAACCACTTCAGAGAAAGCCACCCTAAAGCATGGAACACTTTATGCCAGGTTTACCAAGTAGCTCCTCACCTGTAGTTAAAAGGCCACATTTATGTACCCTTGTCCCTCTTTACACCCAGGCCAAAATACTAAAAAAAAAGTAATCCAGAAAGACCACAAAACACTTGCCCTGGGATTCCTCTCGGCCATCTCTGGCCATAGAGGGTTTTTTGGGGTTATTGGAAGGTTTTTACTGTTTTGGTTGGTTGGTTTGGAGTTTGTTTTGTGTTCTGTTGGTTTGGGTTTTTTTAAAATCTGTGAGCACAAGCACCATGCCATGCAGCACAGTGGTATTTGTGCAGCATCACCCAAAACTGCACATCCAAAGCTGTGACAGGGGAAGCACCCAGGGGTTTCAGAGGGCATAAAACCTTCCAGGACGGGGCCAATGTAAAAAGGATGGAGTTGAGCCCCTGGACTCCCGTATGGAACCAGTTCTGAGCCACATTACTGCCTAAAGTGGGATTTAGCTAAAACCACGTTAATCAACTCACTGAATAAAACACATGTGGGAGACAACAAAGCAGTCAGGATGAAAGTGTTCCAATGTTTGAGCTGGAGAGTTGTGGACTAGGAGACCTTCACAGGCATAAACACAAGATGTGCAACATTAAGAAAGGCACCTGCTTCCAAATCTTTGAATTTCAGCTGTGTTGAAACATTCTCATGCTTTTCTGACAAGTAGGGGTACTGTCTGTCTGTTTTAACTTTGGAAGAAATTGCTGTAGCTCCCAGATACTTCAATCTGGACAGCCCACAAAAATTAACAGGTTTTCATAACAAAATCTCTCCTGGCGTCCCTAAACCCAAACAAGTCAGAGCAGGACTAACAAAAAGAGAAAAAAATATTCTTCTTAATAAAATACAAATATTAGAAACAGAATAATTCGCTTTCCATGTGTGTCTCATTCCCCAGCATCTGTAAGTAGATCTTACTACATCCAGATAAGCCAGAAAGCCAGCTTTTAAAATACTAAAGGCAGGTGAAATGAGTACTACCACTAAGATCACAATATACTGGCTTACAAACATATTTAGCATTTCATAGTTATAGGCTCCTAGAAACACCCAGTGTTTCCCTTTATAACATGAAGCCACTGCTCCTTCCAGCCCTGTCCCCAGCTGGTAGCAGGCAAGAGAGCAGAGTCCCAAAATAGATATGGATGTAGGACACACTCTATTTCCCAAGGCAAACTGCAGGCAAAATACCATGACCATTATAAAAAAGGAGAAAAAAACGCCCACAGTAAACTCACAGGGAGGAAACAGGCTGGCTAAGGCAGGGACAATTCAGTGTAGCTGTGTCCAGCTCCTGCAGTGACCAACAGGGTGACAGCAGCACAAGGACACAGCCACACACCTTCCCGGTGTACAGAGGTGAAGACACACCACACAAACCCCCAGGCCCATCTCTCCCCCACATAAATCCCCACATCTGGGCTCTTTGCAAGCACAGAGGCAGCTGAGGGAAGCACTCCCATTTGGGTGCTAATTAGGGGAAGCGGAGCTAATTAGCGAGCGCTGGCGTTCCAGTCAAAGTGGAGAGCAGGGGGCTGCAGGAGAGGAAATTTTGGCCTGAGCGTGGCTGGGTGAGCTCTGCTGGCTGCTGAACAGCTCTGACCTCTGTGGGTGCTCACAGCACTCGCATGAGCCCTGTGGGGAGGCTGCTCTGGTGCGAGCCCAGAGGTGGGAGAGGGCAGGGCATGGCATCGAGGAATTAATTCCCTGTGGCGGTGGCTCCGGCTCACGCAGCTGCACAGATGAACACCAGTCCGTGCAGCCAGCAAAGCTCTCCCCGCACGGCTGCAGAGGTGTGGGCAGCTCTGCAAAGTCAGCCCAGAAACCAAGCTGGAGGTGTCCCGATGCTGCAGAGGGGGGAACAAGGAGCCGTGCTCAGGAAAAGGCACCTCTGCTTGCAGAGCACAAACCCCAGCTCTGGTTCTTGCTGTTTATAAAACAGCACGGGGCAACCTTCATGCTAAATCCTCCCTGCATTAGAACTAGGCACCTGAAGCTTCTTGTGCTCAAACCAGCTTTGGCCGAGCCTCCTTTATGAATTTATTCCGTGCAACAGGTAAAACCAATACACTTTCCAGGGTGGCCTCACAGTCACACGGGCTGTGCTGGGCACAGAGAGCCCTGCCACCTGCACCGTGGGTACAGCACCCTCACATCAAACAGTGCACTGAAAAGTTGGATGACCAGGAAGATAATCAAGCACAGAGTGTTTAATCCCAGAGAAATAAAGCATATGCTTGATCCACCGTGCCCTGTGAGGCAAGAAAAAACCACCAAGAAATTGTATGTGCAAGTTATTCCAGTTATTGAAATCCAAGGGTGTTTTTTTGGGTTTTTTTTTCCTAAAGCAGCACGTGGGAGCCCCCAGCAGAAATGCCCTGCAAACCCCACAGGTGGAACAGACATTTTACAAGCCCTTCTGCACATCTTATCCTGAGCTGGTTTTATTCAAGCCGCCAGTCTGCATTTATGCCAGAATGTCAATATCTAGGGAAGCCAATCTGACTAAATACCATGCTGCTCTAATGAGCAATTTTTCTGTATTCACCAGCAGCGAGGCTCTGTTGTCGAATGTGGTTCTCCGTAATTAGCACCCACTCGTCGCAGCGCTGCGAGCTGCTGTCTGCAGGCAGGGAAGGGAAGGGAAGCCCGCAAAGCTGGGAACACTCCTTCCGTGGGATCTTTAGGAGGGACAAAGATGTTCTACAGCCCTTTTTAGCACAGAGAAAGGAGAGGGATGGAGGAAGAAGAGGTGGTATCTTGCAAAGGATAAGGAGCATCTCAACAAAGCGCATACAGGGGTGGAAAAAACCACAGCTCTGCTTTGAAAGCTGTGCCTGTAGATACCTGTAACAAGGCACATCCACTACTTGCAGCTCACAGGAAAGTTTCCTCTCTAAGCCAAGGAATCCCAGTGACTTTTCCTCTCCTTGTCATAAGGGTTTTGGTGGGAGACAGCAGTAAATAAAGGGGCTCCTACAAAACACGATTCACCCACAGACCTCGAAGCAGTCAAAGGTTTTACAAAGCTTGCTAGGAACCAGCAGCTTTGAAAGGCTCTGGCTGACCCAGCAGGTTGTTACATGGCTCAGAGGATGGTGTTAACAACCTGGATGGCTTTGATCTTGGTCACTGAATGAAGCAGATCTTACACTCCTTGGCTCTGAGCAATTTCAGAGCCACTCTAGGGGTTGCAGAAGTGTTTTGTCTGAGAGATACAGTGAGGAAACAGCAGATTGAGAAAGAGAAGCACCTGAATCACCTTTGGCTTGGTGGAAGAGGCTCTGCATAACCTATTGGCACTAGAAGTGGTGTTCTCCCTGCTGTGTGTTAGCTTTCCAAATCCTCTTTACCCATGGTCACTGAATAAAGATCAAATGAAAGCAAAAAAAAATTATCATGGATTTTTCCAATTGTTAAAAGATTTATCTTGGGCTTTTAGAACAGCAGCTTCGACAAAATAGGGCACATTTGTGGACCAGTAAGCAAATATTCAACCATTTTAGATATATTTTCCCTCAAATCCCTGATAATTAATTGCTAAAAAGCTCAGGGTGAGGGAAATTATTATGTAACCACATGTGGTAATCCTCAATACCACTTAGGAAAGGGGAGGGGGGTAAAGGATCTAAGATGCTTTTTTAGTTTCCAGATTTTAGCTTCAAAACACCTGTGCTCTGCAATTGTTAGGAGGAAATAGTGAGATCTGCAGACAGCCATTTCAGGCAGTAAAATAATCTGCTTCTCTGGGTAAGTGCAGAGGGCAGAATGGCTTTGGAGAGCTTGGATCAGTCCAGAGCCCAGTCCTTGCTATTGGGCGTGGAATCCACCCTCCAAATGCAGCATGAGTGGGAATGCTAATGCTAACTTCAAATTTCAATCACACTGGATAAAGCTGCCCTGTTTTAGGGCATAAAGATGCTAGTCTGTGCTAAAAATACTATGAAGGCACATTGTGCAGTACTGGGGGTATGCAGGAGAGGGCCACTGGAGGCAGGTGAACTCACTCTGCTTTGGCTCACCAAGCAGTGAAGTGGATCATTACATCTGCTGAAGTATTTGGCTGTCAGCAGCTCCATTCACAAGTAATGCAGTGAAAACCAAAAACATCATCTCCCCCATTCTTTTGATGGTTTTAGCATTTGTCCTGTAATAAATCTTCACCCAAACCCACGCTGCCTCAAGAGCATCCCCCATCTTCAAACCAGCAATCCAGTGACAGATGAGATGTGAGCTCCCTGCTCTGTTGCAGGCACGTTTTAAGTTGTGAGCTTGTGGAAGCCATATGTACCAGCTGAAACAGCAGGTCATGCTAAATCAAATCCCCTTTGAGCCCCTGATCTTCCACATGCATGAGACCAGCTGAGTCACTGCCTGTGCAGGGAGGAAAACACTGGCCTCTGGTAGTGACAGTAAGTGTTTTACAAATGAAATCTGACTGCATTACAGGTCAAACTAACTCCCCTTGATACAGCCCTGGTCCTGGACATTGTGGTCATCCTGGTTTCCTCCTTGCAGGAACTCCTCTCCTGCAGATTGAGGTTATAAAGTAGACAAAAAGGTGAAAGAGCAGCAAAAATCAAATTACTTCTCTTTTCCCCTCTCCACCCACCTCTGGAAAAAAGACAGTGAAATACACACTGCAGTAGATGATTTCCCTCCTGTAAAAAGTTACTGAGAGGGGGAGAGGAGACAGAGGGTCCAAGTCAGGCATTCTGGTACCATGGCCAACCCCATGGATAGTGCTGAGCTGTGTGGGGACCAGGGCCAAGAGAAGCAGCACAGGAGGGGTCAAAGATGTCCCTCTGGCAGTGCTGGAATCAGGGAGCACACAGGACAGAGTGTGTCATGGAGTGTTTCCATTCCCATTCCATGCCTGGACCACCCTGATGGCTCCACAGAGTTTTCCCTGGAGGCTGCCTGTGATAGGGACGTATTTCTCTCTCTCTCCCCCCCTCTCTGAAGATGTCTCCTGTATGAAAACCACGTCCTTGAGTGCAGCCATCTCTTGGTTTGATCCTCTCCTTACTCGTCTCTCTCATTTAGCAGACATTATGCTGGTCCATTCATAAACATCTGTTTATAACCCTCTGCAAGTATACATCAGACTACACACCATGCCAGCACCCAGCTGGTTTTCCTCTCATAATGCTGTTGTTTTAACTGTTTTGCCAGACCTTCCACAGTTCTGTGATAACTCTGGTCCTCCAGGATGACACATCAGTGGGGTTAGGGAAAAGACAGTTCCCACACACCTCACCTAGAAGGATGAGTAAAGCCCTACTGATTGCTAAAACCCCCTCTCCTTTCCTCTGCTATAGCAAAACAGGGGAAAGAGAGGCAGCTGGTGACTCTGCTCCCAATAGTCATCTGAACCTGATTAGTGTCCTGATTTGGGAAATCATGTGGAAAAAAAAGAAAAGGTTTCTACCCAGGGATGCAAACAGAATTGCTCACTTCACAATCACCCTCTGCCTGAGCTGAGCTTGAGGAGCTGGTGCTGTGTCCCGGTCAGCAGGAACTTGGTGCCCTGGAGATGCAAATCCTCATTCTGAATGTCCACAGCGCTGGAGACAGCCCCTGGCAAACAGCAGGAGACATGAGGGAGCAGGAGACATGAGGGAGACATGAGGAGACATGCCTGGGAGCTGTCTGTTATCACTACCAATATTAGCTGGTCCATTAGAAGTTGTTATCTCTCCTTACCAGCTGTGCCTCATGTGTCCCCAGGCCATCACAGCTGAGGTGCTGTAACAGCACAAAGATTGGGCTGAAGGGGCGGGAGAGCAAACACCTGAACCAGTCCGTGCATCTTTCTCCAGATCTCACTGAACTTGCTGCAGCACTGCACAGGATGATACCCTGATCCCTGCACTCCCTGGAAGCTCCACCAGGCTTCAGGGTGATCAGATTCACTCATTTCCTCACCCACAAGAGGGGTTTGACCCCTTTCTTCATTCAGATTGCTCCTTCCTTTGCTAAAAGCAATGAGCTGAATGTCTTTCTCCCTTTTTTCCCCCCTCATTTAAACTACAGAAAAGCTAAAATCCTTCTCTTACTTGTCTCCCAAAAGCCAGCAAATACCTGCACATACCATGTGCAATTAAAGAGCACAAGGCTCATGGAGGCAGAACTAGCTGGATGGGAAAAGTGCTCCAAGCACAGACCTATCCTTGGGGACCTGATGGGATCTGGAGAATGAAATGGAAACTTGTCTTTTGGAAGATAAATGCCTTTCACTCCCCATCAGCGTCCTCACTGCGAAATGCAATTTCTGCGACGAGGATCGGAGTTTCCATGCAAAAGCAAAGAACATCCAGTGCATGCAGAGACAGGCTGAGAGATCTGAAGACAAATGCAGAGTCCTGAGAGGAAGACATCTGGATTCTCTGAGCAGAGAGCCGTGAGCAGTGTTTACTGCAAAGCAATAGTGGCGCTTGCAAATGCAAATGTGTGTGTGAATCCCAAAAAGCAACAGACTGCAGGAGCAACACGAGCGCGTGGGATGCCACACAGCATCAGCTATATCTGCCTGGGTTCCTTTTTTTTAAGGCTAGGGAAAGAAAAAGAGAGTTTGTAATGCCAAGGGAATTTAGCACAATAAACCTTGTCACTATAAGGATTGATTTCTGGCTTGGGTGTTTTAAAAGAAAGAAAGAAACCTATCACGCAACTAATTCATTTATCCTTCTACTTGAAGCCTGTGGCTGTCATTGCCGTCAAGTGTGGCAAATGTCCTTTGATCATTGTGTCGAGGGGTCAATGAAACCTCTAATAATGTAGATTTAACAGACAATTACAGCCTGGAAATCCTTGCCTGTCTCTTAAGAAGCAACATGGGAATTTTGAGACCTCTTCAAAGGCTCTGTTGTGCTCACTAAAAGCAGAGGTGGAGCAGCAGCAGCTGCTGGTGCTGATCTGTATGAGATACAACTGCTCCCCACTCATGCTCAGTCACTGTGCATTGCAGGTGGGCTTATTGTCTCCTACAGTGTCTCCACACCACGCTGTTCTTAGAACACATAAATGCAGGGTGCTCAAAATAGGTTCAAAACAGGTTCAAGCCTGACTTCCAAGCCATACTTTCCAAAGAGAAATGCTCTTAAAGATGTCATCTGTGTCTCTGGTGCACATCTGGTGCCCTGGTACCTTAGGGCTGTAAAAACCTGTGCTCTTGCACACAGGGACAAATCCATTACTGTAGTGCACGTACTGTTACTGTCAATTATTTGAATTTCAATAAATTGAAATAGGAGCCCCAGTAGAGATTTATACTCCTATATGCTGAAAGCTGAGAAAAGAAGATAGTGTTGCCCCAAATGGCTACAGCCTGAAAAGCCAGAGGCAGAAAGTGAAGGAGAAATGGGAAATACAGAGAAGTCATGTCAATGGAACTGGGACCATTTACTATTTTGGTTCTGTGCACCTCTGAGGGAGGATCTCTCTTATTACATATCCGTAGAGTACCAATCTCAATAGTGCCTTGACCTTGATTGATGTCATAAGATGGATGTGATAATAAGACAGACATTTTCTGAGTGTGCTCACCTGAGATCCATGCTGTTCTGAGGACTGGAAGTAAGAATCAAGCACTGCCTTGCTGAAAACCTGCCGGCAGGAAATTTTTTTATGGGGGAACTGCATCACCAGTGCCAGACAAAAAGGCTGGATTGCTTTTAACCAAGCACTGAACAGCCACATCCTTCACAGATGTCCTCCCACTGCTTTCAATAAACTCTGTAAAAGGCTTGAACTTTTAAAAAGCCAGGAATTCTGAGTTGCCACACGGCATATCTAGGTTTTTAATCTGCATCTCCTTTACTATCATATTGTTAGTTCCAAATAAATTATCCATAAACCTGGGCTCTTTTACTGTTCCTCAGTTCTGCTCTCTATAAATACCGTCATTATTTGCATGTTGTCACTGAACACTTAATACTCTCTCCCATGGAGCTATGGCAAATTGTTATATTGGAATACATACACTACTCATTAGACACCGTGGAACTAAACAATTAATTCACATTATGTTGTCTCCTTCAGCTGATGAGGAGAGTAACCAGCAGCAGATTATGAATAACAAATATCCACATTATCAAGGAACAGCCCCCTAAAAATGAAGAGGAGCATTGCTGGAGGAGCCACCCAGCACTCGATCAGAACTGGAGCAAATGCTTGTGAGTGCTGCTTTATCCCACTGTCAAAACTGCTTTATTTTTAAACAAAAAAAAAAACTGTCAAAGAAGATTAAAAAAAATGCTGTGAAATAATTTCCAGCTTTGGGCCACAGAGCAGAAGAGGACTTGATAAATAAAAGTCTCTGCGTGTTTTCACGCTCATGGATGGTACAGAAGAGAGATGGGGTCAGGCAGCCTGCACACAGCACAGGGCTGCAAACTCTCACGCTGTGCCTTTGGGTGTGTGCCTTTGGGCACCCTACTTAATTTCCCCATCTGTTTAGTCTGTTGGCCTTGATATTTCCACACCTGCTATGGGAAGAGGCAGCACATGTGAACCATAATCCATCAAAAGTGTTGAAGAACCACACAAAGCAAGGGAAGCCACTTATTTCAAATATACCAAAAGCTAGTAAGAAATGAAAAGCCTTCTTCTATTTCCCATCCCTTTCAAATATGGACATGCACAGAAACACACTCTGACTTCCGAGGTAATTACTGACAGAGTGAGTTTCACCTTGCCATAGCACTGTTAAGATGAAATCTTTAAGCATGAGTTCTGGAGGATGTCAGATTAAATGATACAATTTTTAATTCTGATTTAAATCCAAGGAGGACCATTTCCTTCCACCAGTGACCCTCCATCCATGAAATGCAACTGATCTTTAGCTTTGCTTTCTTTTTTTTCCTCTCTTCAGATTAAGCTGTTCCAATGAATGGAGAAGGCCACATGCTCCTCCTCCTGCACTTCCATCTCAACTCTGCTGTATCCCAAGTGCCCACACTCATGCACCACAATTCCCAATGTATTTTTAGCCCTTATGGATACTCCAACTCTCCAGGAAGGTAACTACAAGTTGTGCAACCTCCCAAGCCAAGGAGCAATGCACTAAAGCATTAGGGAGCCTCTGTGAGAGACCCAGCACAGCATATTGCTTATTGCCTGTTCAATAATAGATGGATTCAAATCTATTCACCCGGTTTTAAAGAAGGAACACTTTTTTACTTTGATGTATTACTTTATCATAACATCAGCAGCCATTAAGGCTGCAAACTTCAGTGTGTCATTGTCCATCTGTAACACAGCACAGGGGGTCTGACCTTCAGCAGATTATTCCCACTCACAGTGTCAGTCCCAGCCCAAGTGCCCCAGGAAACTGTGTCCCTGTGGGCATCACCTTTGCATCTTGCTGCTCTGTGGCTCCTAGGTGACAGCAGATGTGGCAGGAGTGTCCCAAGAAGGATCCTAAAAGTGCTCTGGGAAACAACAGGGTGCTGATGGCTTGTGTGACTCACAGAGCTCCTGTCAGCAGAACCACGAGCTAAAGATGCATCAAAAGTCTCAGGCATCAAATGGCTATTTTTGATTTTCACCTTGAACTTTTAGAGACATCAGAGATGTTTGTGATTTACAGAATTTGCCTCTGTTCCTCTGACCCTGCAGGAGGGACAATTCACTACTGCACTTCAGGCTGAGGGCAGAATCCCCATGCCACATTGTAGGAAGATGGACTGAAAGCACAGGACTAACTCCGATGTACATGTGCACAGTGCATCTAGCAAAGGAGACAGCAGCTCTGGGCAGGGCAGTCAGGCATGTTTTGATCATCAAGGAAAGGAAAATTCCACCCAGGTATCCTATTAAAACTCTCTTTGCAGGTTTCATCGGGTCACATACCCCAGTTCAGATTTACCGACAGTCCCAGAGCTGTCCCCTCCTCCCAAAACTCCCTCCATTAAAAAAAAAGAAAAATAAAAGAAAAGAAGAAAAAAGGAAAAATAAAGGAAAAAGTTGGTCTAACTTAATGGGGAAGTAAATCCTGACCCAGCCCTTTCAAATTGTGCTGGGTTACATCCATATGAAAAACAAAACAGCCCTTAACTAACTAAGCATGAACAGTGCAGTAATATTTTGCACATGATAAGAAGAATCTTGGGTTGTTTCCATAGCAGTACACTACATTTTGGTCTCTTTGGGAGCTCTCCTAGTGCTTGAATGAAACCTGTTATTCACCTGATGTGTGCAGTCAGCACAGCTGGCCACACTGTATTGTTCCTCAGGCTGCTAACACTGCACACCATGAGCAACAGCACGAGAGAAATGAAGTCTTTTTGGTTTTCCTGCTTGCTTTGGAGCTCCAGCCTGTGCCAGTGGAAGCTCTGGATGCCCAGTGCACCGACAGCAGGTCTTTATCTGAATATTCACTGTGCAGACACATCTGGTATTTCTGGATACCCAGGGGCAAAGCTGTTGCTATAACCTGCTGGGATGCCAGACCTGTAAAAGTGTGTCAAATCCCCTAATTCTCTTCGGACAACATTTCCAGGTGGTGAAGCAGGCTCAGCTCAATACATAGAAGAGCTCTGCCCTCTGTGCAAGCCCTGCTCCAGCAGCCTCCATCCCCTGGGATCCTGCCCTAATTGTGCCCTAATTACTGAAAGCTGAGCAGTGCCTGGGGTCGGGCAGAGAGAAAAGGCTGGGGGGAACCAGCTGGGTTGCTCTGCCCTACATGGCAGAGGGCTCCTGGGAATAAGGAACCCTGGTTTCTATTCCTGGCTCTAGAAAGCAGTGTAGCCTCTGGGTGATGAACAGACAGGCCCTGGTGGGGGTGGGCAGATGTCCCCTGCTCACTTCACAGGCCAGCTCCCACGACATTTTATTTAGGGGTTTTTAAACAAGGTACTTTGCTGGAAGAACAACTTAAGCCAGGGTTTTATCCTTCTTTCTCAGGCATAAATCTTACACTCAAAATAATGAGTTAATCTTTAAAAGAGCTACAGTAGGAGGCTTTAAAATGACTCAGTGCTGTATTTTGAAAAGAACTCGTGGATCGCCTGTGTCTCAGAGCTATTTATATGCTACCTGCCAGGGAAATTCACAGATGAACGAACTAGCAAGATTCATGCTATTCAACAGAGACATTCTTAGGATCTGGAGTCAAAAAACCACACATAATTGCATAAGGGTTCTGGTTCAGAGGGCTCTGCTTGCTGGAGAGAAACTCTCCGACATAATTTCTCCATGTGCTGCTAAAAAGGGGCTCTTCCCTCTGCCAGGGAAGTCACCACCAAACAGGTTTGGAGTCCAACACATTCCAACAAATTGTTATTGCAGCAACATTATCTGAGCTATAGCTGTCACAGGAAACCAGGCTGCAAAAAATGTGAAAATGCCTATGCACAAAACTGGTTCACGGCCTGTGGTTCCATGGGTGAACAGTAACAAATACAAGTGAAAATCCAGCACGCTTCCCTGCCTTCCCCTTGAGAGTGAACCATCAAAGGTGACATCTGGAGGGCCACAGTCCCTGTGTGTCACTTTGCTTGCCACCAAATAACCCCAAGAATTTCTGCAGGGCTGAAAGCTGGGTTTGAAGGTGCTTGGTGCAGCCTGCAAGATGCTGGAGACAGAAATCTGTGAAGAGGGGGAGGCAACCCTGAGACACCCAGTTCCAAGATAAGGATGCAGATAGAAATCTCGTGTTAGGCTCAGGTCGTTACTGGTTTTAACAGACCAGAATGACTGCAGGGCTTGTCTCCAAATCCCTCTTTGGGGTGGTCCTCACAGCCTCAGACTGGGCTCCTAATTAGCAGTGCAGTCCCTGCCCAGTGAGTGCAGGCAGGGGCTCTCCCACATCTCCCACACCCACATTGAGCAAAGATGAATTTCCTGCTGCTGCTGGTGCAGGGAGCAGCCTGGGACTGAGCTCTGGTGTGTGACTGGGGTGTCAGTGTGGCACACAGAAGCGCCAGAGGCACACTGGCAGTCTGGGGACATCCCTTGGAGAGGGGCCTCCCCACACCTCCCACTACATTGCAAGGAAGTCCCTGGAGGTTTTCTTCCTCGTCCACCTTCTTTTTCACCTCTTCCTCCTCATCCTCCTCCCTGCAGGGCTGCAGTGCCCTGGGCTCTCAGGAGACACCCCAGCCCTGCAGCAGGTCATGGCTTGGAGGTGAGGCTTTGTCCTCCTTGCTATAATTTCCTCTTTCCTCAGGTATTTTCCAGGCTTTAGGGAAGGTCTGTCACTTTTCACCATGGATCCCTCCTTCCTTGGTGCTTAAACAGACTCACTGCACAGTTTCAGTGCCTTTGCCCCTACAGGTTTTACCAAATCTCAACATTTGACCTGTGTGCTCCCAAAACTGCATTTATTCGTGTGTGAGCTCTCTGCAACCCAATTCATCTGCACAAGGCTGTGGAAACACCACTTCACAACCTCTCTGTAGGTAGCCACAGAGCTCTCTGGAGGGCCCATGGTGGCTGGGACAGCTGCAGGGTCATTCATCCACCTAACAAAGAGTAAAACCCACACCATTTACCAGATCAGGTGCATTAATATTGTATGAGCTGGAGATGCAGAGGCCATCCCTGGGTACCACAGGGACAGGCAAGCCTGCTGGGCTGCTCTCCTGATGGCTAAAGGGATGTTTCACTTCCCCACACCACTGCCCATGCAGGATGCTCTCCCAACAGGACAAAGTCCCCTGTGTTGGCACAGCCCAAAAAACCTTTGTGCTCCTGCCTGCTGCTGCCCACTCACCAGCTCTGAACAGTTCAGCAGTTTTCCTGTCCCCTCACACCTGGGCTAGGTTGGTGGTGGGTCAGATTTGACCCCCTGAGCCTTCTCTTCCCATCCCACAGGAGAGCAATTGAGGGTGTTTGCCACTAGGAAGGTGATTTAAGTGCCTGGCATGCTCAGCTGCTGAGAAAAAGCTGCTAGTTAGGAATGTCAGACATCTCTGGGAACCCCCAGCCCACACAGAGCCAGCAGTCAGGGCTTGCCTCCTGCACAGACACGGTGTGTGGGGAGGATGGAGGAGGGAAGCAGCACTGGCACCATAAAGCCCAGCCTGACTGGGCAGTCCCTGAGCTGCAGTGGAACTCCCACCTCAACGAGAGTGGAGGTCCAAAGGCACCATGAGGGCAAAACCACAACAAAAGTATGGGATGTGCTCCCATTGTTCTCTTTTTTATCACATCTGTTCAGCTCCTTGCAGGTTGCAGGGAATCTGGCAGAACTGCTGCTAGAAAAGGCACCTTTTGTATTGAAAAGAGTGGTGGAAAACAACTCCCTGTGTTTCATGGTCAGCTGTTCTGATTTTGTGACTGGTGGAGTCTTTTTTTCCACATAACTCCCCCCATTCCTGGCAAGCCCCACCATGGGCATGTTTTAAAGTCAGCAGGATTATGACCCCATGGGGACAAATCCCCTCCTATTACACCTCTTCACACTGAGTGTCAGGAAAACAGCCCAAAAGACAAATGAAAAACAGTTGATCTAAAACTGACTCCTTTTTAAAAGGTATTTAAAAATCTCCTTTTGAGGTTCCCATTAACCTTATCAGGAGCAGTGCACAGGGAAGCAATGCCAGTGGCCAACACTGCAGGTTCACCTACACTGGCAGATACCACTGCCCATCCCTGCCTGTGCTCCAAGAGATCCATCCTCCCAGAGAGCTGCAGCCCTGCACTGTGTTAGTCCTTCCTGTAAGATTTTCATTATCAACATGAGTCAAGGCTCCTGAGTGCAACCCTGATCTTGGGCTCATCAGCATTTTTCTCCTTTTAAAGGTGAGCTGCAGAGCAAATGCTGCAAATTCAGATGACTGGGAAAACAGCAGCATCCCAGCAGGGTTTTCCTGTTGATGCCTTTAGAGGCCTGCTAGAAACAGAGCCCAGACTGCAGGAAAGGAATAAAGGTGGGGATTTATTGGAAAGGCCTTCAAAGGTACCCCTGGGGAGCCAGAGGTGCTGCCCAGATGGGCCCCGAGATGGACCCTGAGAGGCCACGAGTTCTTCCCACTTTTCTAGCTTTGGTTCATTTTCATCTCAGGGTTCATTCTCCAATTAAAGCTGCAGTTAATGATGGAATTGCCCTCAGCTTGCCCCCCTCAGAGGCTCTTTGGTTGATACTTTTTGGGCCCAGTTTGGGCTGGGTGTCCTTGGAGAGCAGCCCTGGAGAGGCTTTGTTGTGTGTGCCCAGCACAGAGAGCAGCACTGAACAGGGAACAGGCAACTCCAGAGTGACACACTGGGCACTGCAGGGCTTGAAAAATATAAAATTAAAACCTAAGGCATCACTGTCTGCTTTAAGGTGCCTGGCTATTTATAAAGAGACACAAGCAGGAGGCTGAAGGGTTTCCTTAGGCTGCCAGAACCATTTGACTCCAGAGCAGGATGGGGCAATAAGAGCTGAACCCCAGCAGACCTTTGAGGTTGCAGTATCCTGCTCGTGCATCCCAGTGATGGAGAAGCAGTTGGACATGGGACGGGCAGACAGAGATGCAGGGGCTGTTCTCAGGTGCTCACAGTCTAAGAGGAACAGAATCACAGAGTCACAGAATTGCTGAGGCTGGGAAAGACCTCTGAGATCATTGAGTCACACTGTTCAACCAGCACCACCATGATCACCATTAAACCACATCCCCAAGTACACATCCACACCTTTTTGGAACACTTACAGGGATGGCATTTACAACTCCCTGGGCAACCTATTCCAATGCCTGATGACCCCTAGGCACTGGGTGGCCATTTCTTCCTAGTATCCAATCCAAACTCCCCCTGGTAAAACTTGAGTCCATTTCTTCTGATCCTGTTGCTTGTTCCTTGGGAGTAGAGCCTGACCCCCACCCGGCTCCACCCTCCTGTCAGGGGGTTGTAGAGAGCAAGAAGGTCCCCCCTGAGCCTCCTCTTCCCCAGCATCAGCCCCTCCAGCTCCTTTCAGCTGCTCCTCATCAGATTTGTGTTCCATACTTGTCCCCTGCTCCATTGCCCTTCTCTGGACACAAGAATGGAGGTAAGAACCTAATAACACAGAAAATAAAAGAAACTATTCCAGGCTGGACTTTGAGTTTTTCTTGGGTCAAAGCCTTTTGTTTGTCATTCCAAGCATGAAAATGTTGCTATCTGATGACATGGGAATTGTTCCAGGAAGACTGACCCCTTCCTGACAGAGGTTTCTAACCACCCCCCTGCCTTCTCCCAGTCCTGCACTGTGTCTCTGCTGCTTTGAACAGCCCTAGATCAAAGAATTTCAATATTTTAGTAGCAACAACTACCTGGAGATTTTGGCTTCTGTTTGCAAACAACAAGAAAAATGTTCTGGAAAATGTCAAAACAAAGTTATAGCAAATATACCATGCTCTTCAAACACCTCCAGGAACTTTTCCTATTATGGACAGGGAAAACATTCCCTTGCTCTATTTACTGGGATGTGTTTTGATGCCCTCAAAGACTGCCAGGTCAGTGACCCTGTGCATGTTACAAGGCACTGCCATGTACCATCCTGGGACCCTCCCTGGTTCCACACAAGAGCAGGGACAGGGGAGAAGGTCAGGAAAAATGACCCTTCTCCAGGACTTTGGGTCTACCTGTGGGAATTTTGTCCTGTAGGGGTTTCACCCTCAAGTTCAGCATCCCAGTGCAAGCCCCCCTTGCACATATCAGTATCTTCTGGGGGATGCCCCTTCCCACAGTTTCCTTCCAAACACAGAAACAGCAGCTAATTGCTCCTTTGAGCAGATCAAAGGAAGCAGCAGAAATATTTCTGAAACTTGCTGATAGCCCTTGAGAGCCATTTATTTTTCCTAGTTTATCCTGATGATGCAGTTAACTGTTGTTTCTTGAGCCCCAGGTGTCTGCCTGGATGGGCCACAGAGGCCACACAGACCATGCTCACAGCGAGGAGCAAACCCTCACATCCCACCCAGCAGCACATGTGTCCAGCTGGAGCCACTCCCACAAGGGAAACACCATTGTACAGGGTGATCTGGAGGGGTTTTTATTATTCATTAGAGACAGCAGTAAATATTATGCATACAACAACATCCCTGAGCTCCTGCATGGGAGTTTTACCAGATTCTAAGAGCCAGAAGTCAAGCCTGTGGATGGTGCTTACCTTTCCATGCCTGGCACACGTGTTCTCCCCAGCACCTGCTCAAAGCACTGTCTGGTCCAGATTTATTCAGCACATCTGCCTGCCCCACTCTCAGTTGGCCCCATCTGCTTTCCAGGAGGAGCTCTCCCCAGCGTAACCCTGCCTGTCAGAGCAGATAAGGCTGCTCTTGGTGCTTTTCCCCACGAGACAGATGGGAAGGAGGGAGGCAGGAGGCATCTCAGACGCGCTGCCGCGGTGTCAGCGGGGGCTGGCTGCCATGGGCTGCTGGAGAGGGGGCCTGTCTGACACCAGGGCTGTGCCAGCCAGCAGGGGACCAGCAGGGACTGACAGAGACCCTGAGACTCAGCTCCTGTAGGGGAAGTTGCAGGAGCAAACAAAGGGATGTCCAGCTGGTGCTCAGGAGAGAAAGGGAGGAAAAACCAAACTGGATGAGGTTACATTCCCCAGCAGGAGCAGAACTGCTTGGTTGCTTGCAAGTAGGACAAGTCTGGATGCTCGGGATGACCTGCAAACATCACATCTCCTTGGAAATGGCCTGGATACCAAACCACATATTAACTCCTACTGTAAAGGAGCCCAGTGCCAAGGGCTTCGTTTTCCTACTCAGAACATAAACAAAGCACATCCTGGCTTGAACACAGCATTTTAAAAAGGTGGTGTACACTCCCCAACAATGCACCCAGCTGGTTTTACAGCAGGGGGAAATACATTCCTGCTCCCAGCTGGAGAGAAGCTCAGCTAGAGCAGTTGATGGCCTTCAGATTTTATCCATGCTGGAATAATCCCAGTTTCATAACTAAGGGATATAGCTGACAAATTTCTCAATTTGCAGATTAGAGAAAGGTCAGCTGCTTAATCAGCTGCTGTGAGGGGTCAGGAGATAGAGTAACTTGTAAACAGTGTAAAATTAATGAAAGTATTTAGCATGTTGTGCACACAGTTTTCCATGTCTGCAATCCAAAGAAAACAGAAAGGGGGGTCCAAAAGGCCTCCAAGCATTGCCAAATACGTTCTTGGAAAAATCAAGCCAGGACTGCAGCAAGGAAAAGTCAGCAAAGTGTAAACTGTGAGGGATTAGATTCACCCTGCCCAAGGATAGGCCTGGGGCACGGAAGGGTTTTGGAACGGGCCTTTGCAAATCCATGGCCCACCTGAACTCAAGGAACAGAGAAGAGACCTCAGGGGACATCTGCTGGCTTGCAGTGGCCAAGGGTCTGGATCTGCCACCCCACATGTGAGCCCTGGCACTCAGAGCAGGGCACAGCCCATGCAGGAGGGGCAGCGATGTTGTGGATGTCACTGGTCTCACTGGAGCAACTCCAGCAGAGATTTTTCAAAGTAACAACAGAGAGGCAGAATTCTGCAAAAGAAGGTAGTAAATATCCATGGTAAATATTTCTCCTTTGTTTAGACCTCCTTTCAAAACACATTTAGGGCTTAACAATAGGCTTCATATTTTTTCAGGCTTCAAATACATGTTTTCATCTACTCCACCCAGTTAAGGGCTGCTGGAGTTTCTGCCGTGAGAAAAGACTCTATTTTGTGCAGATAAATGGCACAGCAGATTATTTTTGGGGCAGACTGTATTAGAGTACTCAGGAATGAAGGCTCAGCAGCGCAGTTTGACTTCTGGAAAACCACACTTAGGAAATAAATGTTACTCAGCAGGGCTGCACACCTTACATCTTTTATAAGCCAACAGCAAAGCACAGCAGAGGTTTCTGTCAATACCTTCACCCTTCTGTCCTACAAACCTCTGGGTGCTATTCCCACCCTCCACTTGTCCTACAATCCCCATGTAATCCTCCCTAACATGACCTCCTGGTGGGTGTCTTCTGGTTTCCCAAGCCTTCTGCAGACCAGTTACCACCACAAGCTGGAGACTGAGTGTTCTCAAGCCCATTCACCTTTTACAGCCTGGATGGTGGCAAATGTCCACCTTTGTCCTTGGGCACAGCTGCTCAGTCCTGCTGAGAGACCTCTTTTGTGCCTTTTGGCAGGCACAGCACTGCAGCTCACAAGGCCAGGATGGCACCTCTGCAGAGCATGGCACTGCCCAGGATGGTTGGAGAGATGGCCCATCCACAGTGAACTGCTGGCTACTGCCTGCTTTCAGCTGCCCACAGCACCTCTCTCAGCACTTTCCCATTCTCTCTCTCCCTGGAGATCCTGTTTGTGTCTCCGTATCACCTGCAGCACTCACATCCCCACTGTGGTGTTCCTTCTGGTCTCCCTGGGAACACTCACCCCACACCACACACTGACCTCACACCACAGCATTCAACAGAGGGCATTTCTCCTGAGAAAGTTGAGGCCTGAGGAAGGCAGCATGAGTACCACTTTTGGGTCCAGCATTCCTTCAGTGCCAGCAGCTACCGACTGAGATAGATAATGGTGCTTCTTTTCTCCTTTCCTGCCTTGCTCAAGAGATGTAACAACCTCAGAGTGAGCAGAACAGCAGGAGAAGTGCACAATGCTCATGGAAATTAGGCCAGAAAAGAAACAAGCCAGCCCACAGCAGGAGAGATGTGGCCAGACACTCTTGCTCTCATCCCTTTGCCTTGGTCCAAACCAGCTGGTGTGAGCTGGGTCCCACCACTGTGTGACTGGGAGCAGCAGATCCATGGCCAAATACTTTTTCCCCTGCAGAAATCAAGACTTCACGCGTTAATCAGGTTTTCCACCCATGAAAAACAGCACACGAGCAAACATCAGCACTTTGGTCTCCACCTTGCCCTTATTCTGTGATCACCACCCCTCTGCACAAAATGCTGCTGGCAAAGAGTGCCAGCTCCAAGAGGAAACCATTCCTCATCTCTAGGGATGGGGAAAAGAGGGGCAAAGGCAAGAAAAGAGATGTGCACAGAAGAGGTGGCTGCCCCCATTCCAGCTGCCCAGTCAAATCACCTCACAGAATATTCATCCCTGCACCTTCACCTTTCTCCTTAGCTTCAGCCCAGCTTCTCACTCCTATAAAACAAGAAAAAGCCAACTCCATTGCCAAATTATTCCTCCTTGAAACCAGCAGCAGCTTCACCAGTGCAAATCTCTGCTTTACACTGTTATAAAATGGTGTTTGTAGCACAAATAAGGGATGCAGGAATTCCCTGCTGCACTGCCAGAACTGAAGGTGGGTGAGACGTGGGGTCTTGATAAGTAATTGGGTGAAAAGCTCACACTTGATTGACCCCAAAATTTGGACGTTTCTGACAAATTCAGCCAGTAATTTTAGCTAAGAAGAAAGATTTTGTTGCACAGTGGTTGAGGCAGACTGTACTGCAATTTATGTGCAGCATCTTTTCCCAAGCTGACTTTTCAGAACAATAATAAGTAGTTTCCAAAGTGAAGTGAAAGGAAATGGCAGGGAGAAAATTGAACACCTGGGATTTAATAAAAACAACTTTTTATTTGGTTTGTTTGTTTGTTTTCCTGAGGAAAGTGAAAATTCCTAGTCTCAGTCAGAAATACATATATTTTATTTCATTAATTCAGTCTGTGAACCAGAAACAGTGAAGTGACACAGCAGAGCAACAAGACACACAGCTGGGTTTGAGAAGCAACCCAAGTCCTTTGTTGGTACAGAAGAGCCTCGAGGGCCAGCAGCCAACTTTTAGCAATAGCCCTATACCTTTGTATTTATGATGGGAAAACTGGTGGAAGTGGTCAGGAATAGGAAGTAGAAGAACAGCAGAGAGAAATGTGATATAACAGAGTCTTATAAGTCAGAATCACAGGAAAAACCTGGCTGGATGAGACTTCTGGAAGGCTCCAGCCCAAGCCCTGCTCAAAGCAGAGGCATTTCCAAGCTAGCTCAGGTAGCTCAATTTCCCTTCTCTCCACCCTTGCCTGAATAGAGGGAATAACCTCTTCTCTCAATTCCCTGTTTGAGCCCACACTGCTCATTCCAGCTCATCTTACTGACCACCAGAACCTCTGCACATCATTCAGGCAGAACAATTGCACCATGTGGCTGCAACACACCCAGGTATGTTTGAGTGAGTAAATGCATTATTCAGATTATGCCAGCAAAGTTCTAATGGATTTTAAATTACTGAAATCCAGTTAAAGCCTAAGGAATTCTAATGTTATTCACTGCCTGAGTGAGAAGTGATTTGCTTTCAGTGCCCCATATTGTAGAGTTTTGACTTTGTCTCAATGATGCACAGGGCACCGGGGACACAGAGCAGGACCAAGTAAGTGACAGGAGGGTGACTCAGGGCTGGAAGAGGACAGCAGAGTCTGGAGCCCTCCCTGGTGTGCTCACAACACCCACAACTGTGCCATGTCCTGTCCTCAGATCCCTGAATTATGAGGCTCTCAGCAGGTGCTGTTGCATCTGGGGGGCCTTAAAATGTGGGAGCATCTTGTATTGCAAAGGTGATGTCCAGCTGGATGGGAGCATCACATGGTGATGCTCAACTGGACCATCCTCAAGACAACCTCAAGAAATCCTCAGGTGGAAAATGGCAAAAGAATTTCTCTAAATTCCTCAGAAATCATGTTTTTGATGCTAACTATAGCCCCACTTGAATCCCAGCATATGGATGACAGGATGGATGGAAATTCGTCTCAGCATTGCACACAATGAAATGAAAAAATGCCCAGAGTTCAACACCGCTTTAACATCATGTTTCATAAGTTTAAGACCACTGACTTGTGAAAGAAAACACAAACATTTAGTAGAAAACATAATAATTTGCTATTGTAGCTACTCAAGGTTACATAAAATGCTTATGTTCCCTTCTAAGTGGGGAAAACAATGCTACCTCAAAGCCATGTAACAAAAGTCTAGGGATCTATTTTAAAAATTGATTTTGTCCTTGGCTTTTCACAGTGGTTGATGGGGGAAAGTATATGTTTGCAGCTGAAAATATCTTTGAGGTTACCAAATCTCTCAAGCAAGAACTGCACCATCAGACACAAGCAGATATTTAGAAAAATTATTCCAGTCAATGCCAACCTGCTACCAGCTCAACCAGATTTTGCTGTGGTGGGAACATAAGCTAAAATCCTGTCAGCATAAAGTGGCCAGAGTTTGCACTTCTAAATAAAATCCTTTCTGAAATAGGGGTGTATCATTCCCAGACCAGCAACTGGTAAAAGATGGGTATTCCCAGCACTTCAAAATCTCAGGCCACTTAGGCTGAGTCAGCAAAGCAGAGAATATCAAGATTATTTTAAGCACCCACAGAGTTCTGTTTGAGACCTTATTTTCCTTCTTGCACACAAACTGAGGTTTGAAAATACTGAAAAACAAGAAAATTTGGTCTTCATATTTTATGAGAAAAGTACCGGTCTGATCGAAAAGGAAACAACCATCTGGCCCCACTCCTCCCAGATGTTTCCATAGCCATTCTACATTTTGTCTTCCCAAACGTGTGTTTTCTGCATACTCAATGAACTGCCATGATCCCCTCTTGTTTATCCATGCCCAGCTTCAGATTTCTAAGCCTGTTATTTCTTTCCCTTTTTTCTCACTTAATCTGTCATTCCTTTGGTCAGTGAATCTATTCAACAAACAGTGCTGTGTTTTGGAAAGAATTTCCTTTTGATTATGTTTGTGGTTCAAGGGGTTGGGGCTGGCTTGGCTGCATGTTTGAAAGGACAGTTTGTTCATCATTTAAACCAACACACAGACCAAGGAATTTTGGAAATAGCCATGCCACCACAATGAATTTACAACATTCACTTGAACTGGGAAATAACTGTCAATATTTGGAATGGTGGAATCATTGCTAGAACAGAAAATGACTGCATAGTACCTGTGGAGTCACTTTCCAAACAGATAATCTCATTTTTGTACTATATAAAACAAATCTGTAACTTCAGCAATCAAGTAGGTCAGGTATCCTGGACTGGTGCAGCTGTACTGACCTTTACAGTGCAAAAATGAAGATTATTTTTCAATCCAGGCAGGTCTTTGACTCTGTCTTATATCAGCATCAGCCTTTGCTGCTAGGCAGAGGGAAGATCACAATGTTGTTTTCTATTCATGAAACAGAACTTTAAATCCAATGAAGAGGTACTTCAGAGAAGGCTCTTCTGAAATCTGGTGTAGCTGTGTGCTTTAATAGAGTCTTCAGGAAACAGAAAGGGTTTTTTTCCCCCAAACTTAAACAAACTTTCATGAGAAAACTGTTGCACAAGCAGGGTACCACAAGTGGTAAAAACTACCCATCTCCCCTAGCTGGAACTAGATCCCCTTTGAAGTTCCTTCCAACCCAAGCCTTTCTATGATTCTTTGGAGATCTTTTGAGGACCTTGTCATTCCCCATTAGTGCTGGGTGCAGGATGAGACCCAGAGACCGGCAGAAGATGCGGCATTGGAGCAGCTACACTGGAGCTGCAACACCCACTCGTGTTCTGAGGTGAGAATTACAGCCACCCTCATGCCCAGAAGAAACCCAAACATACCAGAAATGCAAACAACCCCAAGATCCCAACTTACAGCAGAGCTAAGAAAGCAAACCGATCAGCCTTTCCTGAAGAGGATTCTGACTTCACCTAATAAAATTCCCAAAGCTGGACACACACTGCCGCCACCCAAGTGTATTTTACAAGTGAATCTTCATGTTATTTTCTTAATTTTGTTACAGAGGAGATGATACAGAAGTGATGAAGGGAGGGATTTAAAAGAAACATGGATGTGGCACCTGTGACATGGGTTAATGGTGGCCTTGCCAGTGCTGGGCGAACAGTTGGACTCAATGACCTTAAAGGTCTTTTCCAACCTAAATGATTCCATGATTCTATGAATCCATTGTTCCATTACACATTTTATATTAGCTAAATCCATGTATCATCTTTTGTTGATACTTGAGAAATGACTTTTTTCCTGGCAAAGAAGTGTTTGCCAAGGCCAATGACAAATGTGTTTTGTGTCAGCATCAAGAGAAAATAAGCCCTGAAACTGGCACCGTCAAGTGTGTGTAAGAGATGTGTTTGCTCATGCCTCCAATCAAAGATCCTCATTAAATAATCATGTGACTCATGCAAGAAGCTACAATTAAGCAGCACAGCTCACACTTTTAAGATTCATGAGGTGTCCATAGAGCCCAAGTACAAAAGGAATCATTTCCCAATTCGCCTCACAAGTTGGTCTGAGGAAATGCTGTTTTTCTCACCAGTATTAGAACAGTTGGGAAGAGGGGCTACATTTCCCCAAACAATGTTCATTGATTATTTCCTCGCCCTTTGAGAAGCATGGAAAATTCTACTTAAAAGAATTGGCTGGAAAAATCAATTTCTAAAAAACTGGATTTTTTTTTCCTTTTTTTCTCTTTTTTGAATTAAGACAGTTTCAAAGCAAAACAAAAACATTGAAAAGTGCCAGGTATTTAACATTTCAACTCTTTTTCTCTGATGTCACTCTTACTGCTTCCACTGTTTCATCACAGAGCAATAGTGACTCTGTACACACAGGACACCTTTCACTGGACCAGGTTGCTCCAAGTCCCAACCATCCTGTCCTTGGACACTTCCAGGGATGGGGCAACCACAGCTTCTCTGGACAACCTGTGCCAGGGTCTCATCACTTTAACAGTGAAGAATTCCTTCTTAATATCTAGTCTGAATCTCCCCTCCTTTAGTTTAAACCCATTCCCCCAGTCCTATCACTGTCTGCCCACATGAAAAGTCACTGTCCCTCTTTTATATAAGCTCCTATTAAATACTGGAAGGTCCCAATGAGGTCACCCTGGAGTCTTCTCTTCTTTGGACTGAACAACCCCAAATCTCTCAGCCTGTCTCCCCAGGAGAGGTGCTCCAAGCAGTACTGGGGTGTACACTAAAACCCACTCAGAAAACAATCAGTGTCTTACTGAAGTAAACGACCAAGTTTGTCTTCACATTCCACATTTATAAATCAATGATGCACTTTTCCCACTTTCCCTTTACCTTTATGTTTGCAACAATACTAAATAAATCAGTTTAATAAGACTGTAGTTGCTGTATCTTTTTCCATTTCCTCCTTCACTGGATACAGGCACTATGCTGTTAGTATCCAACTATCACTGCACACTTTATCTTCTATAATTTCTCTCTGCCAAGCCTGCATTTATTAAAAATCCTTGTTATTATTTTATGCTGAAGTTTGCTGTTTGTCCAAACTTCAGCCATTGAATGCTGTGTTGAGGTTTGCCTAGAGGAGTTATTCACCCAGTCCCCCTAAAGAAAGCAGGGCTTCCTCTGCAAAACACACATAAAGCTCTTTTTCTTTAAAAAAAATAAATAATTGCCATAAAAAGACACTGAAACACAACAATACCAGCCGTTCCTACTTTTCTGTGACTTGTGGTCAATGCACATTTTCAAAGAGTGACAGAAGCCACTGGTTTGTATGGGGCAGGAGCCAAGCTAGGATGGGAAATGTAGTGGGTTTGGTTTGCATAACCAGGCAGAAACACCAAATTTTAGTGTAGTGGTTTTATGGTCAATTTATGCACTGTTCCCTGATTTCTTTCCTGTGAGATAAACCATTAGGAGACAGCAAAGCAGGCACACAACTTTCATGCTATGATAAAGTTTATTAACAGACCTAAGAGAAAAGAAAACACAGCCAGAACTTCTCCTCTTCTCCCTCCCCCTCCTTCTCCTCTCCCTCAATCCATGTGCAGTTCTCAAGAAAGGAAAAGAAAAGGGTTTCTTCCTGCTTTACGTGGTTCTCCAAACTGCCACCTCCTGCAGCAAAAACAATCTGCAGTGATGTAAAGTCTCCTTTTTTCCATAAAACCCTCTCGCGGTTCCTTCAACTTTAGAACATGGGCCAGCCCATGGGGGTATTATTCTGTCGGATAAGTAACTGTGGCTTGAAATTCTAAGGCTTTTTTTCTCTTTTGCCACCAGGTTTTATAAGCCTCTGCTTTCTGATAAACCTGGCATCGGGCATTTTCTTCACAACCTTTACAAGCCACACATCCATTAAAATTGTCCATCCCCCATGAGTTTTAACTGGATTAAAGAGACAAACAGTCTGGGATATTACAATATTCATACCACAGCAAGGCAAGGAGTCTTTTAAGCTGCCCGCGGGGAAGCCGCGGCACCGCCCTTTTTCCTCCCGTGGCCATCTCGGCTCCGTCTCACATGACGAGGTTTTCTCTTTCTCTCTCTGGCTTTGGAATCGCCATGGTGGAAAATGTTACCGTCCCGCTTCGCCGCTGGATGCAGGGCTGTTTCTTCAGTTCGACGTGCAGTGTGTGCTGGCTGCTGCGAACTGCAGGCTCCGTCAGTGCCCCGCTGTCCCGGGAGGGGAAAAACCCCGTCCCGGAGAGGCCGCGCCGGAGGAGCCTGAGGGCCGCCCCCCCAGAGCCCCAGCAGAGTCCGGGCTGTGCCTCGGGAAGGGACAAAGGCAGCGACACCCGGCCCGGCCCGGCCCGGCGGGGCCCCCGGTGGGACCGTGGCGCCCGGGCCACCACCCCTGGACCGGAAAAAAAGTCCCCACTCCCGCCTTCCGCGGGATTTTATAGATAACATTGAGAGAAACGCGATTCGACCAGGCGACTGTCTGTCATGTCGGGGCCAACCCGTGACAGGAAAAGAATAAATGTGTATTTCCTGCTGCCATCCCTCACCTCAACTTATGCATTCACCAAAGCCAGGGCCAGAAAGTCCTGGGAGACCTGGTTCCATCGCTGGCCCCAGGCAGCAGCATCACTCACTTCCTCTGCCATCTGGGTGATGTCCCTCTGCACTGCCCACTCCTGCACCTGAGCTGCAGCCACCACCCAGCCAGCAACCCGTGTTTCTTTCTCCCATAGGCTACCTTCTCCAAAAGCCTTTTCCAAATGCTTAATCTCAGTGTTGCAGATGAAGACACACCCATTCCTGGAGATCAGGCTGAGTCTGGCTCTTTGCTTGGGCTTTCATGAACCCAGTGCACTTAGAGACTGCTCTTGTTCTGCAGCCCAGGGATTCTCTCTTAGCTTAAACAAGCCTGGTTCTTTCAATCTTCTCTCCTAGGTCATAGTTCCCTGACATCTGATCACTCTCCCCCCTCTTCTCTGGGTTTTCTTCATTTCTCCTGAGCTGTGCTCCAAACTGGACACCACGCTCATCCCCAGGCCATTTATTGCATCATGCCCACAAAACACACATCACCACATCTCAGCCTGGCATCTGCTGTTCAGCAACAGCAAAACAGCACAAGATTTGCAGCCTGTGGTGGCTTGGGTTTGGTTTGTGATCCTCAACATCCCAGTCCTTCTCTCATGGATTCATCTGGAGTGTCCCATCCTGTGTTTAGGCTCTTCATGCTGAGGTGCCCTGTTCCTGCACAACCTCCTCCTGTTTATTCAGAATGTTTATACAGGTGGCCAAGATCATTCTGCTATTCCATGGTATTCCTTGTAGTTTCCCAGTGCTAGATGTAGGAGCTGGGAGAGCTCAGCCAGCCTCCAAGGCTCTGGAGACCGAAGCCAGCACACCGGGTCCTGCTGTGGCACAGCACTCCCCCAGGTACTACTCACATGGTGAAAGGCTCAACAGATCTGTCTCTGCCTTGAAGAATGGGGATTTCATGCCCTTTCAATTGACTAAAAGAAATAATTGAGAAGCAAAAATGCATTCAAAAAGCTTTTTTAAAAAGCAATTATGTTAATTGCTCCAACTGAACAACGTGTGGAGGGAAATGGTTTTGCAAGCAAAGATTGCCTCCAGATCTCGTGAGCAGAGGAGATGAGGACCAAAAGGCACCTGCTGAGTTTATGGACTTAATCCCCTACCACTACAAGCATCAAATTACCTAATTCCCTTCATAAACTGATAAGAATTCCATCGCTTGGGAAATCCAAATTCTTGACAGTAGTTGGGTTTCTTTTTCTTGCTATTCATTTTTCCCTCCCTGGACTGACACTCCTGTGTCATTTATACAGTTTTACCTTTCTGCCTACACTGATTTTTAGCTCATTTCTCCTGGCAGTTCCACCAAACACCAGGAGCAAACACCCCTTTACCTCTCAGCTTTACATGGGACAAGGTTAGAAAGCAGCTTCTCTCATTAATCTTCTCAGAAACTGGTTTGTGCCTGGCACAGCAGAGCAGCTGTAACCAGAAATCTGAGTGAGCAACTCTGCAGATTATTTCCTCAACATGTTTTTTTTGCTCACATCTAGCTTTTCATTTCTAAAAGTTACAAAAGCCTGGGACACCTGGTGCTGGGAGCAGGCAGAAGACGACTCCTGGTAAGATCTGGATCTTACCTGCTCTGGCAGTTGCTGCCACACAAATGAATGGGTCTGAAATTGGTTGAAAACTTCTGGAACAGACAATTGTTTTTTTCCCTGAAAACCTGACTAAAATAAGCAGCACAGCAAATGTGAGGGTGTAGTTGTCACTGCATCTCCAAGTTCAGGGTTGGGAAAGGGAACCTGATGGCTCCTAAAGGCTTCACTTCCCCCTCATGGGGAGCTGCAGTGCTTTCCTGCTCATACAGCGTGAGAAGGGAAGGGCTTTTCAAAAAGAAAAGTCTTGTATAGAGACTAAAGAGTCTGGTTTGCTGTCTTCCCTCACTTTCCTTGCCTTGCTTGGCATCAATAGGCAAGTCACATTTTTAAGTGAGTAAAGAAGGAGCACTATATAATGATGTTGACCTGTTGGAATGAGTCCAGCAGAGAGCTACCACAGGTCTGGAATACATCTCTAAAGACAGGCTGAGAGAGTTGGGGCTGCTCAGACTCGAGAAAAGAAGGGTCCAGGGAGATCTTAGAGCCCCCTTTCTGTGCCTAAAGGGGCTCCAAGAGAGCTGGAGAGGGACTTTGGACAAGACTATGCAGTGATAGGCCACGGGAGGCTGGCCTTCAGCTGAAAGAGGGTGGGCTTGGGTTAAATATTATGAAGAAATTCTTGGCTGTGAGGGTGGTGAGGCCCCTGGCACAAGTTGCCCAGAGAAGCTGTGGATGCCCCATCCCTGGAAGTGTCCAAGACCAGGCTGGATGGGGCTTGGAGCAACCTGGGATAGTGGGAAGTGTCCCTGCCCGTGGCAGGGGGGGGAACTGGGTGATCTTTAAGACCCATTCCAACCCAAACCATTCTATGATTTGTAATTCTGTAATAAATATTTAAAGCCAAGGACTCTGGGCAGCTGCTGGCTTGGGGAACACTTCCTGCCTTCTTCACCACAGTGCTGGCAAAGGCATGTGCCATAAAGAGAGAATAACCTGCTTGGTGTTATAGCTTAGAAGCAATTAGATGGGCTGCACCAGGAGGCAGTTTCATTTCCAGTGACAGAGAACCAAGGTCACAACCCTGTCAACTGCATTAAATAGGTGCTCACAAACCCTAATTGCTGGTGCAGTAGCTCTCAGTTTTAATGGGTATTTTCAAGCTGAGAGTAAAGTGTGTTTATGCCATTATTCTTCAGACAGAAATGTCAAGGAGTAAGTCATAAATACAGAGTTGAAATGGAGCTCACTGATTGCAGTGGTTTGTGTTATTCCTGACACTATCTAGAAGCTGAGCTATTGCAAAAGAAATTCTGTCCTGTGGGAAAATTTTATATTATTTTCAATTTCCTTTTCATCTCAAATCAAGGGGAAACAGAAAACCATTCTATGGAAGAGAAAGCTCCACAGGAAAAATGTCTGGAAATGTAGAAACAGGTTGCTTCAGCAAATCTACCAGTGTCAGTAGAGCTGGTAAATAACACACAGTATTCCCCCTATTTTGTTGAGCTGGAAGGGTGAATATCTTTGTAAAACATAACTAAGGATCCTTAATACTATTTTAAAGTAATAACATTCAGGAAAAAAAAATTAACTATCTTCAGGAACCTAAGTAAAAATAACTGCCCTACATTTTTTCAGGGAAGAGGAATGACTTTTTGGAGCCTCTGGCTGAGAGGCCCTGTAAACTGAGTCACTGATGATGAAGCCAAAACCTCTTTGGAGAAGCCTGGCACTGCCTGGGCCTCATCAGACCCAGATCTAGTTCAAATGCAGCTCCTGGGGGCCATTTTTAAGACCCTTCACTGCCCTGATGGATTAGATGTCCCATCAGGAAAACAGCACTAAAGGTATCTTACACCTCCCCAAAAGGCAGCCTGAGGAACAACAGCTTTGTCTTGCATTCTGTGCTTTTCAGCATCTCTTGGAATGCAAAGGAAGATGTTGGCAGAGAGCTGGCCAAGGGAAAGCAAATAGAAACACACAGACATTATACAGCAAGACTCCAAGTACAAGTCATGCCAAACTCGCAGTTCCAGTAAATGCCAAAGACCCGAGTGGATTATGGGCAGGGAAGGGGAAAACTGACTACTCAGAAAGTGCTGGAAGATGTGGCATTTCCATTTCCAAGATGTTGCTGATATGCTGAAAACTCCCCTTTCTGCTCATTTAGCACAGCTGGAACATTGCAAAAACCAAACCCTCTCAGTGAATTTTTTTTTTTTTTTTTTTTTTTTTTTCAAAATCTC
>VXAC01004449.1:0-15299 GCA_013399225.1 Rhipidura dahli | reverse complement strand
TTTTTTTTTTTTTTTGCAAATCAGCACATCCTGCAGCAGTTTTCTTCCCTTGGCAGGGAGGGAGGTGTCAGGAGTTACCATCCAGCTGTGGTGACTCCTTGTAGGAACAGTCAGAAGAAATTTCTGAAACCCTTCTTGCTGAAGCACAGGCTTTGGCCAGTGTCTCAGAGGGACTGTGTCCACTCTCTAACAGCTGCAGGCCAGTTGTCTGCAGGCTGAGGTGGGAAAACATGCACCAGATTTTATGCAGGTGTCAGACAAAGGGAAGAAGTAGTAGAAAAGGGAGCGTCTGGAGCTGCACTGCTGGGATCAATTCACAGAAACGTGTAGAAACTGTTCACTCAGTGCAGATCACATCAGAAATTACCTTGATGACAAAGAATGAAAAAAATTGAAGCTATTCTGTTCATCTTCCTACTCTTTAGGGTGCAATCATGGCACATCTTCAGCATTGCTATTAGCATTCCTACACCAAAGAAATCCCAGCAAAGCACTGAGCTCTCATTTTCAAAGATGATGCTGGAAAGCTTCCCAGATTATATATTTTCCTCTTTAATTTATACCTCTGAGAATAATGCTAATCAAGGATGCAGCAAAAGTGGTGAGACATCCTCAGACCCAGGCTGATTTATTAACAGTGGTTGCATTATTCTCACTTGGAGAACGACGCTAGTATCCCAAGCTTCCACAAAAAAAAAAAGATCCTGCTTGCTGGTTGGTTATCAAATACAAGCTGACAATGTACTTGCAGAGCAGATATGCATAAGTGCATTGCACAGTATGATTCATCTGCAAAACATCCAGTATGCTAGAAGCTCAATTTAAAGTAGGTTAGAAGAACGATTCATTAAAAAGCAACAGCAGAGAGAGGGGGGAAAAAAAGAAGCCCAAACTCTAAAATCTCCTCCTGGGAATGGTACATTTACTTCTCAGTCTTTGTTCAGCCCCTTTTCCTCACTTTTGAATAGAGTTTGGATAGCACAGGGAGGGACAAGCATGTAAAAATACATGTAGACAAATATTACAAATGCCATCTTCAAGGCCTGGCAGATTTACCAAATATTCCAGGGATTATACATGGTCTGCTTAGCACGTTCAAAGTGGAAGGAGATTGCATATATTTCACACAGCATTAATCCCCAGGCCTGTCTCCTCAGCTCTGACCTGAACTTCTACTACACAGCACTGAATTATAAAGGCTAATGTCAAAAGCACTTTGAGGAAAAAAAAAAAGAATTCCCAAAATGGCAACTGGCTTTTACTATGATAACTGCTCAGATAATCCTCCATAATCTCCAGTGGTATTTTTTAGGGTAGGGAAAAAAACCCAAAAACCAGCAACAAAAAACACCCCCCCACAACAGAAAAAATGTACATGACATGGCAATTCTAAAATAGAATTAAGAACTTTGCAGGCAGGAATTACTGCTTTTAAAATGATTTCATGTATATTTGGAATAAATGTCCTACTGTAAAAGCAAAGGCACATTTCTGAACACTGTTGCCAGCCAAATGAGGTGAAACACGAATTGACTTGAGAATAGTTTGAAAATATATACACTTATTTCTAAGATTTTGCTATTTTTATTATTTCAATCCATGTATCTCTTGGGGATAGATTTTTTTGTCTGATGACAAATTTCTAAAAAAAATTAAATTTAAGGAAATTTGGTTTATTGTCTGGCCAGCAGAGGTAGGTATGCATCTTCATAGGCAGAGTTCCTATTTCATCCATGTAAAAGTAATCCAGGTTTTACTTAATGACTCCACATCTGTCCATGCAATCAATTAATTGCTTGTTTGACTTTTCAGTCTTGTATGCAACGTACCCTCATTAAACACTCATGGAACTTTTTACTTAGAAAAACAGATACCACCTAAAACATTGAGGATCTACAAAAATCCTCTCTTGCCAGCAACAAAGATGCCACTTACCAGCCAATTTGCTATAAGGATTTCTTAGTTAAAGTGGTAAACAGAGCTGCTGCCCAGAGGTTCCAAATCACTTTTATTTTTTTTTTCCTATAAATAATGTGTTCAGAGGGGGTGAATCCTCTGGGATTTTAACTCTCACACATCATCTTGGAGTGTCACCTTTGGGCCAAACACCTTTCCTACAAACTAATTACGCTCTGAGAATCACAGGTTATAAACAGAGACTTTCAGGAAAACTGGGAAATTCTGAGGAATCAATTCTACATTCCACTCCAGCGATAATTTGCTAGAGCAGCAGAGAAATCAGCAACTACATAAATGCTGCATTATGTCTTTCTTTAAAGAACTGCAAAAGCTGCAAAAGAGAGGAATCAGCCTCAGCTTTAGGTTAGCCCTGCATCAAAGGCAACTGTCTCAGTTAAAATGTAGTGCCCAGCAACACTGCAGTTTAGAGAATTTGCTCAATGATGTTTACCAAAGCTACAAACCTCTGTAACAAAAGGGAAAAAATACCAAAAAAACCCAACCCAGAAAACTGACAAACATGCTACATCCTTAGATAGAGATGAGCACTAAACAGAAGATGAAAAAACTGCAATACAGATTTTTGTAACTTTTACAGGGAGCAGAAGAAGACGTTTCCCATTTTACTCAAATCAGCCTGCAAATAACAAACGACTGCTGCTCATATTACACAGCTACACCTGCACGGAGCAGCTCAGCTTCCAGTTCAGCTGAAGTGCACATTTCATTTCCAGCATGTTGCATCGTGCTTCAGTGCTGAAGTCAACAGGAAAGAAAATACCACGAAATGCAAACCATCTCCTCTGCACATGAGCAGCAAGTGCATCTCGTTCGCCTCCGCATTAAAGACATCAAGGGAAAGACCCAATTAAGACTGATTGGAATTCAGACCCCTCCGTGCTCCAGTAGCCAGCAGAGAGCTGGTACCTGTGAAACCTCATTCCCCCTCCCACAAAGCACATGGAATGCTGCTGCACAGAGCAGAGCAGAGCAGAGACGCTGATCCCCAGCTCTGCTGGCTGCGGGATTTCACCTCCCAGCCCGACCGTGGCCTTGGTGCCTCACCCAGGGAGAGGGATGCAGCTCACCTGGATACAGGTGAGCACTCCGACGGTGGCAGCAGATTGAGAGCAACCTTTAGGCTGTGGTCAGGTTCCAGCCCTTTGGCCTGCCCATAAAACAATTCCCAAGCAGAGCTGCCCTGCTGGTTATGTGTNTGGGGGGGGGGGGGTGCAGGCCCCTAATTAGGGGATGGTTTAGGCTTGTGAAGGGCAGAACTCTCTTGCTGATCACAATCCTTAAACGCAATCTGTCCCTCCAGCAGTTCTTTCACAGGTGTCCCTGTGTGTTTCTGGGAGCTGTGTGAGGGGCCCAGGCTCAGCAGGAGATTATCAGTACAAACTCTGATGGCTCAGGCTGTCTGCAGCCCTTCTCTGCACAGCTGTGCTGCAGAGCCTGCCCAGGGTGAGCATTTTTGTTTGATCATGCAGCCAGTGACTAATGCAGTGCAGGGAAAGCTGGGGATGTCATTTGGATGGGTAACTTCTGCATCTGTGGCTTTGAAATGTCCATGGGTGCTCTGATGGGATGAGGGATGGCACCCAGGGCTGTGTTTGGGATACAAAGCACTAGCCGGACTTGGTGCTTCCTCCTTCTCAGGCACAGGTCTCACCCAGGGGCACCTACATGTGCACCCAAGACATGGACTGATAATTTGGACAGAAAAAAGCCTCAGAGACAAGAGAAGAACAAGATCCCAAGGGACTGGGAGCAGGAAAGTTTCCAGCCTGGCCAGGCTGCCCCATGCATTTGCTTTTTTACTGGCCACAGTTAATAAGTCTCTTCGATGTCTTTAAAGCTACCAGCAATAAATCAGCAGCAGTTAATGAATTCAGCACTGCTGAAAAATAAGACGTAACTCATGTCCTAAGTGGCACAGAAAAGCCTCGAACTGACATTAACTCTGCAGGTCTGCAAAGCCACCCCAGCACAGAAAGCATCTCCCCTGCTCCATCATCTCCTGCCCCACTGCAGCACTGCACCCGGGATGGGAGCCACTGCTGTGGAAGGAGATGTTGGGAATGCTGCAGCTGCTGATGGCAATTGTGCTGAAATAATCTCTGAGGAACCAGCTACCTTTTCTCACACAAGATCTCCTGATAGCAGGAGGCTGTATCAAGGGCAGGCGACTCATAACAGCAGTGAAAGAAATATGTAAATGACTCTTTTATTGGCTGTAATTTAAATAAAGATAGGAAAGCCCGCTCTTCAGGAATATTAAAGTACAAAGTCAATGCTTATGAGGTGACACCTCAATATTTGAAAGAGACAGGCTTATATGAAGGATGTAGTAATTTCTAGCAATTTTTATTCTCACCTCAATGCACCCGATAGATCAAAATAAACAACAGCAACTTTATTATGGTTTTCACTCTAAGTTTTCGATCTCTTTAAAGGTTAATTTTCACAGTGCTGTAATGAGATGGGTAAGTGCTGGTGCTTCCATTTTACATGCAAGTGTCCTGAAGCAGTGTGGTCTAATGGGTAATAAAGCCAATATATCCATGATATATCTTCTACTTCATTTATCTCTAAATTAAACAAAACATGCTCACCTTTATGCATATGCTGAAGACCATCCTAATTTTAATAGCAGTTAAGAATGCACTTATGTTCCATTAAATTAGAATCTTAAATACTTAATTGCAACAAGGAGGACTAAATAGGTGATTAAGGTCCTCTCTATTTCAAGTCTTGCCTTGCAGGTGAGTGCCAAGAATTTATTCTCGCTCTTGAAGGTACAAGGTTTCTTGGAGGAATATACTGACCATAAATCAGAAGTGTCTTAACAAACAAGAAGACTAAATGTGATGTTTGCTCCTGAGTGCTGAATCATGCCAATTCTATGGCTTTTCCTAAATTAGAAAACTAATTACAAATAATGCTTCACTACTCGAAACATGGTTTGCTATGTGGAGGCCAACTTCTCTTTTGAAAAGAACAAACAACAAACAATCCAAGAAAAACACGAACCCCCAGATACTTGGAGGCAGTCCTGATTTAGAAGTAAGAGAATAGAACATGAAGAACAAACATGAGGACATAAATGCTACATGAAAAATGAAAAAGCTCAGTGCGTACTTGGCCCACTTTAGAGGTACCAGCTACTCAGGAGGGAGAGTGAGGGAAATTCCTAAGAAGTCACCCATTTAAAAAGCTCTATTCCCTGTTCATGATGTGGACCTGCAGTACAGCTCCTTGGTTGTTTCAGGAACTTGAAGTTAGAACATTTGTGCACAAAATAATTAGGTCTTGGGGCCTAATCAGGTCTCAGGACTGAAAGCAGAGTCTAACTCTACTCTTGAGCATCCTGGGCAAATCCAGGCCATGCAGTTGGGCCAGGACCCCTTCATGGGACAGTCTGTGAGGACAGACCTGTGGGATCTATCCAAACACTTCTGGGAGGATTGAAACAGAGGCAACATGCAGGCATTTTCTGCGATTGCTATCCCCAGACGGACTGATACCTGCACAATACAGGGTTTTGTTTTGTAAAAATAAAGCATAAGACATGTCACCAAGTGGCATTTCCAGAGCTGAAGAGAAAAGGAGGCAGATGTGCCTCCTGAGACCCTTGCACCAGTGAGAGATAATGAACCACCAATCCCAAGGGAGATTCACAGCCCAGAAAATACTGCAACTCACAAAACCCAGCACTCTCAGTAACTGGGACATCCAAAGCCTCTCCCCTCCTCGTTGTTCTCCTCCTCCCCAAACTCTCCCCCTCAGCTCCTTGCCTATAAATAAAACATTTCATTACTGAGTGATGAAGATTAAAATAAGGCAGGTGAGTCACCCTCCCTGGTACTACTTTGCTCTTTCATCTGCCTCATCCTCTTCCTCAACCCAATTGCAGCCCTGAAGGCTGAAGAAAATTTATCAGTGTGGCAGTCAAAGTGGACAGAACTACCTGCATCCCTGTGAGGAACAGGGCAAAACCAGCTGCATTTTGATCTGTGTGGAGTTGAGAACTACACTACTGCACAGATTTTAAACCAGGAGTTTTTATGCACCTCTGAGAGCACCCAAATGCAGAGCACTGCTCAAGAAACCCAACAGGAGCCATTGCTCCTACTTTACACAAATGAGAATGAAGGGTGGTATTTCAACAAGATTTTTTTTTTTTTTGATGGCTAACTGTGGGCTTAGGCTACTTTGTCAAGCTTCATGAGGATTACAAGAACAGAAAGATCCAAGAAGAAATCCGCTTTGTTCTCTCTCTGCAAAATCTCCTTGCACTAACAAAACACCAGGGAATGGGGAGAACCTTCACCAAATGATCCCTGTCCCTTTCACTCACAGCAGCAGATAAGAAGTTTTGAGTGGCTAATCCACACAGCAGAGAAAAAAATAAATTCAGTCCTCTGAATCAGAAAGGACTAAAATGTTGATAGTAGAATTGGCATGAATATATACTCTTCCAAAGTGAGACTAAATCTGGCCTCAGGTGGTTCAATCTGAGCAGGATTGCCTGGCAGCTCAGGATGTATTTCCAAACACCTGCTGGGGCTCCCCTGTGTCGTGCTTAGGACAGTGAATCTACCATATCACGATTTTCTACAGCAACTTGAAAAATCAGGGTTTGGATCTTGGCCTTTCCAGTGCACTGGCTGTGAGCAGCACATTGCCATGAATGCTTGGGGAGAGGGAAATCTTCCTAGAGCAAGATCCGGGAAGGGGTGGGAAGGCCACAAAGAGACAGTTGTCTTGGGGAACCTGCTGCATTTGTCCATGATCTGGCATCCCAAAAAGTCAGTGCCAAACCCAAGCAGCGCAGACATTCATGTTCATGCCTACTGCTCTCCATCCAGGTGAGCCACGGGGCTCTCAACCTGCCTGAAAACCATCAGAAATCTCTTTCATGCTGAGCTACAAAGCTGCCAGTAACTCACCATCCCTAGTCACTGGAGAGAAACCATAAACTGAGATTCACTGGTGCAGCATTACCAACACCAATTCAGGCTTATGGCAGCAGCACCTCACTGCAGTCCCTTGCAGGCAGAGGGCTGGGTTGGTGGCTTAGCTCATGGTGACAACACACGGATGCACTGCACATATCTTCAAACTCAGCCTCTACAAATCACATGAATTAGAAGAGGTTTTAAAAAATGTCTTTACTTAAAGCACTGACATTAGAGACTGTCCTCATCATGAAGCAGTGGGAGCCAACACCCCTCAAGGTCTTGCATGTTGTATCTACACCTATCAGAGCATGAAACACTCCTGGGATTTGGTGTCCCACTGCTCCTCAGCAGGCAGAGGCTGTTCCTCAACTCATCTGCCTCACCCGAGCAGCTCTGAGTCCCTCCTTCCCTCCCTGGCACACACCAAATGGGTTATTCCCATAAGCACAGGACTTCCACACCACTGAGGCAACACAGGGGATCCCAACCAACCCCTGGATGTTGTTCCAGAAGGGTTCCCACAGGCCATATTGGCCATCCCATTGTATCCCTGTAGACATGTCCCAGTTATTGATGCCACCCTCCCTGTGGCACTGGCCTCCTCTCCTTTGGGCAGCTGGACCCCACATGTGACCTGTCTCTGGAGGCAGCTGGAAACGGGCCAGGATTGCCAGGGATGTGACTGCTGTGCCCTGCCTGAAGGCCTGGAGAGAGAATGAGCTGGCAGCTCTCTCAATCTCAGCTGCTGTAGGCACAACACCACTGCCTGCACCACCCTACAGTTACCCACCCATGCACCATGCTGCATGAAATTTCCCAGATCCTCACACAGGAATCACCATTTGTATGAGTTCCTGCCCTTTTCCTGCTGTTTTCCTCCAAAGAACACACCAAGCATGGAGGTACAGTCCATTCTTCGATTTTTCCATTTCTCTGGAGGAAACCATATGTATTTATCCTGGGGAATGCCTGGTAGCCTCTGTAATACTTTTGGAAATAATTCCTATCAAGGGATTTTAATCACTGTTGATGCACAAAAATAAAATAACAGAATCTGTGACCAGATGGTGTGTTGGGTGACACGGGGCTCTCTTTACCAGCATGTAACTGCTCACCAGCCCTTCAGGATCTCTTCACTCACCAGTCCTTGTAAGAGCTGTCTGCAAGGTCCTCTCACGCTGAACCAAATTCATTTTTGGGAAGGAGGAAAACTCTGCATTTGATGAAGAGAGATATTTTCAGCAAAATTCAGAGGCCAAGTATAAAAGCAAGAGAAGCAGCTTTGTCCCTGCCCAGAAGCTACTGGAGTTTATCTTCATTGGAGCCCTGCAGGAGGAAAGGCTGATGTGGGATCTGCAGCTCCCTGTTGCCCTGACTTTGCTTGAGAAATCTCTGAGCTTCCCACTCCTCGTGGGAATTTTTTTCTGCAGTCTCAATCACTGCCGATTTTGGTTGATCCAAAGAATGGGGAGTGAAATCCATTGCTTTTCATCATTCAGAAACCACTTACCAGGTTTTGACACAAAGCCAGCTTGGCTCAAAGCCGGGCCCACGGCCAGCTTGAAAATATTCCTGAACCTTTCAACAATCCCTGGCTGGTTTTCAAACTTAAAACAAAAGCCAAGATCAGGGAAAGTTTGCAAATTTTTAGGTTGTATAAGAAAAAATCTGCACAACCTGTGATAAATTCCCACCATTTGTTTTCAGTTATTTTCATGCTTGGAGAATCTCCCAGACTCCAAACCCTGCTCTTGCCTCAGAGAGCATAACCATGGTTTTCACAAAAAAGAAGAAGACCGGTCTGACAGGTGTGGAGGAAGATACAGGATGTGCTGGGAAGCTACCTGAAAATTATCCTGTCCAGTTCACTCTTGTTTGGATGGATTGCTCCTTGTCTAAAGTGTCCCCAGATGGCCCATTGTGGCAGGAGTGTTTGAGTTTACAGCAGACTATGGCAGTGTTGTAAAAAAAGCTGGAGCTGTGTATCTCCCGCTGGGTCCGTTCCTGTGGCTTAGGAACAAGCTGGAATCTCTCTCCGAGCAGGAGAAATAAAGAGTTTTCAGAAAAAACTTGACAGTTTCAGATATCCAACAATATGACAGTCTTCTTATTCAGAAACTTATGAATACTTAGTCACACAGAGAGAACAAGGGAATTATTTACTTCCCCCGGTGAAGGGGGCGGGAGTCATGGCTCTCTAGGTAGTGTGGAACAGAAATACAGCTGCTGCAGCCACAAACAGAGGGAGACTGCGTGCACAGGGCTTCACTGCTTGGGATGCTGCTCTGTCTGCCATGGTCGGCCAGACACGCACACAGCCACACAGCGGTTCTTTATTGAACAGGGAAAACAAAATGGGAAATGTTTAAAGCACGTTACTACTCTTATGGTACTGCTGATTTGGCAGCCTGACAGTCCACAGCCAGCAAACACCAAAAAAAGGTCTATATTACTCACTTTGCCTCCACCTTGTCACAGTTTGACACATGCAAACAAACACATCTAAAACCCCTTTGCAGATGATTGATTCCAAAAGCTGAAAATTTTTTTTGCGCCTCTTTTTCTTTCTTCTTTTCTTTTTTCTTTTTCTTTCTGTCCGTCTGTCTATTCTGCATTCTCTAAGTGCAAATCTACAGATTATGTCAAGCCTGAAGAAGCCTTCATTAAATGTAAGCAGTTTCACAGTGATTCCATTTAATGGTGATTTACACAGTTTAAGAGACCACCCCTCTTTGTTCTGTACGCTAAGATTCAGCATGGCCATATTTTTATCCACCAGTGAGAAAAAAAGCTCACAAGACTCTTTCCCCTCCTTCTTTGTGTCATTACATAGTTGAGGCAGCCCTACCTGGAGACCCCAATCGTGCCCCTGTTCGCACACACTCAAGCAGCCTGACATTCCCAGCCATCTGCCTCTGCCTCCAGCAGAAAGTCACGTTCCACAACCCAGCACTCAGCTCAGCGAATGAGCAGCACATCAGCAGATTAGCTGCCTGCCTAGAGCCACGAAACAGCAAAACATTTCCCACACCAGCCGAGGGGCGTTAGATCCCACTTCACCCCTGAACTCGGTCACATCAAGCAGACAGAGGCACCAGGGAAACATCCATGTTGGGAGCACACACAGGCACCGGCACGCACTCGGACCCTGCCGAAGCACACGTGTGGGTAGGAGCAGAACAGCACACGTAGCCACACAGACTGTGCTGTTCCTGGCCAGCTACTCCTTGTGCTGATTGACTGGAGGGGATTAGAAGGGACTCAGCCCAAAAACGCAGTTCCTAATGCTCCTGCAGCTATTGCATAACAGAGATCGATTCCCGTCCCGTGCCCTGACCCTCAACTTACTCAAGACAAGTTTAATGCTTCAGGCTGTGTAATGGAAACATCTACTTCCCAGTGAGATGGGATGCATCAGCTCCCCCAAGGCTCGTGCTTCTGGCTGTCTGGGTTCTCTGACAGGCAGAAATGGGAAAGAAAGTAGGGAATTGTCACCAAGAAGGAGAGAGAGTAATTTTTCCCCAAACATTTCTACCAGGAGCTATGGGAAGCTGAAGCCTTCTGGGGTTCATTAACAGATATACACCTGCTGCTAATACACCTACTAAAGAAAGCAGCCGTAAACCAAGGGAAATTGAACACATCCCAAAAATAAACTGAAAATCAATGAACCTACAGACCCTAAACTAAATGCACCTTAAGTCGAACACACCTCAGTGTTCAAAAGGCGGAAAACACAGCAAGCAAGAAGTCCACAAATAAATGAACAAGTCCCAAAAGCATGCACAAAATGTGCCAACACTTCAGAATAGGCACTCCATTAAAAGCTGTATTTTGAAATAACGTAAGGGGCTGTGCAGGAATTCCAGGTGCACAAGAAATAGCTGAAGTAACTTCGCTGAGATCTGTCACTCCAGATGTGACCAGGCGTATGACAAATGAGGACAGATACACAACAAGTCAGATGAAATCAAATGCCCTCCAACATTTGCCTGAAATCTGGGTATCTTATGCCTAACAAACTGCAAAGAGCTTTAGGGAACTTGGCTGGCTCCTGCATCCCCCCTCCCCCACATCAGCAAAAAATAACTATTTGCAAAGGCCGCAATTCCTCGTTATTTTCTGTTTCCCTACGTGCACTCACTAACTCGTTAGTGATGTTTCCAAGGAGCCAGGCTGGGAGAAAAACAGAAGAAGGGTCAGAAACGAGACAACCGGGAGATGCTCCTGCCAGGGCCCCTTTGTTGAGCATCCCTGGGTACCCCTCGCCTTTTACCTGGGGATGCAGTCGCCATGGTAACGGGCGGGTGTTCCCTGGAGGAGCCGAAACCCAGCTGTTCCCGCTGCTGAGCCCCGTCTCCATCCCGCAGCGGAGCCCCTGTCGCGTACTGGTCCGCCCCGTCCGCAGCCCAGTGCACCCCAGTGCCCGCCAGCAGCAGGTCCTGGGGGTCCGGCGGGGCTGACATGCTGCCTGCAAGGCGGCCGCTGATCTCCGGTTCTCGGGATGCAGCGGAGGCCACCGGAAGGGCTGCGGGGGCCGCCGGGCTGGCTGGTGCTGCGGCCGCGCTGGGTTCTGGCCGGCTGCGGGGACCGGGAGTCGCCGCCGCCGCCGCTGCCGTATCTCCACTAGCGCTTATTACGCAGGTGAAAATGGCTTGTTAGTTGGAGCCTTCCAGCCCTTGCGTCACCCTGTGGCTGGCATATCACAGGGCAGGAATCTGCCAGCCGGGCTGCCGCTCTCCCCCGTTTAACTGCTTCAGCAGGGTAGGCATCGGCTTGTGTGGGTAAGGGAAGAAATGCCCCCTCGCAGGCAGGCACACGCCTCCCTCTCCCCTCCCGCAGCCCCCCTCCTCCGCATCCCTGCGCTCCAGAGCATCCCGCAGGCGCCGCAGCCGGGCACGGCAACGCGCCCGCCGGGAGAGCCGCCGGCTCCTCCCGCACCGCCGGGCTCGGCCGACAGGGCAGACAGCTCTCGGCAAGCCCACCCTAAAATCGCCCCGTTCCTCCTCCTCTCCGCCAGACCCGGCGAGAGAAGGCGCACTCTGCCCCTGGGTTTGTTTACCCAGTTGGCTCCTTTCTGTTTGCAGCCGCGCCGGAGACATGATCGCGGCTTATTGCATCTAAATGGCACTTGTCAAAATAAACTCACAGCAGGTGTCTGTGTGCCTTTTTTTTTTCTTTCCTTTTTTTTTTTTTGTGCCATTATATTTGCTTGCTTACTGCCTCACAAAAATCGTGTGTGTACCGAGGCAATGAGAAATGTCAGGGATTTTTGTTGTCAGTGAGAGCAGCAGCAGTGTGAGGTACACCAAAGGTGAAAGCGCAGGGCAGGATCTGTGCTTTCACAGAATCTGTGCCACTTACGAGGTGAACTAGGAACAAGTTTACCTGCTGTCCTTTTACAAATGAAGAAAGGGACTCAGGTAAAGGGTATGGGATCATTCCTACATTGCACAGAGTTCTGGCACTTATAGGTCAAGGAAACAAATTCCCTGCCTTGTAGAAGGGCCTCTCTCTTGTCATGTGGCAGGTCAAGCTACAAAGTGGAGAGTAATTGCCCCAGCCAGATGATTTCATTCTCACCTGGCTCTTTGCCTGTTGCAGCAGTAGATCTCCAGCTGTGATCTCTATGTCACAGCATCCCTAGGCAGGCTGCAGATCCCCTCCAGCTACAGAAAGCTTGTGCTTGGGTTTGAAAACTGAACACGTTGCCATTTTCTCCACACAAAGGGGAAGGAAATCCAGGGTAAGCCCACAGTACAAGATGAAAAGCCTCACAAGCAGCCTTGAGGATTTCCATTTGTGTTATCTTTCCAGGGAATTGCCATCCTTATCCTCGCTCTGTCCTGCTGCTGCCTGAGAATCACAGAATGGTTTGGGATGAAAGCAACCCAAGAGACCATCTAGTTCTAACACACTGCCATGGACAGGGACACCTTCCACTAGGCCAGGTTGCTCCAAGCCCAATCCAACATGGCCTGGAACACTGCAAGGGATGGGGCAGCCACAGCTTCCCTGGGCAATTTGTGCCAGGGCCCCAGCAGCCTCAGAGCCAAGAAGATGCCTAGGCTAACTGGATTTTCTTTATTTATTTCAAGATAGGACGTGTTTGCTGCAGATCAGTAGCAATTATTTTTGCCATGCAATTTGTGATGCCAAATCCCTTACCTCGGGCTCACTTCATGAGCCTAGGATATTAATTTTCCAAATTCATGGCTCCCCCTTTGACATATACAGTGACATAAACAACGTCTGATTATGATTCCAGCAAGATTCTGATGACTTCAATATTGCTATTAATGGTTAATAACATACAGTATGTTTTTAAAAATATGTCTTCCCATAGATCTTAATGCGCATCCTTGTTTGGATTTCCCAGTTTTCTTTTGCATCCACCACTCTCTGGGATGCCCCACGAGACTCTTTGTGTGAGTGTGCAATGGACTGAAGCTTTCAGGAGAAGGCCTGTAAGAGCGCTGAGCCCCTGGCAGCTCTGCTGTGTGAGCAATGGGCCATCACAAAGGTCTTGTGATAACGCAGCATCATCAGAATGAGTGCACACACCCGCTAGGAATGATTCATTTCCACAGACCAGAGGGGTTATCATGGTCTGAGGGCTGCTGCTGTGAACACAGGCACTGTCACTACAGTAAAAGACTGAGAAGAAAGAGTGTGTGCTCTGCTTATTGAATAGAAATGGGAACAACCAGGAGTCAGCAGTGTGCAGAGGTGGCCAGGCAGGCCAGTGGCATCCTGGCCTCTATCAAAAATAGTGAGGCAGCAGGACCAGGGAAATGACTGTCCTGTGCTGGGCCCTGGTGAGGCTGCATCTCAAATCCTGAATTCAGTTTTGGGCCCCTCATGTCAAGGAAGACCTTGAGGGGCTGGAGGGTGTGCAGAGAAGGGAAAGAGCTGGGGAACTGCCTGGAGAAACAGCCTGATGAGGAGCAGCTGAGGGAGCTGCAGGTGCTGACAATGGAGAAGGGCAGGATCCGAGAGGAACCTTCTCACTCTCTGCAACTGCCAGACAGGAGGGTGGAGCTCCTGCAGGTCAGGCTCTGCTCCCAGGGAACAAGGGACAGGACAAGAGGAAATGGCCTCAAATTGTGCCAGGAGTGGTTTCGATTGGGTATTGGGGAAATATTTTTCATCTGAGAGTTGTCAAGCACTGGCAGGCTGCTGCAGGAATTAATGGAATTGCCACTCCTGCAGGCACTTAAAAAATGTGTGGATGTGTGACTTGGGGACATGGTCTTGAGGTGGACTTGTCAATGTCAGGTTTTTGCCCTCTGACTTGATGGCAGGACAAATGTGGGCCAGGACACAGCACATGTGCTGGCAGCTGTGAACTGACTCCAGCCACACAGATGAGCCTTCCATGTCGGCTAGCACCGGTGCTGGCAGCTGAGCCACTGGTGACATGCCATGTTACCCTACTGCAGAACCCTTTTTAGGCTCAAGCTGGGCTGGGGAAGGGCAGTCAGTGGCTCTCCCAGCTCTTGAGCGCAAGGTGAGAGAAGAGAAAGGGTGTTACCCATCAACCCCTTGAGATGACACATTGTAACACATCAAGGAAAGAGAGGTGCAAAGGTACAATTTTGGCACCCATCTAGGCAGCACCGAGAGTGGACCACTCAAATCCAGGTGCACAACACAGCAAATGCCACAGGTTTTCTTGTGGGGGAAAAAGCTCCAAACAAAACACAACACCAACCCCCAAACCATAAGATTAGTGTTTGAATTTTCTGCCATTAATGACTGAGAGAAGCTGCTGTGCAGTGCTGATGGCCTCTTCTGGGCACACTCTTTGTCCTTGCTTGTCTCAGGGATCTATGAACCCAGGCAAGGGTTTCTTTCTGCTCTTGCCTGGGCTGAGACCAAACAGCTGTTGGCAGGGTGCGCAGCGCTGTCAGCAGGAGAGATGGTGAAGGTCACGCCAAGCCATGCAGCCTTCCCCTCCAAGGCTCCAGAGATACAAGGGCAGGAAGTTGCAGCCTAAGCTGTATTGCATTAGCACCTTGTTGAGTTTGTCTGTCCTCTGGCATCCCACAGGGCAGGTAGTGTAGATGTGAGCTGCTTTCTTAGGGAATTCATGGTCTGCCCAAACTGCGGCCTTGCTGAAGGCAAAGGACAAGGAAGGGTTGTCACTTGTGCTGCCAGTGCCACTGGAAGACCCTAGAGCAAGAGGGCGTTTCTTGGCTGCAGGGATCCCATCTTCACAGTCTGGCCTTGCAGCTTAGCAAAACTCACATGGACATCCAGCCACATTCCAGCACTCACTTGAACTCCAAACCATTCAATTTTCTACAAGGAAAATTCTGATTTTTCCTTCTACTTGGAAGGCCATGGATTCCCTTGGTCGATGTATTGGGCAGA
>VXAC01004447.1:140387-194007 GCA_013399225.1 Rhipidura dahli | reverse complement strand
CCTGATCCTTTATGGTCCCTCCTTGCTGGTCAGCTCAGGTGCCAGCATCCATATTCCCACTCCCAAATCCATATTCCCACTCCCAAATCCATATTCCCATTCCCAAATCCATATTCCCACTCCCAAATCCATACTCCCACTCCCAAATCCAAATTCCCATTCTCAAATCCATATTCCCACTCCCAAATCCATATTCCCATTCTCAAATCCATACTCCCATTCCCAAATCCTTATTCCCATTCCCAAATCCATATTCCTGCTCCCAAATCCATATTCCCATTCCCAAATCCATATTCCCATTCCCAAATCCATACTCCCACTCCCAAATCCATACTCCCACTCCCAAATCCTTATTCCCACTCCCAAATCCATACTCCCATTCCCAAATCCTTATTCCCATCCCCAAATCCATATTCCCACTCCCAAATCCATACTCCCATTCCCAAATTACCATCTGGATGTGCAATACAGACACCTAGTGATGTGTGCAGGTCTCTCTGGATCCTTCCCTGGCACTTTGAGACAGGGATGGTGTTGTGCAGGCTCAGCTCAGCATCCCAAAAATCCACTCCAGAGCACATGGAATCACTTCCCTGAGCATCTGTCAAAGGGAAGGAAAAGCCTCTCCCATGAGCTGTCAAAACAGGCCAGTTCAGCCTCTCTCAGAGCTGCTCGGGCTCCTTCAGCAGCCAAGAGCCATCCCAGGCTGAAAGTACCAGAAACTGGGATATATTCCATATTCAATATTGTTTTCTGTAATATCCTGATGCATTTCCACTGGGATCGATGGGATGGAGATCAGGCCCATTTCCCACATCCCAGTTCAGTCTCTTTTTCTCCTGGCACCTGAACCAACCTCAGAATTCTTGTCTTGCTGCTCCTGCTCCAGTTCTGTGCCAAGGGCCAGCACTCCTGGAAAACACTGCTCCAAATATCCTGGGAATAACATTAGGAAATTTATCCCTATGGAGAAAAGCATCTCTACATTTCAGAGCTAGGACTAAGGAATTCCTGCTCAGTTTAAGGAAATCTGAGCAAGTTGCAAGGACCTGAAAACCTCCCCAGGTTTATTTTTATTGCATTGTTTTTCTCCAAGTTAAAATATCTGTGAGCTACAAACCTCAGCCTTCAATGCTCTGCTTCCACCTGTGTTTTTCAGGAGCACAGCATCAGTTCTTTACTCCAACCAAGCCATTCCAAGGTGCATCCAGGAAGGAGGAAAATTCCCTGTAAGCAGCAGTGAAAATGACCCGTTCAAAGTTTGCAAATTTAATATTTCACAAAATGTTACAGTGCAGCCCCTGTGTTAAATGGAATAACTCTGCAGCAGTGACCTGGGATGATTTTAAGGAAATCCACTGATAATTCAGGATAAACTGACAGATTTGAAGGGCTTGGTCACATTTAAGGTGATTTCTCTTGGGTTTGACCAGGCAGAAATCCAGCAGGAACAGACACAACACTGAAGTTCCCTTTACAGGAGCAGGCCAGAGGGAAAGCACATTTCATTAATAAATATTTCATTAATAAAGAAAGCTGGAATCCACTTCCCATTTTGGAAAACGACCCTTACAACTCATTCTGTGTGGAATAAAATCTATGAAATAGAGTTTTGGTAATAAATGGCAAAGGAGGAGTCACAAGACTCAGTTCACCTGGGGGGAAACCCAGGAGAGTTTTGGCCAGAAAGGGGCCTGAGATCTCCTACAAATCCCAGCAGAAGGGGCTGCAAGTCAGGGACTGGAATTTGCCACTCAGGCTGAGAGAGAAACACCAGGAACTGGGATGTTAAACAAAGAACCAAAGGAAAATGCCCAACAAGGAGGCAGAAAAGCAGCAGATGGAGATAAACTACACAGCAGAGAGAATTCCAGCTTTTTTTCCACGAGGAATGGGGCTCACACAGCCACCAGAGGCTGCTTGTGCCCCTGGAAGGATTTTCCAGCAGGAGAGGAGCCAGGCCAGGCACCAACAGTCCCAGCCAGGAGCGAGGAGCATCCCTGGGAACGCTGCCCTGGGGCACTTTGGTTTGACCCAAGGCACGAACCCAAGCTGGGAATGAATCCAGGGAATGCTGAGCCAGGGGGCCAGGAAGGGCAGCCCTGTGCCAGGCACGACAAAACTGCTCTGGAGGGTGGAAAGGAGCAGAGGAGGAGCTGCTGATGGAGAAATGCAGAGAGGAGACACCAGAGAAAAGTCTCCACTGAGTCCTTGGGCTTTCCAAGTTTAGCAGCAGTAAAACGGTGCTGTTATAAAAGAAAATAATATAAATTATAAAAGNGCAAAAGAAGTGACAGAGAAAAACGAAGTGGCAGGGAAGGTGCTAAAGCAAAATCTTTTCCAGAGAGCAGAGCAAGCAGGGCTGGGGGATTCACTCCTTGGAGGAGCAGGGAAAAGCCCAGCAGGGATCACACCCAGCAGGGCCAGGAGGCAGCTGGCTGATCTTTATCCCAGAAATTCCTGCTCCCCACCCATCTGCACCTTGGGCTGAGGAGGGAGAAGAGAGGGGTGACAGGTTGTCCGTAGCCCCTGCTGTAAAATCTCAGCACAGCTCAGCAAAAATTTTAAAAATTTAGATTTTCTACCAAGAACTGCCCATATTTGACCCCCAGGAGGCACAAGGTCCTGTTTCTAACCAGCAGCAGAGGGAAAACTTTGGATTTCTCCCATGGAATTTCCCTCACACCTCCTTTAGCTCAGGGTTTCTCCTGCCCTGAGCCAGCCCCATCCTCCCTCCCATCAGCATTTCCCCACCTGGATCACACCCTGCTGAGCCTCTTCCCAGCTTCCCAAAGCACGAATAAAGCATTTTCAACTCATAAAAAAACCCCACTCCCTGATTTGATGCCGTGTTAGAGTTTTATTGGAGACAGTTCTGCTATCTTTGACTGAAATTTGATTTTAACAAGGCTGTGCCAATGCAGAAGCAGGCCCAGAAAGGTCTGTAAATTTGTTTAAGCACCACTGCTTTTGCAATAAAGCTTTAATAGGCCCCATACCCCGACTGTGACAAGCCAGACTTTGATTATTTGGAGTTGAGTGGTTTCTTTGTTCTCTCTTAGTAAGAGATGTCACAGCCATCACAGCCTGGCTTGCATTAAACAGCAGAGAAATTTGCACTTTTTATTCAGCCACTTACAAAGATTTTTTGATGGATGGAGGATTGGGAATGAAATACAAAGAGCAGTAAAATAAAAATGAGAGATAAGCCAGTAATGAAGACAGACACAAAAGAGGATTTCTTTACAGAAGTTCCTGAAGATGTATTTCCACACTTGCTCTATAAAGTCAGTTAAAAATGACCAGGAGGAGGGATCTGAAAACACAAATGCAGAAATCCCTTTTTCTCAATAATTAAGAATAGCCTGTTAATAATAAATTAATAATTAATAACAGCCTGTTCAGGTGAAATAGGATCCTGTTCTTCCCTAATTTGGAACAAAATAAATAATGAGTAATGCCAAAGGACATCCAGAAGAAGCAAATTCACCCAAGGAGACACCAGTGAACAAGCCAGAGCAGGATGAGCAGGGCTGAAAATCTCATGGAACAAAAAGCTGCCACTTTGGGCTGTCTGGTCTCAAAAATCTGCAACTCCAGGCACTCCCAAGCAATGCCAAATGAAGCTTTGTTCAAGGGAAATTTGTAGAATTTCAACTACTAAAAGAGGTTTAGCATTGTGACCCAGTCCAGGAGCTCAGGACAAAATTAAAACAAAACCAAAAAAATGGTCCCAGAAACCAAAAACGGCCTCAGAAACAATTCCATGCCTGGAAATGCCATTTCCCCCTGAATATTCAGAAGTCACCTCATGGATGCATGGGAGCTGTATCAGGTCCAGCCCAGGAGGATGGAATCAGAGCTGGTTTTCCATGGGAAAAGTCTCCTCTTTGATATTTTTTAAGAGCCCTGAGCCAGCATTTCCAAGAGGCCCAGGCAGCCAAGCTCATCCTCCCCCCTGAACACCAGGAGCATCCCAGGAGCTGCAGAAGGGCAGGAAACTCCAATTTGGTTCCAATTTTAGCTGCCATTTTTATTCCTGCCTCTGCCCTGGGATTCAGGAAGTTTCTCCTCCTTCTCAGGAAGATGAAAGTGGAGGGAATAAAAGTGCAGAACCAACAAGGAGCATCTGCTCAGGGAATTCCAGGGAGAGAATCCACTTCCCAGAGGGATTAGGGACAACTGCAAAAAGCAGGGGTCAATATTGACAAAGTCAAATGATGCAGAGACTCATTTGCTGCTCCTGGAGATAAATTTTAAAACTTCCTAAATGTAATTCCTCCTTCCCAAATGTCTGGTGTGGATGGGCATTTTTGTAACTTAATACAGAAAGCAATTGGAATGAGATTTCTCCAAGCTTTAAAATTCTATTTTCAAGGTTATTGTGGAAGATTTCTCAAATTGTTTTGAAGTTTGATTTCCTGTTCCTGAAGGTATCAACAATCTTTGTGGACAGGGAAATCAAAAGAGTCAAATTTATGAAAATGTAGCACCACTGGTTAAAAAAACCCACAGATTCCAATCTCCAAGCCCAAAACCTACATCAGAATGGGTCCATTTTTGGCACAATTAGGCCTCTCGACTACAGGGAAGTTAATAAACCAGGACAAGCTTAATTTAAGGATTTTCCTACCAACTTTTCCCCTCACAAGCTACTGAAACAATCTCTTGGAATTTATGGGTTGTTGATTACATTTCTATTTACCCGAGGACGGTGATGGTGCCCAATTTCAACAGCAAATTAACTGCAGAGGAACAAACCAAGTTTGCACCTAAATTAACTGAATTTTGTTCCCCAGATTTTTTTCACTCCCATTTAATTACAGCCAGATTCTATCATTACTAAATTAAAACTGAGCCAAATTGCTTCTCCAATTCTTGCTCCACGAATTAATACTCTTTACCTTCCAGGAGCACTAAAGTACAGAAACTGCTTGAAATTATATCTCTTTTTAAAGGGTTTTTTACCTACTTCTAATTAAACCCATTCATCACTGCCGTATCTTTTGGGTTTTGTTGGGTTTGGGGTGGTTTATTTTTGGTTATTGTTCTTATAAACATTCCAGACTAAGCTTAATACTTAATTTTTAGCAAGTCAAGGTCTTGTTTTCCTGGGATGATCCCTGAATATTTCCCAGGCCAGCTCCTGGAAGAAAAGACTCTGGAATCTTGATGCAGACCTCAATTTCCAGAGCTGGTTTTGCTTCCTCACAGTTCAGTGTTTTCAGTGTAAATGGCTTTAAATTTAATATTTAATCGAGTTTGGGTCTTAGGGCTCCTCCTAAAGCCAAACTAAACCAGGAATTGACACCGGCTCTGCTTTGTTGAGTCTCCAGGGCTTTTGATCCCATCTTTTTTGAGGAGACTCTTTTCATTTAGACATGCAGAGAAAAAAAAAAAGCTTTTAATTAATTGCTGAAGCTCCTGCAGCCTTTCTTCCCCCCTAAATACCCCCCACCCTCAAACCACTCCCAAAGGGAGCTGCTTCTTGCTGAGCCCTGGACTTGCCAGAGTGGGGTCTCACCTTTGACACCTCCCAGAGCTGCTCCCACCTCTGGGCTGTGTGGAGGGGCTTGGATGGAAATGCAGAACCCAGGAGCACTTCAAAGTTTGCTGTCAAAGCAGAAAAAGGAAATGAGAAATGAGGAAAAAAAAAACAAAAATGGTGTTGTTCATGTAGAGGCCAAAGAAAACAACGGGCTCGTGGGAGGAGAAAGGGTTGGGATTGGCACTTTTGGTGGGGTGTTGTGTTTTTATGGAATTGTGGAGTGGTCTGGGTTGGAAGGGATCTTAAAGATCATCAAACTCCATCCCCTGCCATGGCAGGGACACCTCCCACTGTCCCAGGCTGCTCCCAGCCCCAGTGTCCAGCCTGGCCTTGGGCACTGCCAGGGATCCAGGGGCAGCCCCAGCTGCTCTGGGCAGCCTCTCCACCCTCTCAGGGAAGGATTCTTTCCATAATACAGCTATAAAAATAATAATAACAATAATAACGTAATAATAACAACAACAACAACAACAACACAACAACAACAACAACAACAACAACAATAATAATAATAATAATAATGTTGTNAATAATAATAATAATAATAATAATAGTAATAATAATAACGTGTGTAATTATAACAGCCTACCCAGACCCAACTCAGCACAGATTATGACAATTCCTGAATTTCATACCAGGCAGAGAGAAGAAGAACCACCAGGGAGAGAAACCCAACCCCACCAGGCTGGACCCTCCCATCTCCACTTCTGCAACACCTGCAGGATTCCCATGAGAATGTGGGAGTAACTGGGGAGAAATAAGGATTCACTGAGTTTGAACCTGTGTTCCAACAGCCTTGGGGGTAAAATGCCAATAAAACCTGCCAGAAGTGTCCCCACCCAGGGGCTGTGTGCAGGGAGAGCTCCGAGGGCAGGGCAGCCCTCCACAGAAACCCCACAGCTGAAAACAAACAATATTATTCACCAAATTATCGTCAGATTGGGGAGCTGCAGCCATTAATTGCTGCTGTGGCTTTGTGGGTTTAGGTTTTTAAATACAGCACCAGAGTGTTTAAAGATCCTCCCCATTAAATAATTCAGAGTGTTTGCTCTGTGTAACATGTTTGAAGGGGAGAGAAAACTCTGCTAAACACATTGAATTCACGAGCAAGCACCTCATTAACATGCCCTGATATCAAATATTTATTATCTTCTCCACTGTAATGAGCTCATTTAAGACAAATGTGAGAAAACCCCATCCTGTATTAAAGCTGGCGATGTTTTATTTATGGGCACTTTAATATTCACTTTAGGCCACACCAAAATACAAACATGCAATTAATATTTCATTAATGAGAAAATAAAATCCATCTCCCCAGCCTGTGCAGGCCTGGAAGAGGCCAAAGCAGGGGCTGTGATGCTGCTCTGAGGTGGGAACAATCAATAATCAATTATTGAAAATATCTGTTTCCTTCCCTCTCCCTGTGCCTGACCACCCTCTGGGGGAAGGATTTTCTCCTGATATTCAACCCTGAACCTTCCCAGGCACAGCTCCAGCCCTTCCTTCTGTGAAAAACGAGGTTCCCTCTCCTGTTAGGATTGAAAAGTTGAATAAAGGACAATAAGGGACAGGGATAATAAAGCCAAAAGTCACAGCTCTGGGTGCTTTGGGGCTCTGCCAAGAGCCCCCCTGCTGTCCTGGGGACTCCCTTTACATCCACATCGACTTATTTCATATTCATAAATAATTATACACATTCAACACCTTTCCAGGAACAGTTCCCCTCTTCCCAAAATCAGTGATCTGTGGAGATAGGCCTCTTGGCAATGAATATTATCTTATTTGCTGGTCCCAGCAAATAGTTCATAAACAGAGCTATTTCTAAGTTTCTGGTTGAATAAATAAGTATTAAAAACCCCATTTTCCCAACCAAGCTACCTTAAGTAGCATCTATTTTTGAAATAAAAGCAAATATATATATATAACATTTATTTGTGCCAAAGCCACTACTTTTAACATCACTTATTTTAACATTTGCAGAAAGCCAGTGTTCCAGCCTCTATTGATCACACTTCCCTCAGGTTGTGTCCCCACAGAGCAGAGATCAGCACCTATCCCTGCTCCTCCTCTCTGGAGGAAGTTTCAGACCCCAAGGATTTCCCCTTCAGTCTCCCCCTCTCCAGCTGGACACTCCAAGTGCCCTCAGCTTCTCCTCATCCTGCTCCCCCTCAAGACCCTTCACCACCTTCACTGAGCTCCTCTGGACCCCCCCTCTAACAATTTAACATCTTTCTTACATTGCAGAGCCCAGAATGGCTCGCAGGGTTGAAGGTGAGGCCACCCCAGTGCAGAACAATCTCCCTGAGAGCCCCCTGAGCACAGCTCCCCTCCGGATCAAACCTCAGATTTGCTGCTTTCCTCACTATAAATGAGGGGCTTTGGGGCAGAGGTCTGAGCTGCCCTGTGTTTATCAGGCAATATTTCCCAAAATTGGGCAGTGGATGAGCTGAGATTTGTTCCCAAAGGCAGCGCTGCTCAAATTCCTCACACATCTCCAATTCCTGCCTTTTTCCTACACTTATTTTCCCTTGCAGCAGCAATATCTGAACTTTTGCAATGTACACCAGCCAGATAAACACTCACCACCACTTATCTACCCAGAATTGCTGCCCAATGCATTCACCAAGTGGAAACCTCATGTAAATGCAAATTTTTCACCCCTCTCCTCCCAGGGATGTTGCCAGCGGCACAGTTTGGGGTCAAGGAGCCTCTTCCCATTATTCCACCAGTCCTGGCAGATGCATATCAAGCAGAGGGAATAAAAACCTCTCAGCTGCTGGGGTGTGATCCAAGAGCCTCTGGAACAAGCTATGATCCTGGAGCTGATTCCAGCAGGAAACCACAGCTCTGCCCCGGGCCTGGCTTTGCACATCAGTGAAACCCCTGAGGGGATCTCTCCAGGAGGAGCAGTGCCAAGGCTGGGGATGCCCCCTCTCTGCAGGGCTGCTGGCACCCCTGGCACAGCCAAACCTCTGCTGGGGCTGCCCTTGCTCAGCTTTTCTCCTCAGGTGTCTCTTTCCCTGCGTTTTCCTCTCTCTCAGGGCTGCCCTTTTCCATCACTCGTGGTCTCCAATAAATCTTGGAAGATTTGCCATGGGCAGGGACACCTCCCACTGTCCCAGGCTGCTCCCAGCCCCAAAGTCCAGCCTGGCCTTGGGCACTGCCAGGGATCCAGGGGCAGCCACAGCTGCTCTGGGAATCCCATCCCAGCCCCTCACCCCTCTCACAGCCAGGAATTCCATCCCAATATCCCATCCAAAGTTGCCCTCTCCCCATGGGAACTCATTCCCCCTTTGATCTGATTTGATTTGATTTGATTTCATTTCATTTCATTTCATTTCATTTCATTTATTTCATTTTCATTTTTCAAGGAAAACCGAGTACTCCTTGCCCACCAGCAGGAATCTCGCTGTGATTCCCAGATTTCTCAGGGAACATGAAACTCTTGCATCTTCCACTCCTAAAAGGTGAATCTGTTCTTTGATCCAAGCAGGGGCAGAGCTTTTCAGCAACACAAAACACTGCAGGGCCTCTGAAGCAAAATGTCAGAACGCTGCCCATGAGCCACTTGCTGTCGATGGAGGCAAAAGGGGAAAAAATATGGAAAAAACCATCAAACAGGGAGCTTGGACAGGATAAAAACCTCCTGGCTCTGGAAAGCAATGGCTCTACTTGATGCAGATGATGTTTATTGCAGGGAAATGTCCCAGCTCTCCCTCCCCAGCATCCGGAGCGGGGCCATTATCCCGTGGCCATTCCCTGGGCAGAGTCAGCCCGACCCATCTGGGAAAACCAAAACTCCCCATTTGGGACAAACCTGTGCCAAAACCCAGCAGCCCCGGGGCAGCCCAGGGTACAGCTGACCAATTCCAGGTCTCCCCAGACGAGCTGTAATTAGCTGCAATATCTTTGATGAGTTTATTGCACACCAACGAGCTCTGCCACAATTCTTTGTGAAGGGTTTTTCCCCTCGGGTTCCTCGAACCAAACCAGTGGCTTTGCAGCCATCACAAGAACACTGTGAGTTTTAATCACAATTATGCTTAATTACAGAGTTTCTGCGGCTTGAACAAACATTTAGCACAGGTCTGCATCAGCTTTTGGCCAGCAGAGGAAGGAAAAAGATGCATTCAGTGAAGGAAATGCAGGTAAAAATGCATTTTTGTGCATGAATCAGTCCAACAGGTTGCATGGTTTGGTGATCAGGCATGGTTTAAGCTCGAGGGGCAAACCCAACATTTAGAACCCAATGAAAAATTCATTGTCCTTCAGGGCACACCTGACCACAGAACAATCTTCCAGAGGAGAGCTGGGAATTCAAGCTGGAAGGTCCTGAGGAAATTCTGGGAAGGATCTCTCTGAGCAAGTTGTCAGCAAGGCATTTATCATTCTGAACATTCCTTTTGATTCCTAACAACAAGCCATTGTCCCAAATGGAGCAAAAGTGCCCTTTTGACCAAAAAAAAATATCAGGAGAGTGGGGAGGAAGGCAAAAATTCCATTAATTCCTCTAGACCTACAGATGTTGCCACAGAGTCATACAGGGAGCTCATAAATAGGAAGAAATATTAAATCCTTAAACTAATTAGAGAAGTGCCCTGCAGTTCATCCCCATCCCAACACCCCCATGCTGCCTCTTTCATCTTCCCCTCATTCTCCTCTCAAGGTCTTTCCTTCAGAAGCTGATGGGCTCTGTTCCTTTCTTTGAGCTCAGCTTTGCCCAGGAAGGTGGGAATTGAAATCAGAAGCCCCCAGGTAAGCAGGTTGCACCTTGCCACTCCTGCTGGTGCTGCTGGAATCACCTCCAATTCCTTCCAAATCCATGGGGAGCCAGCAGACACCCAAATCCATCAGGTACCGAGTCCAGCACGGCTGGAGAATTCCTCTTGCTGTAATTGTGGAGGTTTTTGGAAGACAAAATCCCTCTTTTCTGTCCAGTTCATGTGATGCCACATTAGCAGTGCAATCCCTCTGAGAATGGAAAACCATCAGGCAGGACACAGAGAGCCCCACCTTTATTAGCAGGGGGTTTGTCCGTGCCCAGGGGAGCCAAAAAAAGCATCACTAAATCAGGATTCAGACAGGAATCGTTGCAAGAGCCATCCCAACGCTGCACTAAATAAATAAAGAAACCATTTAAAATAAAAGCTACAAAAGCATTATTCAGTTTCATATTTCAAGATGGAAAATATTCGGATTTTTGGGCTGGTTTGGGGGGGGTTTTGTGTCATTTGTCAGCAGTTCTGCCACTACCTTGGGCAGACAAAAGGCTCTTCTCCCCCAGGGAGCCCAGGAACCCTCCCAGGGCCCCTCCCTGGGCACCCCCAGGGATAACAAAGCACAGAACGAGTCCCATTCACTGTCAGCTTATTCCATTTTTCACTGACTTTGGTTTCCACTGTTTAAATTTTTTTTAAGCTTGTTAGCTAATTAGCACCTCCTGCAGCCTCACAGGTTTAGAACTTTCAAAGCTGGCTTTCATTAAGTTAAATTGTAAAGGGCATTGGGGTGCATTTCCCCCCTTTTTTTTGAGGGAAATAATTCTCTGTGAGTCCAGTGCCTGTTCCTGCAGCTTTTGTCGTAAAACAGGAGCTGAACAAAGGAGGCCCGAAATTTGTTCACTTTTAAACAATGGCTGGCAGCAGGAAACCCCAAAGAATGATAAAATAGAATTAGAAATATGGACCAACCACAGCCCAGGTTTCTTTTTGCTCTCTAATCAGCTCAATTTCCATCCTCGTGGAGAGTCAGATCTGTCACCAAAATTTGGATTTTAGAAACTGAGATTTGCCAGGGAAAGTCACCCATTTGCAGGAGCTCTGCAGGAAACAGGAGAGCCACAAACAAACCCACAGCAGTCCAGGGGGGGAAACTGGAGAGATTTCAGGTGTAAGCCTTTCAAACCATCTCCTTGAGGTGCCCAGGGCCACATCTCCCCTGCCAAACGGGACAGGGGGAAGGCAAAGCCTCTTCTCAACCAAATCTCATTTCCCCCTGCAATTTAATAACCACTATGAAGCTGATTAATATGCACAGGTGGCTCTCCACATCCCCAGGACAGATATTCCCTGAGCAGGCACGGGATGCATTTTCTGCTGCTGGCATTCCAAGGATGCACTGGAGCCACTGGAGAAAAGATGGATACTGGGCAGTGCTGGTCATGCAAAAGCAATTTCATGGGTGAGGAAGAGCAGAAGGTGCTTGAAGAATGTCCTTAGGAATGCAGTGAGCCGAGGAGTTTGAGCTCAGAGCAGGTGCTGCTTTCCTAGAGCCTTGCTCCTTTCCTGGGATTTGTTTTCCCAGTGGGGGGAATATGTGGATGGTGCCATTCCCAAGGGACCAGCAAGAGATGCTGTGCCTTGAAAAGAGGGTGAGGCTGTCAAACACCTTGGGCTGTGCCTAAAATCTCCTGATTTTGCCATGTTTGTGCAGCAGTTCCAGGGAAACTCTTAGAAAAGAGAAAAACAAATTCACGCTCTCACCAGCTCCAAGCCAGACATTCCTGATAACAAAATCCCCATTTGTCTGAAACAGGGAAAAAAGATTTGGATCTTCTCAGTGACCCCTCAGGAGAAAATCCCTGGCCACCTCTCAGCACTCCCCCTTCTGAATTCTGTGGCAGCTCCAAGCAGAAGCACTGGCTCCAAAAATCCCTCTGGAATATTGAGGTGTCCACACACAACCACACTGGACAGAGGAGGAGCAGCACAGTGTTAGTTGATTCTCTCTGATTTTTCCATTTAATCATTTATTTTACAAACATTTAGCTGTGCAAACAACTCATCCTGGGACCTTGCTGTGCCAGTGAAATAATGGCTGGGTTTCCACAGCCCCCAGTACAGGTGATAGAGAAATACTTTGCCATCTTTCAGGAATATTTTAATATTTAATTTCACATATCCACTGGCTGAGTGGCAAATTATTTATCCAATCCTTTGCCTGGACAGCATTACATACCTCTGATATATATTTTAGTCAAAGACTGAGGGACAAAAAACCTCTTCTGGGGCAGCAGAGCTGTCCAGAGCATTGGAAGCTTTTTTCCCAGACCAAGTGATGGGGAATATTGGTTTGGGGTATTTTCCTCCTGCTGGAAAGAGCCCAGGCAACCAAACCCTAAATAAATCAAGTAGCTCATGGCATGAATCAATCCTGATTGCTTCCTACATTTTCTGGGAGCAAGGCAAAGAGCCTTGACCCCAGCAGGCAGAAGTGGCAGGGCAATAAAACTCCTCCTGAGCCCAGGGCTCCAACCATTCACCCTGCACCTCTCCCTTTCAGGGCTGGAGCATTTATCAAATGCATCTCTCACCCCAGAGACACAATATTCAACCCTTGCCCAAAATGCTGCTTTTCTAACAAGGATTTCAGCTGGAATTTCTTCTCTGCCCGAGATTCTTCTGGGAGAGCCTCTCCAGGGGACTTGAGCATCCCAGGAACTTTAGGGACTCCAATTTCCCTTCCCATAAAGCAAGGCCAAAATCTCATTTTCAGGCAGATGGTGCCACCTCAGTTTTCAAACTGCAGGAAAACTCCATACACGAGCTGGAGAAATAAATTTTAAAGTGCTTTTAAAACCCCTCCTGAAGTGCTGAAGTGCCTTTGCTTTTGCCATTTAGCCCCGTTTGAGGAACGTGTCCATTGGATTTAAAAGGAGCAAACAGCAAAGGAGACGTTTTGTTGCCACTTTTCTCCTTTTTCACTGCTCACAGAGCATTTTGCCACTCTAAAGGATGGACAGTAACTCCAAAAAAAAGTGCAAAATCCCAACAATAACAAGCCCAAAGCAAATAAATTCCAGGTGGGAAGCACAGGAACATCCAAGCCTCCCCTCCTGACACTCAGCTGGAACAAAAAAGTTTCTGTTCAAAGGACCCAGAAGCCCAATCCTGACAAAAACGAGTCTCCAGCCTTGCAGATCTTGCAGAGGAATTGATGCATTATTCAGAGTGCAAGGCTCAGCCTTGGCTCCATCACTCAGAGCAGCAGCGCAGGAGGAATGGGGATGCAGGAGGAAACACTTAAAAGGTTTTATTGCTTCATTTAAAAGTGAAAAATTCCAAATCTAAATAAAAGATGATTCCACCAGAAAAAGGAAAAAAAAAAAAGAAAGAGAAAATAAAAGAGGAGAAAAAAGCCACTTCTGCCACTGGCAGGTTTTGAAAGAAATCTTTCAACTGCTGGATTCATCTTCAGCTGGAGAAGTTAATTATTGGTCAGGTAATGATGCTGGAGGTTCTTGAGGAATATGGGAAACATTAGCAGCAAAACAAAAACCCCTCCAACATCACATTCTGACATCCTTCTTCTGTTCTCATGGAGAAATCCTTCAAGCACAGACAGATTTTTCTCCTTTTCTAACAGGAATAGGACTCATTTTCATGCCAGGCAGGGCTAATTCCTGAGAAGACGCCTAAAAACTTTCAGAACAAAAATGTTCATGCATAAAACCCCAAATTCTCTGCACTCCTATTTTGCATGTGTTAGAATTAAACCCACGTTTAATGGATGTTTACCTGAATACAAATATCTCAAGGGAAAAAAAAAAAAAACAACAAAATTCCTTTGCAGTTTCATCCTCTGAAATGCACTGGCAAAAATAAAGACAGTAATTTACTTTAGTGGGCAGATATTTTGGCATCTTCACATTAAGTACCAAGTCACAGCTGAGGTAATTATTTTTCTTTATATAAACTGCACATTTAATCAATAAAAGGTCCTTTTTTTTTTTTTTAATCCAAGTTTCAGAACTCCTTTGTATCATGCAGGTATTTTTCTTTACCCGGCGTCAGCAGCTCCTGCAGATTCACGGGGTTTTAATTTATCCAACGGGAGAAATTTCAAAATTAATTTCACTTTGACCTAAGAAAGTTTCATCCTTATCTTTGACAGTAATGGAGAAGAACTCGGAGGCCCAAAATACAGAAGGGCAAGAAGGGTGGACTCCACGTGAATTTTAATCATCTCACCCTTCTAGCTCATGACTTGAGGGATTATTCATAATTTTTTAAAGTTTTATGTTTGTAGACAAAGAAAAATGATTCAGGTGATCAAGTTAACCCCGGTCCAGCCTTACATTAAAAATAAAAGAAAATAAAAATTACCTCTATTTGGCCTCTGATGCTCAATAAATGCACCAGAGCATTGCAGGCGTTGAACTCCCTGATTTTTAAATACCAAACAATTCAAAGCACTAAAACAAGGCAGCAAAACTGCAGCCAGTTATTTGCAGCTCTAAAACTGGGGCTCTCTTTTCCTTATCCCAGACCTCAGTAAGAGCATCACGTTTCACATCTTCAGAGCAAGAACTGAGAGCAGGCTGACAAAAATGGCTTTTTAAAGCAAGGGAGAGAAGCAGGGTCCGAGCTCTCAGTAGGAGCAGAGTGGTCTGCAAGGGACCCAATGCCATCAGTTACACTGCAGGATGAGGCCAACTAAAAAAGGCCATTTTTACCACATTTTCTTAAGGTAAAAAATACTTTTTTAAGTATTAAAAAACTATTTAAGTATTAAAAAAAATAATAAAAGTAAAGGAAAAAAATCCCTTTTCTCTCACTGCTAATGGGACAATATCCCAGCCTTTAAATGCCCTTAAAGAGGGATAATAGAATCACCCCATAACTCCATTAAATGATGTTTCCATCACTACAATATTGAGTTGGAAGTCTTCAAGAAGCAAACAGCTCACCAAGTTGTGAGCAGCCACTCCAAGCAGCTGCAGCCACCCAGCCTTTGGGCACTGCTCTGTTCCCTACCCATTTTCTTCTACTCCTCCTGGAAATGGTTTGGAGCAGAGACTCCTTAACACATTTCCAGGAGAGTTTGCACTTTTGCATAAAACATGAAATTGTCAGGCACGGGGCCCTGCAGAGTTCAGAGCAGCCAGCAGAAGCCATTGATTCCTGCATTTATTTCCTCTCCAGCCCCAGCTATTCCTCATGCCTCCTGTCACCCAGGGCTGACACGTGTCACAGGCTGCCATCACCCACCCTGGCAACTCAAATGCCACCTGAAAAGAAGGGAAAATATTTAAAATACTCCTGTGCACAGCTTGTTTTGTTCGCCGTGGCCCAGAGTCAACAGCGGTGGGAACAACGTTGGGAATACAAAATCACTCTGCTGTTAAAGATAAGGAAAAGGGAGCTGAGGTCAACAAGCACCAGCAGAATGATGAATATCCACAGCTTGTTTTACACATCACTGAGTTTAATACATAATCTGGAGTTTGCTGGGATTTTTTAGGGGGAAAAAGCAGCAAAAAATGCCTCAGCGAGAGCTGGTGGTGTGGCCTGGGATGGAAATCCTGGGATAGAAATCCTGGGATAGAAATCCTGGGCAGAAATCCTGGGATAGAAATCCTTGACAGAAATCCTGGGATAGAAATCCTGGGATAGAAATCCTTGGCAGAAATCCTGGGCAGAAATCCTGGGCAGAAATCCTGGGATAGAAATTCTGGGCAGAAATCCTGGGATATAAATCCTGGGAAAGAAATCCTGGGCAGAAATCCTTGACAGAAATCCTGGGATAGAAATCCTGGGATAGAAATCCTTGGCAGAAATCCTGGGCAGAAATCCTGGGCAGAAATCCTGGGATAGAAATTCTGGGCAGAAATCCTGGGATATAAATCCTGGGAAAGAAATCCTGGGCAGAAATCCTTGACAGAAATCCTGGGATAGAAATCCTGGGATAGAAATCCTTGGCAGAAATCCTGGGCAGAAATCCTGGGCAGAAATCCTGGGATAGAAATTCTGGGCAGAAATCCTGGGATATAAATCCTGGGAAAGAAATCCTGGGCAGAAATCCTTGACAGAAATCCTGGGATAGAAATCCTGGGATAGAAATCCTTGGCAGAAATCCTGGGCAGAAATCCTGGGCAGAAATCCTGGGATAGAAATTCTGGGCAGAAATCCTGGGATATAAATCCTGGGAAAGAAATCCTGGGCAGAAATCCTTGACAGAAATCCTGGGATAGAAATCCTGGGATAGAAATCCTTGGCAGAAATCCTGGGCAGAAATCCTGGGCAGAAATCCTGGGATAGAAATTCTGGGATAGAAATCCTGGGATAGAAATCCCGGACAGAAAACCTGGATCCTCTGCTTTTGTCTCGGTGCTGCCATCACAGATAAAATAATTGGGGCAGGTTTCACCCACCCAGTCTTGGGTGGAAAGAGTAAAATGATGGTATTTTTACTCAGCTTGGAGCAAGGCTCTGGAGTGACTTCAGTCCTTGGTTGCAAACATCTCCCTCAACAGAAAGAGGCACTTCCAGAAACTTTAGAAATAAATTCTCATTATTTGAAGCCCTGTCCATGAGAAGTTTGGTGTTGTCAGACCAAATCAGATGCACTGAAGCATCGTGGCTGCCTCTGTCATGCAGTTTGGAGCCCCTTCCTTTGCAGCTGGACAAAGCCCTTGCTGACCTCAGGAAGGTTTCAAAGCTGAGAAACGACCCAGAAATTCCTTTCCCGGGCTTTGTTCTTCTGATCCCAGCACTCTTTAAAGTTTTTACACAGCTATCAACTGAAATGATGGCTGTAAGTTTTGACCCCAGTTTGCTCCCTCCTTTTAGTGTAAAATTAAGATGATAATAATACTGAGTACCCAGGCTTTTTTAAATCCATCATCTTTTTTTCCTCCTTGATGGGGTTTTATATCTCCAGCACTGTCTGGGGCATAAAACCCCTGGCACAGCTACTCTGCAATGTGTGGGCTGGTAAGCAACCCACAGGTATTTTTCCAGAATTTCCACACAATCTTCCTAGCTCCTGTCTTATTTAAACTTCATTTCATGCAGCTCCTCATTCCTTACCAAGGGATTCCATGGAAATGTTCTGTAACACGTGGAGTGCCAGGCTTGTTCAGGAAACTGTCTTGGATTTCTTGGAAGGTGCAGTAGAGCTCAGAGTAATTCCATAAACTGAGCTTAAAACATCTCCAGTGTCAGGGGGAATGTTCTCCTGTAAGGAATGTGCTGTTTGCACGGATTGGGAACCACTTCCAGGCATCCCTACTGATGGCACCTAAACCCAGAGCCCAGCCAGGAGTAAAGGGAATAAAGGTGGGGATTTCTTGGAAAGGCCTCCAAAGGTACCCCTGGGGAGCCAGAGGTGCTGCCCAGATGGGCCCCGAGATGGACCCTGAGAGGCCACGAGTTCTTCCCACTTTTATGGGTTTGGTTCATTTGCATCTCAGGGTTCATTCTCCAATTAAAGCTGCAGTTAATGATGGAATTGCCCTCAGCTTGCCCCCCTCAGAGGCTCTTTGGTTGATGCTTTTTGGGCCCAGTTTGGGCTGGGTGTCCTTGGAGAGCAGCCCCGGAGAGGCTTTGCTGTGTGTGCCCAGCACAGAGAGCAGCACTGAACAGGGAACAGGCAACTCCAGAGTGACACACTGGGCACTGCAGGGCTTGGGAAATAGAAAAGTTCAAACCTGAGGCATCCCTACACCCACGGTGAGAACATCAGGAAAAGGGGCTTCCAGCAGGTCCCAGGTGCCTGAAGCTCAGGGGGGCTGCAGGGACTCAGAGCCCAGCTGAGCCCAGCTCAGTGCCCTGCTTCACCCAGCACAGCCCCACTCCCGTCCTCTGTGGGGTTTTTGACCCGCTGGCCCCACAGCCGTGTCCTGGAGCCAACCTCAGTTCCCTACACCCATCCTGGAAATCCCACAGGACTGCAACAGCTGCCAGGAAAGTTGCTGTTCTCCCAAAATGATTCAGCCATGCCAGAGCTGTGTCCCACCAGGGTGAACACCCTGAACACCCCGGGGCAAAGGCAGCTCTGGATCCCAGCCTGGTTTGGGATGGAAGGGAGCCCCAAGCCCAGCCAGTCCCACCCCCTGCCCGGTGCCAAACAACACAATTCTTCCAGAGACTCCCAGCCCCTTTCTCCTCGCTGCATCAGGAGCTTTTACTCAATCGTGGCTGATGAAGAATTAAATCATCATTCTCCAAAGAATTAATAATCTGACTGGATTAGTGTGAGCAGCTACCGAGGTCTCAGTGCTGCCACTGAGACAACAAGAATCATTTGATAACATTCAATATGAGCTGAACATGGCTTTTACCCCGAAATGATTATTAACTATCAGAATATTTATTAACCATCAGAACAGTTTATCTGCCCAGAATATTAAATCTGCCAGAAGGAAGGAAAGGCTGCAGGAGTCACTCCGTGAATGAAAACAACACATTTTTGGGTGCTTCCTTTTTTTTGGTTTTTTTTTTTAAATTCAGTGTCTTCCTGAATGTCACACGTCTCCATAACGTCCCTGACTCTTGGGCTTTGCATCTGAATAGCCCAAAAAAAATTAAATAAATAAAGTGCAAACTCATCCAGCCCCGACAGCTCCGTATTGAGCAGCCATCAGAGCTGAGCTGTGTGTGCTGTTTGTTCCAGCATGTGTCTGGAATATATTTTGTTCCTGATAAACCAGTGACAGCACTACGTGGAAAACAAGCACGAGGAAAGTGAAACTTCTTCCCTTTAGTTAAACAATTCTGCTTCTCTTTGTCTTCCAGCACAGGCCTGTAACCTTGGGAAGGACAGCAGTGTCCCAGCACAGCTATCAGAGCACGGGAGTCCCTCTTTAATGTGACACAGAGCTGGATCCAAGATGAAAATCCAAAGTAAAAAGGCACTGCATTATCATTCCTGCCCTGAGATTCCCAAACATTCCATCTTGTGATCTCGGCTGCGTGGCTCTGATATTCCCAGCACACAGATCACAAGACAGAAAAGACTGAAAAATTGTGGGAAAACTCTATCAGCTTCATCTTCCAGGGCTGGTTAAAAACTGTACTCCTTCAGGAAAATGGATGGCATTAAAATTAATTTGGGAATAGATATTTTTTCTTTATCTCCTGTCCTCTCCTTGCCTCCTAAGGGAGTCCAGCAGCTCATCCCTGAGGATGGGGTGGTGCCAAGCAGTGCTGCTCAGCCACCCAGGGCTTGCCCTGCCCCTCAATGCCTTCCACACCCAGAGAAACCCCTTCCCTTGGGCTCCCAAAATCACCAGGTTTGAACAGAAGAGCAGAACATCCCCTGAGTCCCAGCTCCATCATTTCCTCAGTATGGCCAAGCCCAGGAGCACAGAAGCCACGTTGTTCTACAAACCCAGTGAAATATCCCCAGAATCCCCTGGAAGTAGAGAATTCATGTCCCTGTATTTACATGAATTTACTGGCAGGGTGGGCAGGCCCTGGCACAGGGTGCCCAGAGCAGCTGGGGCTGCCCCTGGATCCCTGGCAGTGCCCAAGGCCAGGCTGGACATTGGGGCTGGGAGCAGCCTGGGACAGTGGGAGGTGTCCCTGCCATGGCAGGGGTGGCACTGGGGGATCCTTGAGATCCCTTCCAACCTAAACCATTCCCTAATGCTGTGATTCAATCCCTGGTCCCATTTGCTGGGGGACCAGACCAAGGATGGGGTGGTGGTTGTGACTGTCACTCTATCCAAAGGCAGGATTCCTGGTTGACAATCCCAGTTCTTTCCTGTAAAGAGTAGAAAAGCTCCAGGTTTGATCAAAAGGGTTTTCCTTGGGTTGAGAAACAGAAACTGCACGGGAAGAGTGGATCAGAGCCAGGACAGAGCCCTGCAAAGGGGATATTCAAAGGAATGAGGAGGCAGCCCCCAAAATGCACACACAAACAGTTCCTCCCACACAGAAATTAACCTTTGGACAACTGGGAATTTGATTTTAGATATAAAAATAACTCCACTACTCTGAGGTTTAGGAAGAGAAACAGGGTCCATGTTATCATCCCAGGAAAATAAACAGGACAGGGATGTTCCCTGGGAGCTGCTGGACTGTGGCACAGGTGAGGCTACCATGTCTTTTGGCAGACAGAAGTTTCAAACCTTTGGCAAAACCACTGAATTCCCAGTTTGTTCCCTTAAACCCTCCCTAAATAACAGTCCCACAGAGCACTGTCCACAGGCTGAGCACTTTGGGGGAAATCCTGTGGGATTGGCACTCTCAGGGATACTTTGTGATGTGGTTTAGGGGAGCTGTGGTATTTGGGCAAAGGTTGGACTGGATTGTCTTGGAGCTCTTCTCCATCCAAAATGCCTCTGGGATCCCATGGCTGCTGCATTCCCAGCTCCTGGGCACAATCCTGCTCCTCACCCCTGAAGGCTTTTCCCATCCTCGCTCTGTTTAGTGACTGTGCTGGGAAATCTGGGGGTGCACACTGAAATCAGCCATATATTCCTATAAATAACCCTTCTGCTACCTGAAAAATCCCATTTCCCAGGAAAAAGAAGGAAAAAAAAAAAGAAAAAAAAAAAAAGAAGGAGGAACTGGAGCAGCACCTCTGCCTCCAGGCTCCAGGCTTTAGCAGGGAACACATCTTGAACTCCAGGTGATGCTGGTGTGTCAGAGCCAGGCAGCAGCAGCAATCACTCCAGGAGTTATCAGGAGAGCTCCCTGCACTTCTTATCAACCCCGGGCTCTGCAGAAATGCCAGGGCCCCAAATGGATCCCACCCAGCACGGGCACGGGGAAAGGGAAAAGCAGCATCCGAAATTCCGATTTATCGGCCACAGCAGCGCAGAGAGGGAGGCTGCTCGTGCAGCGAGGGCTGCCTTTAAAGGCTGACCAAGAATGCCACCTGCAGGCCTTTCTCACACATTTGTCCCAGCTAAATAAGTCCCAGCAGCAGAGACAAACCTAAAGTGAGTGCTCAGCACAGTGGATGTTAATATGACTTTCATATGCTAATGGGAAGTTCATTAAAAATAAACAAATACAAAAGGAAAATCCTTGGAACTCCTTTCAAAAAAAAAAAAAAATTAAAAAAACCACCCAAGTCAAAATCAAAGCCTGCAGACCCTAAAATGCTGAATCTTTTATGGAATAACCTAGAGAGGATCATTATCATTACAGCTCTGTGCTCTGCATGCATATTTCATGAAGGAACTTTGTGCACAGACTTGGGAGGTTAGCAGTGCACTGCATTTTGTCTGCTGCTTGATGGAAGCAAATGCAATGCCCTGAGGCATTGATTAAAACCAGGCAGGAGAGAAAAGCTACTCCAGTTACCCTCAGCCTGCAACACTCCCAGGCTTTCCTAAAGAGGAGCTGTCAGGGTTTTAGTGCTGCTCACTGAATTGTTTGGATGCCAACACCAAAATAATCAAGAGTGAAATAATTCTACCTTTAGGCCTGGTGATATTTTAAATCTTCATGTCAGTGGTTAATAAAAAACTTGAGGACAGTGTTGAGTCATGCCAGTTTTAAGTGCAGCAAATGGAAAAAAAAAATACAACCAAAATGAGAGAAAAATAAAAACAAGAGAAATAAAAGAAATAAAAATAAAAACAAGAGAAAGAGAAATAAAAACACTGATGGTAAGAAATTCCCAAGTTTTCAACCTTCTACAGGAATTCCTCATCAAAAAGGAGGGTGTGGTTGATGTTGGCCCACAGAGTCACGAGTGGATTTTAACTTCAGGAAATGCAAGCAGATCAAAACACTTCTGGAAAACTGGAAGCACTAATCCAGGTGGGAATCAGTGCACGTGTGTGGTGCTTTCAGCCACCCACAGAAGTGCTAACCCCTCCCTTCCTAAGCCTGAATAAAATTCCAGGGATTTGTATTTATTAGAGGGAAGGCCCCTTCAGTCATGTGAAGAGCAGGTAGCTAATTCCTTATTTCCTGATGGGTGTAGAGAATAAAACCCTAAAGAAAAACATTTCAATGCACTCCAACAATTACAGACTTCAAAACAGAGATCATGGCAGAAGAGGTGAAATATTCCATTCCTCAGTTCCTACCGAATCTCCTCTCTTTGCAGAACTCAATTCCACCCATTATCCCTCTTTTTTAAAGAGTCTTGGTTTTTTGGAACACCCTCCCAAATTAGAGCTTAATATCAGCGAGATGCTCTCAGCTGCAGCCTGAGATAATTTTGTCATTTCTTGCAAAATGCACAAATTCTGAGCACGCCAGGAAGCAAAAGCTGGGAGGGCATTTGTCGTCCTCGGATACAAAATCAGCACAAACTGGAGCTTGACTTCACACTGAAGGATCCAAAGATGTTCTGCTTCATTGGTGATGGTGGCACCACGTCAAGGGAAGGAAAGAGCTGAATTTGTCCAAAAAAATTCGAGTTTTTAGTCCCCTAAGCAGGTCCTGAACTTTGAGAGAAGAAAATGCAACAAAATACTCATTGAGGAAGAAGCCACACTAAGCAAATTCCTCAGACAACTTTTTCCTGGATCTGAACACCTCAAGAGTGGCTCTTGCAGGAGTTTTTAGAGCAAAATTTTTGGACCAGTAGTGGCCACCTCACTAAAAAATACCAAGAAAGAGCTTAATCACCAAATTATTTTATCAGAGTGCGGTAAAACCACACAAAGAGCACGTTTGCTCTTGATATTTTCTGTGCCAAGTTACTTATTCTGAACTACCCTGGAAATCTATGAGGAAGAACAAGCCTATTCTTTATTTTTATCCTTTTCTAGCAGAAGTTATGTTTTATTTCCCAGCATCCATCAGTCAAACCGGTCAAAAACATTGCTGGTTCTTTTCCACCTGACTGATTTACACTGGAATTATGGCAGCCAATAATAATAATTTTATTTGCACAGGACCAGAATTAGACATGCTGGGGAATGAAGAGCCAAACTCCACTTCTGAGTCCCCAAGTTAATGTCACCAAGGACTTGGCAGTGATGGATTTTCCTTCCTTCTGCACCTGAGATGCTCAAATCTGCCCAAGGGCTCCACGTGCCCAGATCCCCTTCCCGTGTTCCAGCACACAATTCCCAAATCCTGCTTTGGACAGAACAGTGAGACAAGCTCTGAAAAATCAATTCTATTTGAAGAACCATTTCTTCTGTTCCTGAAAAAAAAACAAAGCTGTGGATGGCGAGGACAGAATTCCACCTGGCCAGACCCTTCACTGGTCAAATCCTGGTGCAGGGAGTGGGATCTGCCCTGAAAACCAAACCACACTTTTCTCTACTCTCCCTCAATGCAATTTTTTCAGGGAAAAAGGAGCCATCAGCACCAGCTGTAATTCCAAAGGTATTGCCCACCTATAAACTATGGAAAGGCGGGAGAGTCTCCATGATGACACAGGGATTTAGGGAAGAGCTTTTTGTACCTCCCAAGTACAGAAACCCACTCCAAACATCCCCTCAAATGCCTGGCCACGGGAAAGGTTTCACTCCAACTCACCAGGACCCATCCTGCAGGATCCATGTCCTTCTCCAAATAATTCTGGATGGGATGAGGGCAGAGTGGATGGAGGCTGACACAACCTCACCTCCCCACAGCCTTGGCCCACCTGCTCGTTTGGAAGTGCTCTTGTGGCAAATTATTTGCCAGAACAATTCAGCAGAGCCCAGAGTGCTGGTTCTTGGAGTGGGATGGATATTCGGGCTCTGCTATTAAGGAGCTCTTGGAAAACTTCCCAGTTTGAAGATTTCTTCTGGCAAGGGACACAAGATCTGTTCCCTCCCTGAAACACAAGGGCTGCAGCTGCATTTGCACACTCAGAGGCACATTAATGACTCCATTATTAAACATGTTCACAAAACCCAGCCAACTGCGCCAGAACCACTTGGATTTCAGACTCCTTGCAGAATCCCAGCCTCCTGCCAGCTGATGGCATCACCTCTGAGCCTCCCTGCCCCTTCCCACAGCCTGATATCCATCAGGAACTCTTTTGGTTTTGGAGGGAACCCCTCAGGAAGGTCCCACAAGCAAATCCCAGAACATCTTCAACCCTGCTCAGGGTTTTTTTCCTGAAAATAGTCAGGAAAGGTGGTGAGGATGCTGGGAAAACAAGAGGAATCCAAAAGGCAGAGGAGAGGCCACCATGGGGGATGCTGTGAGCTGGACAGATGAGAAATTGGGAATTTTATTCTCTCCAGGGAAGGGGAAGAGCTGCAGAGAGTGGGATGATGAGCTCAGATAACACCGAGATGCACCCAGGAGATTTAAACATCATCCCTGGAAAAGCACAAAAATTCCAGCAGGACCAAAAGCCCTTTGTAAAACCTCCCATTATCAAAGAATCATTAAGGTTGGATTCCAAGATCACCACTCCCCAGCACTGCCAAGGCCACCCCTGAGCCACATCTCACATTTCCTGAACTCTTCCAAGGACAGCGATTCCATTGCTTCCCTGGACAGCCTCTCCCAAGGTTTTGTGATTATTTATTTACTGTCAGCAGGAAGCTCTGGGGCACTTCCCACAGGAGTGATCCTGAATCATAGGGGAGTTCCATCCATTTTAAACAGGGACATTAAACCCCAAGAATTTTGTGGCTCACACTGCCACGAGCTGATTTTCTGCCAGAATTATCCCTACACAAAAAATCCCACCAAGGAATGAAGCAGTTTGGCAAGGACCAACCCTAAAGCTCCACGTGGGAAGTGGGATGCCTCATCAACACCAGGTTCACAACCAAATAAATCAGAACAAACCCCAAACCATCTTATTTATAGTCCAGGAGAACAAACCCATTGACAGATGGTCAAGCCAAGCACCAGGATTTGTCTCCATCTGTAATGAAAAATATATGAACCTTCTGCTGCACAGCACAGGAGAGAGGCTCCAACACCTGCTCCAAATTAGGAGGAGACTGTAAACATTCCTGGAAATTGGAAAGGTCTGCATTTTAAGGAAGGGAGAGGTGCCATTGGCAGCTGAAGTAAATTGAGCAGGTTCAGGTCCAGGGAGCAGGAGAATTGTGTGATAGGCACTGGCACAGAGCTGATAAGGGAACTGAGTGGGCATAAAGCTGAAGCCCAGCACTGCAGAGCTCCCGTCAGGTTGTGCAGGACAGGCATAAATTAGCCATGCAAATTGTGTTTCCCAGTGTTCTTCCAGTGTTTTCCATTCAGGCTTGGCATTTTTCACAATAAACTGGAATGGCCAAATCAGGAGAAACACTGGGAAGCTTTGGCTAAAAATGCTCATCCAAGTTGTAGCAAAGACTCCCTGATTTTGATTTTAACCTCAAGGCTGTGTTGTTGCAATTCCATCATCCTCCCAAAGCCATTCCAGGGGTGGAGCCAAGCTCACATCAGCAGCCAATAAAGTTGTCAGTGCCTTTTGCTGATTCCTTCCAGAAAAACATCTGGAGCTCCTCAGCGCTCTCCTAACAAAGAGCTGACAAACACTGTGGGAATCCATGTCCAAGAGTTATCCAAGAAAAATATATCCCAGTGGCAATTACATGAAATGTATCCCCACTGCCACCAGGCCCCTCTCACTCCTGCACAATCCAAATTATTAAATGGATGTCCCAGCAAACTGGAACAGGGAAATCCAGGGAATTCCATGGGTTTGTGCACTTTTCTCATTAAAGGGGAAAATAAAATATCATAAAGGAGAGCTCTGGCTGACAGCCCAGCTCCAGCTCTCAGTGGGGGAAACTCCGACGGGAAAGGGTGAGGGAAGTTGGGGGTGTGATGAAAACAAGGATGGGGAGAGCTGGGCATCCCCTGGGAAGGGTCCTTAGTGGGATAATCAGGAGAGAAGGAGAAATCCCAGTGCCCAGGAGAGGCTGCTGCATCCTCACTCCCTCAGCAAATACCCACACACGCTTCCCAAGCTTCTTAGATCATTTTTTTGGTGTCCACCTCCCCAAAATTGCAGCAAATAATGAATAAGTCTTTAAATGTTGAGCTGGGTTTTCTCCAGACAGCCATGATTCCATCTCGAGCACTCATCTGGCCTTACAATACACACACATTTTATTGTGTATTTATATTATCAGCTTTGTGTTTGCTTTAATATTTCCACTACAACCCAAGCTCTCCTCAAACAGCTCCAGGAACAGCAACTCGATCCCTGCTTTTGATTAAAGCTGGGAATAACAACAGGAAAAAAGCAAACTCTTGAGCTAAGATAAAACCAGTCACTTACTCGTAAATTCTCTGCAGTGTTTGCTTGGGTAGAAAGAAAAAAAAAAGATTATTTGAAGACACCCAAATGCCACTTCAAGTGGTGTATCTTATTATTCCACTCCACTAAAAATAAAGGAGTTATTAATAATTGGCTCTGTTTCCTCTGGCTGAACAAAATTCCACGAGTTTTATTCTACAAGACGAGCAGAAAGTGCTGCTGCTTTTCAAATTCCTTGCTCAAAGCCACACACTGCAACCACAAAGCTCACACCCACCTCTTATTTTTTATCTTTTTTAAATTTGAGTACAATTTAAAAGCTCTACAAACACATTTCAGCCGTGCTGAACCTTTAATCAAAGGTTTTAATCAGTTTAAAAACTATTTCAGCAGAACTTCAGTGCCCAGAGCAGATAAAGGTATCCTGGAGAGTAAAGCCTGGATATAATTTTTTAATTATATTTTTTCAATTTTTATTAATATTCTGGGGAAAATAAAGAAGGTGTTTTAACTTTGAATTTCAGGTTTCACCAGCCTGAGCTGAGGTCACCAGTGTGAGTGAAAAATAAACCAACACAAACCTGCAGCTTCTTGGCTCAATTCACCAGCCTGGCTCTTCCTGTCATTTAAAAATCCCTGGCTTGCTATTTTATGAAAAAAAAATTAATCTGAAAGACCTACTTTTCCAGCAGGAACATCAATATTTTATATTCTCCCTTTTGCTCTAAAGATCCCAGGCTGATTTAGATGTTGTTTAAGAAGAAGTACCGAGGCCACATTATGTAATATAAAATACCACCTTTGTCTCCAAGGGAACATCACAGCTCAATCCAGAGCTCCACAAAGAGCCTGAGAATTAAAACTCCAACAAAACCCAGCGTGGACAAAGCATTAAGATAAAGAAAACTCTCACAGTTCCTTAAAAAACGAGCTGGTTTTGCCACAGAGCATTCCCAGGAGGACTGGGGGGGGGTTATTTTATTATTTATTTATATTTTCATGGCATCTTTGGCACGTCAGGGTGACAGTGGATGTTTAGGAGCTTCCCAAATTGTCCCCAGGGATCTGTTTTTAGGGGCTGGATGCAGAGCCATGAGGAGCAGCTCAGCCCAGCCATCCATCTCTGCCAGCAGCACTTGTGATTCCAGCTCCTTCCCATCCCTTCATCACCCACCTGCAGACTGAGCCGCTTCTTGGGAACCACGGCAGCCTCCTCTTTTTTTTTTTATTTTTAATGTTTTTGTAGGCAGCAAAACCTAAAAACCTCGTGGAAGCTGGTGAGCACCTAAACCCTTCCTTCCCATTTTGCGTTTCCATGATTCCTTGGACAATTCCTTGGGCAATTCCTTGGGCAATCATGGAAATGCAAAATGGGAAGGAAGGTTTTAGGTGCTCACACAAAACCGGTGAGACCAAAGCCACTCCAGGGAGCTGCTGGGATAAATGCAGGATTCCTGAGCTTCTCCTGGAGCTGGGAAATTGCTCCTGCTCACCCAGGAACTGAGAGGTGATTCCCAGCACGGGTTTTTCCCTGAGGAATCCTCTGCTGACGTCACTGGGAAGTTCTGAGAGTGGAGATTTTCACTCTGATTTTGCACATCTAATTTTGCAATTTTATCTACTTCAATACAAACTGTAAAACATCCTGATGTTTTACAAAATATAATGGCACAAAAATATCCCAAAAAATCCAGGCTGAATTTCCAGAGGTGTTGCCCGGTAATGCTGACCAGCACTTTTGAGTGCTTCCTTTTTCATTGTGTATTTTCCTTCTTTTTTTAATAATCCAACAGTCTAAATGAAAACAAAATGACCCCACCTCCTTTTTATCTAATTGATAATGTGTGAAATTAGAATTGTTCCATCCTTGCATTGGTATTTAGGCTCAAGAAGGCGTCTGAGTCCCTCACAAGTCAAAAAAAATAATGAAGTTTTTTTTCAAAAATAGGGTGGTTTGGACACCTGGCTGGTGGCCCTGCTACTGCCAAGGAATTCTGTTCCTCTGCTTTTCATTTAACCACAAATTTTGGTGCTTCCTGCACCCCACACACCCCCCAGGGAAGCCTTGAGACAGGAAAAGTTCCTTCAATAACAGAGAAAGGACAAATCCTTTGGGAATGGCACAAGAGAAAGGGGCTTAAGCTTCTGTTTAAGGAGGAGATTTAACCAGGAAATGTGATTTTTTTTTCTTTTTCCCTCTATAACTGAGGAGAGCTGATCAGAGGAAGGGATTATTCAGGGATCTCCACCAGGAGAGGTTTGGGGACAGGTCAGACAGACACCAGGGAACCCCTCAGGAAGGAAACACAAGGAAATTCCTTGTAGGGAAGAGGGCAAAAGCTCACCTGGAGATTTTTCCAGCTGCCTAACTCCATAACTTAATTAGCAACTTGCATACTGTCACTATTTTACCCCAAATTAAAGAGGCCAAGTGCCCCTCCCTGCTATAGAGAACAAAGTCAGTGGTAAAAATGGGATTATAAACTCAGAAATCAGGGATTCCAGGCCTCCTGGGCTTTTGCAGCAGCCCCACTGGATTTATTGCCACTCACACACAGAATATCCTCCTCAGCAGCACAAAAACTTCCCCAGAATTCCTACAGAACAGAGGAATTTCCCTCCTGGCCTTGCCAGTGCTTTCTCCTTCATCTCCCAGTGAGTGCTACACGGTATTTTCTCCATTATATTTTTATCCACGTTTAATCTCCCCTTCTTTTTAAGTTTTATTTAATAGCAAACAGCTTGTCTCCTTAACGGCAAAGAGCAAAGTGACAGAAAACAAATTAGTTGCTAAATTTAAAACTGTGTCCCATCACCATGGCAACCGAAGCTGCACAATTGCATAAAAGCAAATAATACCTACTTGGGAGAGAACTCCTTCTGGAAAGTGCTGGGTTTGGGATGTAATTACACTGAAATAATAAACTAATAATTTTAAAGCACTCCAAAAACAAGGCTGGGAGTGGTTTCATTTGGGAAAGGCCAAGCCTCGCGGGTTTTCCTCAGGAAATGTCTGCCAAGCAGGGAGATTTTTGTGTTGGTCTCATTCCTGACACTGCCCCAGCAGCTCAAAACCTCATTTTCCGAGGCAAACCAACACCATTTGGGAGCCCAGGGGCTCCCAGCTCCTCGCTGAACACCCAGCACCGGGCAGGAACGGGGGGTGTGCTGCTCCTGCCTGTCCCTCTCCATTTCTGTCCCATCCCAGGGGACAATTTAAAGGCCAAAGAATTTCCCCAAGCTTTCAAAACAGGCAGCCCAGGAAGGTTGATTTAAAAAAAAGATTCTTTGAAGACACCCCACTGCCACATGGAGTGGTGCATCTCATTGTTCCCCACACTGGGGTGAGACCTCTGTGGGCACCAGCAGCTCCTCAAACTGGTGGTCCAGACAGGGCTGGGAGTTGTTTTTAAGGCAAACATGGAATGCAGATGGAAAGCAGTGAGCTGAGCTCTGCACTGCTGGGCAGAGAGAGCTGGAAGTGCTCCTGGGCAGTCCCCAGGACAGCTGGAACCTTCATCCCTGATCAGCCCTGACCCTCAGGAAATGGCCAAGTTTCCTGCCCAGAGCTCCCAGTCCACCTGCAGCTCCAAACCTTCCATTGATTTCCAGCCTTCATTTATTCAAACCTGGCTTATACCCACCCAGCCCCTTGTCCAGCCCACAAAAACATCACCTGAACAGCTTCCCCCTCCATTTATCCCTCAGTGCCCTCACAGAGAGCAGCCCCATCCCTTCCCCAGCCTCCTTCTGCTCAGCCCAACCAGCAGAGCTGCTCCAGCCTCCAGAGGGACCAGCCCTGCCAGCCCCAGCAGCTGTCCCAGGCATCTGTTCCAGCCCCAGCTGGGTTTTCCCCGAGCTCAGGGAACCACAATCCCAGCCAGATTTGGGCTGGGAACTCCACAGCCCCTTTTCTCTGCATCCCATTAATGGCTCCAAAGCTTCCAGTGCTCCAGGAAAAGCCCCAGAGGTCCAACTCCTCCTGCTGGTGCTGATGGAATTCAGCTCATTATTCTTCAGGACACGACCCTGAGCTTGCAACCACTCGATTTTCCCCTAATTCTATTATTCCAGGCTTGGAGGTCATCTAATCCTGCCTAATTAATCCCATCCTCCTCGGTGCTGATGCTGCCTCCCAGTTTTATGTCATCAGCAAATTTCCATCAGCACGTTTGGACTTCTGGTGCCAAAGTCATTAAGGAAAATATGAAATAATATTGGTCCAACACCAATCCCTGAGAGCTCCACTGACAGCTGCCCTCTCTCCACACAGCCCATTGTTCTGCTTCTGAGGCCCTGCACAGTTTTCCTAACCAACCCAATTATCCCCTGTTTAACTAATAATTGGCTCCTCAGAAGCCCTGCTCCAGGATTCAGCCTGTGGAGAATACATGAGGTTTGCTGCTTTCTGCAGGCAGGAGGGATCTGCACTGCCCAGATCCATGGAAAGGATCACTGGGGGGAAAAGCTGCCCTGGCATCTTTTAGATGAGCCATGGTCTGAGGAGAAAATCTCTGATTTACACCATCCAAAGGGGGAAAATTGGCTGTGGGGGGAAAACTGACACATTTATAATTCATTTTCTTGGGTGTTTTAGCTCCAAGGGTGGTCTAAAATCTCCAACTCTTTGATAAAGGAACATGTTGTTCAGTTTTTGGGGAATTTTAATCAAATAATGCTTTGGGTTGGAAGGAAGGGATCTCAAAGCTCATCCAGTGCCCCATGGGGACAATTTCCACTGTCCCAGGCTGCTCCAAACCCAATCCAGCCTGGCCTTGGGCACTGCCAGGGATCCAGGGACAGCCACAGCTGCTCTGGGAATTCTATTCCAGGGCCTGCCCACCCTCACAGCCAGGAATTCCTTCCTAATAGCCAATCTCAATCCATTCAACTCATTTTATTAAAATAAATTAAAAGCATTTTTAGTAAAAAAACAACCACNAAGATCTTTCAGTAGCAGAAGTACCTACAGAGAAAAGCAAAAAAAAAAAAAAAAAAAAAAAAAACAAAAAAAAAAAAAACAAAACCAACATTCCTACAGCAAAATTCCCACTACTGAAATGTGATTATGAGACATTTCCCAGCAGAGTCCCCTGGGCAAAAGAGGCATTCCCAGATGGATATTTCCAGTATTTCCTTTTCTAGAAGTGGGTCTGAGGCAACACCAGGCAGGAATTTGCCCCACTCTCTCTGAAACACTCCAAGCAAATCCATCTCCCCTGGCTCTCAAGCTCCAGTACTAAACCTGAATTCACACCCAGGGATGTGAATTATCCAGCCCCAGTAATTAAAACACTCAGCACAGCTCCCATTCCAAAGGGCATCTTTTAACAAAGATTCATTCCATTGTATCTCCTGCCCGGAAAATTTGAGACAAAATCACAAAGAAATGGATCACCCAGTGCCTCTCTGCTGTTAGCACTAGAAAATGCTATTTATTTTTCCAACAAAATTACATTTCAACTTGTATTTCGTGTAAAATTAATGCAGGGTATCCCAGTGCTGCTCCCTGGGTGAAGGGAAAATAAAGAGTATTTCTCTTATTTATTTGTAACCAAATCTATAGGAATGACAGTGGGTTTGTGTTGCAGCAAATTTAAATTCTGTATATCCCCTGCTGCAGACAGAGGATTGTGTGGCTTTTCTTGTCCAGAGGTTTTTGGAGGAATCCAGTTTTTAAAGCAAGGGAAATCCCTTTTCACACTGTGTGCAGCAGTAAAATATCCTTTATTTCTCTTTCCCTGAACGTTTCCTAGGCAAGCAGGGCACGGATGATATTTCAAAATTAATTCAGGAAGAGGGAAAATTATCAATGAACTCAACTGGAAAGAGAGCCAGCCCTCAATCCAAGTGGATGCTGCTCCTTGGGCATTGAGGAGTGCAGGAAAATCCCAGAATTCAGTCTGCCAGGTTGATTTATGATCAGCACCTCAGCCACTGCCTGCCATCCTTCAGAGGGGAGACATCTCCCAATTACACAGCCCAGATAAACTGATTTATTGGCATTGAGCCTTGGAATTTGTTATCGTGGTCTCTTCATTTCATCACGGAGCAGGCAGGACCTGATGGCCTGAAAAAATCACTGCAAGGAAAAAGTGCAGAATTCTGGGGCACATTTTTTTTTTAGGACCTCAAGTTCAATGATTTTTGTTTTTTTTTCTCCTTTCTCTGCAGAACAAATCCTTGGTTCTGCTTGGAAAAGCTGGTAAGATTTGGCAACATCTGGACTTTTATTCAAATCTATTTAATTCCTAAGAACATTAAAAAACCCCAAAGAGTCTTTAAAAGAGTGGCAATCACATCTCAAATGTGACATTCACCATTTTCTTATGAATACACTAAAACCCCAACTCCAGAATGCTTCCAAGTTGTATTTTGCTTCATTTCTCACAGGAAAGAGATTTCCACCCCCAGGAGTTTCTCCTAAGTGCTTTTAATTGGGATCTCACACCATCATTTAGCTTTAAAGGGTCTGAGGATGTGAAACAGAAATTAATCATATTTTTTTCCCCAATATATGAGTATTTTGTGGGAGTAAGATCTCAGGAGATGAGATTTTTATTCCCCACCTGGCCATGGGAAAGAAAAAGAAGAAGAAAAACTTTCTGCACCTAAACTTAATAAAACTCCTCCGAAAGAGTTCCTGCAGGAAAGAAAAATGCCCTGAAAATGAAGGAAGTGAAATAGGTCTGAACAGGTTCATCTCCCAGAGGAAAAGCAAACTCTTCCAAGAGTTTGGATAAAGACAAAAAGCTCAGATTTTGCATTTCACTAATAATCCAATGGGATATTCCCTTAAAACATTCAATGGAATTTTCACTTAAAAGGTTACAAAACACCACATTTTATGAGCTATTACAGTGTAAAAGTCAAAATGCAACAGGGCCCTTGTAAAATTCATTAAAGTCACAATCAGAGAATTCCAGAATCGTTAAGATTGGGAAAGATCCCCAAATTCCTCAAGCCCAGCCATTAACCAAGCAGCAAATTTCAGGAGATCTGGGGTTTATTGCAATTAATTCCCTGAAACCAAGCAAATTATTTCAGCCAATCTTTTCCTGTCTCTGGGCTATTCCCTGGAATAATGGAAAAGATCTTTGCACTGATTCCAAATTTCCAACAGATTTTAGCACCTCCACCTTAAAAAGGTGAGAATTTCCTTTGGAATCCATAAAAGTGATAAATTGCTTCTAATGGAAGGAAAGATCTGAGATATTTGGGTTTTTTTTCAATAACCATAAGGTAAATAAAGAGAAAAAAAAGAAAAGGTTGATTAATCAGAATAATTCAAGAGGCCACTGCAAAGACTGAACACTAACATTCAGTCCTGATCCAGTATTGAAATTCTCTTTTATTTATCAAATAATTTGGTCTTGGCATTCAATAAACAAGCAGCAAACCTTATTCTTGTCTCTGAAATAAATATACACAGCCCATTTACAAATTATTATTTGTAAGGAGGTTGTTTGGGTTTTTTTGTGATTTCAAATATTACCTGGAAAACAAGGCACTTTTTCCTTGTAAAAGATCCTAATTTTCTTAGATGCACTTCAAGGGTCATGAGTGTCACCTCTCTTCAGAAGAAATTCAGCTCTAAGAGGGAACATTCCTGGAACAGCACTTCCCTTGCTCAGCCTGCAAGGAGCTTTATCCTTCCTAATTACCAAAATAAAATCTCTTTTAAGCAGGAGAGGAGAGAGATGATGGAGGAAAAGCTGCTGGGTCAGGATTAATGAGCAGGGGCAGAGGGAAAGCACTGGCTGAGGTGTTTGTAAAACCCAAATGTTGCCTCCCTGGGGAAGGGTTCAGTGGCTGGGACCCAAACCTCACCTGCAGCAAATTCCTGGGGCTGCTGAGGTCACAGCTCCTGCCCTAGATGGAGGAGAAAACTAAACAGCTCCTCTGAGAAGGGTAAATTTTATTCCTCCTCTGATAGATGAGACCATTTTCCCTGTTTTCACCTTTATTATCACACAAAAACTCCAGGTGGGAAAGGCAGCTCGGTGCTTCCCAGAGCCCTCCCCTCGCAGCAGCTTTGATCTGCCTCTGGAGTTGTTCTAAAATTGAGAATTTCTGGTCACTGAGTGCATTTTTCATATTTCACAATAAAAACAATGAAGCATTTCTGGAGTTTGGGCTACAGAAAGTCCAAAATGTGCCAGCAGTGGTTTGTGGAACAGCTTCTCCTGAGCATCCCCTGGGGATCAGCCAGCCCAGCCCAGCCCAGACTGAAGCCCAGTTAGACTCTTATTCTTCATTGCCCCTTTATACATCCAAACAACGTGAAAAGAAAGTATCCAAAGCAGATTTTTTTTTGGCTCTGCTGGCACAAACCATTCCCAGAGATGTCCCTTTGAGGATTAACGCCTTTTCCTCCTTCCCCTTTCCAAGTCTTGCCACTAAAACAGAACGGGAAGGGAAGCAGCAACATCCCTTGTTCCAGGATTTACTGAGCACACCACCACTGCTCTCTTCCTTTAGCTGCCTATTCTTATCTTCTATTTCTCATTTTAAAAATATCCATTCTCATTTTTATTTTACTTTTCCTTCAGCTTTTTTCTTCTGGCCTGACCATTCATTTGCAAGCTGATTTTAAAGCTCACAAGCACTGCCTCAGCTCTCGGGGCTCAGCACAGCTCTGGGGCTGCCCCAGTGGAATTTCAAACCTGTCAGGGCTGTGACCCCCAACTGCAGCCAAATCCTGCCCTGCAAATCAAGATTATAAAATTTAATTAATTCATTTATTGCAGCCTCGATTAAGGTCAGAATCAAGGTCATTCAAGGTCAGGTTGTCAGGGGTGTTACAAAATCCCTGCTCATTGTATGGGGGCTGAGCAGGATGACCTTTAAATGTCCCTTCCAACCTCAACGACTCCATAATCAAAGAATTTATTTAGTTCCTGCTCCTCTTAAGCTTCACTACACAGAAAAATAAATAAATAAATACATTTATACACCAACATCCAATAGCTGAAAGTATTAAGCCCATATATCCACTGCCTGCCATATTTATTCACACACTTCAAGTCCGACAAACAGAATTATGGGGTTGTTTTATGGCCTCATGAAAAATATATTTTAAAATATATCTTGGTTACAACTCACCCTGACACAGTGTGGAAAGCTCCAACACACTTTAAATAATTTAAAGCCCGGATCTTATGGATCATTAGGTTGGATGAGGAGACACAAATAAAAAAAAAAATAAAAAAAAATCAGAGTGATGCCTTTAAGCAGCTCCAGGGAGGGGGGAAGTGAAGATTTCCATAATTAACCCACAGGAAGGAGATGAAGTCGAGACAAACGAAGCATTAAAGTTAAAAACCAGAGAAATGCAACGAGGGCTTTTGGGTGAATTCATCCCCAAGGACAAAGCCAAAGAAGAAAAGGACGTGTAGGAAATGTTAACTCCCACCAGAGGGTCCTGAGGGCTTTTTTTAAAGCCTTCCAGATGTTTTAGAAGCCAATACCTCCTTTACAAAAAATAAATAAATTAAAATAAATAACCTGCTGTTTACAAGAGAGTGAAGGGGCCTTGCAGACTCGGCTGGGTGCAGAGCACATCAGCACTACCTGAGCTTCAATAAAAGTTAACTGCACAGGCTGGTTCTTTTTGCCACATCAGGAATTTGTCTGCACAGGAAAACCCGGATGGAAACATTCCCCATGGCAGCTGGGGAAGGAGCAGGTGGAAATTTTTTAGGAAAAAAATACACTGGGAACATCAGGAACCTCCTCATGAACCTGACTGGAACACCAGGAAGGCACCTCCAGCCTCTGTCAGGTCCATTTTTGATGCTTTTCTTTATTTTTTAAATATCCATTTTGAGGGTGGATGGGCAGATTCTTGAACTGAAATATCTCCAAATACCTGGGAATATCTGCAAGAACTCCCAACATTGGCAGACCCAGAGTGATGAGACAAATTCATTTGGAAGGTTTTTCCATCTGAACCCCACTCGAGTTCCTCACCCATGGGGCCCCAAAGGGCTCCTGACACAAATCAAGGGAGGGGGCTGAGACATTTCCAGCTGGTTTTGCCTTTGAGGACACCAAACTCAGGCTGATTTGGCTCTGAGCTGATGGAAATTGGAAGAGCAGAGTCTGAGGCTTGCTGGTTTCTGCTCCACAGCTTCCCCCAGCTGAGCACACAGAATTTGAGGATGGAAATGCATCGATTTAGAAATTCCAGAGAATTTAATTCCAAGAAAAGCTGATTTTTCTGTGTCATGCACCTCCCCCCTGCTGTTGTTTTGTTGTTTGGTTGGGTTTGTGGATTGGTTTTTTTTTTCTTTTTTGCAGCATCAGCTTGCTTTGAAGGCCAATGCAAATATCCTAAATGTGTGCTCAGGTATTGTCCTATTTCTGCAACCTATTTTTGGCATTAAGCAATTCCAAACAGGCTGATTCACCTCAGGTTATTAAGGAGAATGAGCTGGAAACAAGAAAAAATAAAAAAAAAATCTTTAACATCTGATTTCGTGTTTATAACTAATTCTTTTCTATGTGTAATAAATTGTTATGGTTGTGACAGTTCTGAAAACAATCACTCACTATTCAGTATTTATCCAGATCTCTCCAAATGCACTTAATTTTAACATAATGTGATGCTTAAGATGGGATTTTGAATTTAATTCCTCAAGTCTGAGTGTCCTCTCTTTGTGCAAAGTACCAGAACCAGGCAGGATTGTCCTTTTTAGATCATTATTCCCAAAAAAAATCCCTTCCTACAATTCAAGTCTCACCTGGGGTTTTGGAGCAGCCTAAACAGGCCTCAACTTTAGGATTCTTTCCCTATTATTCTTTATATTCTGTTAAATATCTTTTATTAATGCTTCAGACAAGGGAGGGAATTCTAGGCACAGACACCCAAATTGTGCCTGTTCCAAATCCTCCTGCCCAGCCAGGGGCAGAACACACCAGGGGAAAAAAAAAAAAAAATCCCATTTATTCCCAAGAAATTCAGCTACCAAATCTTTTCTTCAGCCATTAAAAAAAGTGCTGCTGGTGGAGAATTCGTGTTTCCCCAGAAATGGTGGCTTCCCAAAAGGGAATGAGCATCCTGAGAATCCTCTGATGCTACAGAAAAAATCCCCCACATCCCTCCTGCTTTTGCCTCCTGCTGTTCCAGCAGCCCCCTCCTGCCGAGGGAAATTCCTGCTCCTGGGTGGAAAAACTGCCAGAGGTTCCAGCTCCACCTCCTTTCCAGGGATTTGCCTGAGGAGATCCATCAGTTTTTTGAGGACCCAAAATCTCTCATCAGGTGTTGTGAGGAAGGAGAAGGAGCTCACTGGAGCAGCTGGAGGATGAATAATTCCTTGTTCCCCCCCTGAATGATCCCAAGGGATGCCCTCAACCATGGAGCAGCATTCCCAGAGAGTTGGTTGCCAATTAAAGATTTCATTTCACCCTCAAAAAAAAACCTGCATCCAAGCAAACGAGACCTCTCCAAACCCCTCCTGCTCCTTTCTTGGGGCTGCTCAGAATTCCCAAAGATTTCCACAAAAATTGAACCAGACACTGCAATTTCAGCCCATTAACAACAAGGAATTAGGTGGGAGAAGCTCAGAGATGGCCAAATTAAATTCCTGAGGGCTCTTCACTCGTTTTTCCTTTCCAGCTGCCTCCACATTAATTGAAATCCCTGTTTTCAAGGCAGGTGGAAGAAAGGGAGAGGAGAAGGCTTTGATCTCTGCAAACATTGAAGGGAACATGTTACAGTGGCACAGGGAAGAAAGGAAAAGGGGAAGGAGACCTGGCAGAACTGAGGAGAAATCAAGCATAAAACAGCATCAAAAAAAAAAGAATTAAATGGCAGAGGAAGTTGGCAGAGGGAAACCTCAAGAAGAACTCTGTGGAACTCCTTTTCATCTTGGAAAAAATTCAACACCTGTGAGAGGAAAATCTGAGGCATCCAAACAGCCCCAGAGACAAAAATAAATAAATTCCCAAGCTTGGGGGGAAAAAAAAAGCACCAAGCTGGCTGTGTCAGAGTTTATCCACTGAGAGTTTTCCTATGGAAAATGTGCATTTTCAGCAATTAAGTTATTCCCAACTTGGCCTACTCCAGCCAGAGCATTCAGCTCCTGCTTTTAATCCAACACAGCCCCTGTCTGCATCCACTTGGACACTTTGGACGTTAAAAACCAAAAAGATAAATAAATAAAAACATCCCTGACCCCGTGGACAAGAAATCTTTCCAAAAATAGAATTTTCTGCCCATTAATTATAATTGCTGCTTCTTGATGCAGTGGCATCAGCTCTTATTTATAGCCATGTTTTCGTCAGGCAGAATTAGGTTTTATTCACCCATGAAAAGCCAGTGTTTTCCTGGAAATAGATTCATTTAAGCACCTTAATGGAAATCACTTCTGAAGCATCCAACAAGATGTAAAGCCAAGCTCTGCTGCTCTTTTAAGCTTCAGGAGCTGGGAAAGTGATCTTGCAGCAAAAGCTGGAATGTGAGGAAAATGAGTTGGAGGAAAATAAGGATTCAAAGGATCCCAAAAGGAACATTTTGGGAATTTCCACGGCAGCCCCAGGTTGGGGGAGCTGGCAAAGAGGGGAATATTTGTCCAAATGGGATAAATGACAGAAAAATGGGACAAATCACTGGTTTGGGCAACCTGGGGCAAGGGCAGGTGAGCAGAGATCAGCCCCAGGCAAGGTTTTGGCAGCAGAAAAATGTATTTATTGCTCTTGGGTTTGGGATTTAATTGCAGCAGCTTCTGTAAAAGCAAGTGAGCAAGGGAGAGGCTTTTTGGCTGCTTGGGAAACACCAATCACTTAAAAACCCCAAAACAGTTCAAACACAACATCTTTGGGATTCACACATCAAATCATTAAACTGAGGGGGGCCAACAGCTGCTGGTTCTGGTGTGGATCTCCAGTGGAAAAGTTAAAAAGTCAATAAAACACAAGCCTGGGGTGTGTCCCATGAACCCCAGAGCCCAAAACCCCACTGAGGGGGGACATCAGACAGAAAACAACCAGTTGGATCCCACGGCACGGGGCAGGTCCAGTGCTGAGCTCTGCATCCAGCAGCCCACCCAGGGGACACAGGGAACACCTTCATTCCCATTCCCTCATTCCCTGGGGGCCTCCAAACGAGCTGAGGGACCACAAGCTCATCAAGCAACTCCTTAATCGTTCCAAAAATTGCTTTGTTGCAAAATCTGGATCTGATTCCAACAAGAGTTGTGTTCCTGGGTAAAGGGGAAGCAGAACCTCCCCCATCCCTTGGCTCTGATCAGACAAGTGGCCAAGGAGAAGGGAACAACAGGTTAATTCCTCTGGGAACAGGAGATAAAGCAGGCTCAAGCCTCCTCTCAAGGTCACCATTTAATTGCATGAAACCCAGCCCAGGATATTTAAATTAATATATTAACAGTCCACCTTTGGCCCAAAAACAAATCCAAATCTGAATTACCAGGAAAACTCCAGAAGTTAAGAGAAGATAACTACAAGATCATACAGATGCAAGGTTTTAATTATTTAGGTTGAAACAAATTACAGTGGTACAAGCTTTCAGGAGGGCTTAAAGGCAACTGCCTTCAAAGTTGCTTTAAAATCTTTTAAAATCCAGGATCTTTTGAAAGTCTCCCCATCATTAATATCAGGCCAGAAACAGCCTGGAAATCGATGTGTGCATATCAAGGACTGAGGGGGAAATGGGAAAGGGGGGAAAATGGGGATGGAGAGGGGGAAAAAAGGCAAATCCCCCTCAGTTTTAGGTGATTTCTGTCTGAGGTCGGGCAGCAGGCACAGGAAGGTTCCCTCGTGGTCAAGCACAGGGGGGACACAAGAACTGAAGGGCCCCAGGAACATCTGCAGCATTTACCAGATTCCTGCTGTTTTCTCTTTCCCCATTAAATGTTGACTTGTTTTCTATTTAGACTCCAAAATAATGGCTATTTTGTGAGGGTGCTCCACGGGCTCTGCCCCCAAAGGCCAAAACACCCAAGCCCAGACCCCTCCTGACCCCAGAGGTGACCCCCAGGCCCCGCTCCCAGTAACACATCAGGTGCAGCTGCAGAGCCAGGACCTTTCCAAACCCTTGTGCCACAAAAATGCATCATCAAAACTTATGAATAAGTCCAATTTCTTCTAAATTTAGAGTTGCTTTAGCAGGAAGAAGTATTCATATGAACAAAGGCCTCCTGCCCTGGTTTTAAGGTCAGGATCAAAGCAGTCGCATCATTCCAGGTCACAGCCTGGCTGCCACTGTCACCTCCTGCTCGGCCACAAAAGGCAAATTACTCCCAGCAAACAGAGCAATTAAGAGTGTATTAATAACCCAGCCATGTCTTCTTGGCCATGAATAAATTACAGCAGAAAAAAATAAATTAAAATATGCAGTGGTTGTTGAATCCGAGGTGTCTGCAGACTCCGAGGGCTGGGAAAATGGGACACAATATTGCACAACAGAAGGGCACCTGAAATCCCTTGGCAACGCTTCCTGAGCCTGTCCTTGAACTAAATCAGTGCTAAATAGATGTGGGATATTGGGAAAAGTCCTTCATGGAAAGGGCTGCCCAGGGCACGGGTCCCCATCCCAGCAGGGATTGAGCAGCGCTGTGCATGTGGCACTTGGGGACAGGGCTCGGAGGTGGCCATGGCACTGCTGGGGATGGCTGGAATGGTGGAGCTCAGAGGGCTCTTCCAACCTCAGCAATTCCATGATTTTCTAAGTCAGGCCACGGACATGTTCTGCACAACATCAAAAATCTCTCCCTGGAGCACTTCTCGTTTTGAGCAAATCCCACACTGAACAAGAGCTTGAAAAAGGCATTCCAACATTCCCAGGGGTGATCCCACCTGCCTGGCACGTGGGAGCACAGGAAGGAGAGCCAGGGAGCAGGGCAGGACCAGGGGGTTCCCAGCAAACATTCCCAGGCACACAGGGGAGAAAGAAGGGCTCAGAGCAGGAGAATAAAAACTGGAGCAACGTGGACACAGAAGAAAATCCTCCCTAAGGAAAAAAAAAACCAACAGTAGGAGGAAGAAGTGGGAATGAGAAAGTGCCCTGAGGAGCCTGCCTGCTTAAAGCAGTGCCCTGGTGAAGATTCCAATGGTTCTGTGCTCCCAGGGAACCCACCCTGCCCTCGCAGGCAGCCCCAGCAGGGGAATGATCTGCACTAAGAACCAGCAGCCTTTGGGGAAGGTCATTTATCCTGCCCTGATCCTCACCAGCAGCGCCTTCAGGGGGTACAGCTCATCCAGGGAGAGAAATCTCATCCTTCAGGTCAGGCTCTGCTGTTCCCAGGCTCAGACTGAGGATGTTCTCAGAGGAAAATCAGGTTTAAAGCTCCGTGGGGTTCCTCAGCCTTCCCAAGTACTCAGAGCCCTACACCTGGTGTAGCTGATTGGTTAAATTTACTACAGGTACAACTTCAGCTCCTCCCATTCTCTGCCTGCCTCTCCCCCTGCATTATTAATTTGAAGTCATTCTAATGTCAAGCCCCAACCCAACTCAGTATTTGGTAAGAAATTCAGAGGAATAACAGCTTGGAACAGCACATTTACAGCACAGATTAAATCACACATTGCAGTCATTTTCCTGCTAAATATTCTTCTCAGAGGAAACACTGACAGATTCCACTACTTTAAAACTGTTCTTTTTTTCTCTTTCCCAGAATAATTCATCTGCCACAAGTCTGACTGTAAAGGAACATTGTCCCTAAAGCACTTTGCTCAAAAGGGTGGTGGTTTGGAGCCTGAATTCCCTCGGAATTCCAGCCCAGTGGAAAGGAGGGACATCCCTTTGCTTTCCTTGCTCCACACAAGCCATCCCTGACCCTACTCCAGGGTCCATAGACAAAGCAGGGACCCCCCCCAAGACACAGGGCTGGGGTGAACAACTCATCCCCATTTCCTGGGTGGAACAGCTCCCACTTCCCTGGCACATTCCCAAGGCACCATCCCAGGGCTATTTAATGCCAGAACAGCTACAGAGATGCAGAGAGCTAAGTTAATACTACAATATTTGGAGTTTTTTAATACCTATCAGAACTCACGTCAGTGATTCATCCCTATCCCTACCTCGTGCCTAAAGCTGTTGATGAGGATGAGAAGTTCCATCTCTTGGTGATTTAGGGGCACAGATTTAATAAGTGGTTCTCAAACTTTTTCAATTCTGCTTTTAATGCGACACGGACAGAAATTTAAGAGTCCTGCTGATGAACTGGATGTGAGGGACAGAATGGGGTTTCTTTTTCAGAGTGCTTTTCAAATCCCTTGTAAATGTTGATAGGCAAAATGAGGAGAATTTATGACAGCATAAAATAAAACCACCCTTCCTATAAAACTTGATTACATTTATTGATTCTCTAATAAAAGACTCAGAGCTGGGCTTTAATAAGCTACAAATGATGAGTCCAAAGCGAGAAGCATTTTAAGTTCCTCTCTTTCTGAAGGCTTTGAAAACCTATCCAAACCAAGGGGATTCAAAAGCAGAAGTCAGATCTCTAACACTCCTCAATTTTCCAGGGATTCATGGACTACTGGAGGAACCCTCACCAGTTACAGCTGGCTTTGGGTGATGCCCCAAGCGGAGCTCAGGGATAAATCCATTCCCTGGATTTCAAACACAAATTGTCCACAAGAAATCCATGGGCAAGGATGCATTTGCAGAAGGTTTTCAAAGCTGATGCTGACTTCCAAATGAGCTCCAGAAAAATCTGGTTCTGGAACCCTGTCTGTCATTTCCCTGAGGTTTTGAGGCACTGAATGCCAATGATGGCATTTCCAGCAGGAACAAAAGCTGGGGGCTGTAAGGGACTGGAGGACAAGGCACATGAATATCCCAAGGATAATAAAATACCTGGTAGAAGAGTCTGCAGTCGTTAAAGTGGCAGCTTTTAAAGGAGGAAATCTGGGCAACAAGTGGGGGGAAGAGGTAGCAAAAGAAAAGCAAGGAAATGGGAATTCTAGGGAAAAAAAAAAAAAGAAAAGAAAAAGAAGGAAAATGACATTTAAATACTGAAGTGTGAAGCATTTAAATCCCTTAAAGAACAAAACAGAGCAATAGAAGATACACCAGTTTGAGACTGAGTTTACAGGAAGCTGGATTTTCACCGCTTTTTTAATCACTTTTTGGCATGGGATAAGCAACCAAAAAGCTTTATTTGCAGGTGGCAAATCAATCACTGCAGCATCCCAGCCCTGCCACTGCACTGAATGGGGAAAGCAACACCACGGAAATCTTCCCCTCTCCACAAATGTCACTCTTTGCATTTTGTTTCCCCTCAGAGCGGGGTGGTATTAAACACCTGCCTGTGCTTGAGAGGAAGCAAATGGCACAAAGACACCTCCATTCAGAGCCTCTTCAAGTGCTGTCAGGGCTGGGAAGCAAAATAATCAGGAGGAGCAGGAGAACTTGGGAAGTTCCCACTGCAAAGCAATGAAAGGTCCCGGAGGGAGAACACTGCGAGTTCGGGTTGAGAAGGGCTCTGACAGAGAGAAACCACAAATAAAAAAAAGGTGGAATGTTTGGGGAGAGGCAGCAGGGGAAAGGGAAAACAAAACATTTCTACACAGCAGAGGTTTTACTCAGTGCTCAGAGAGCGAAGGAGGGCAGGGAAAGTTTGCAAACTGCTGCTGGAAGGATAAACACAACCCTGGGGATTTGGGCTAAAATTAACACCAGATCCAAACCCCCTTTCCTTTGTTCCAAGCTCCATTTGGTGATCAATAGAGGCTGGAATATTGGCTTTCTGCAAATGTTAAAATAAGTGATGTTAAAAGTAGTGGCTTTGTCACAAATAAATGTTATATATATATATTTGCTTTATTTCAAAATAGATGCTACTTAAGGTAGCTTGGTTGGGAAAATGGGGTTTTTAATACTTATTTATTCAACCAGAAACTTAGAAATAGCTCTGCTTATGAACTATTGCTGGGACCAGCAAATAAGATAATATCCATCACCAAGAGACCCATCTCCACAGCGATTGCTGATTTTGGGAAGAGGGGAACTGTTCCGGGAAAGGGTGTTGAATGTGTATAATTATTTATGAATATGAAATAAGTCGATGTGGATGTAAAGGGAGTCCCCAGGACAGCAGGGGGGCTCTTGGCAGAGCCCCAAAGCACCCAGAGCTGTGACTTTTGGCTTTATTATCCCTGTCCCTTATTGTCCTTTATTCAACTTTTCAATCCTAACAGGAGAGGGAACCTCGTTTTTCACAAACCAAATCCATGGAAGCACTGCATGGTTTGGGGTGGAAGGGATCTCAAAGCTCATCCAGTTCCACCTCCTGCCATCCAAAGACAAATCCAGTTTTCCTTCTACATCCCAACTTCTTTTCCAGCTCCCAAGGCTTCAGCATTACACGTGTGGAGAGGCTCTAAAAAACAAGCTCAATTTGGATGTAAAGAACTCCTGATTATCCAGGGTGTGGAGCTGCAGGTTCCTGCCTTACCACACACTGCCAGGATTTCCAGAGCCTGTCTGCTGCAGAGGAAAAATGTCTTTATTTATTGGGATTAATAAAGACCTGCTCAGAATGGCATTTCTGGCATTTGCAAATTTGAAAACACTGCAAATCCCCAAAGCTCCCCTGCTCGGAGGCTGTGAAATCTCAGGCAGATTTGAGGTCAAATCTCAAGGAAAAGCGATTCCCATAAATCCCAGCAGTGGCTCCAGCACCCCAACTCCACTCCCATCCCCCCCAGGCTCCAGCAAAGCAGCATAGAAATAAAAAAATAAAAAAATTAAAAAAAAAAAACATTTTCCCAAAGTATAAATTCTTCCAGCCCCACTCAAGCTGTGTGTGTTTTCAGCAGTGCTGATTTATTGGGATTGCCCTGGGAGACAGCACTGGGAAGCATCTTCAGCTGGAAAATCCCACTGGCAGAGGATCACTCCAGACCAATGGGAAAGAGCTTTTCCTGCAGGATGGAAGTGGTTTGGGATTTTTCAGTGATGAGCCCTCTGAGAGGATGAGCTACTCCGAGGAGCAAATATTTCTCAGTTTAAATTAATCATGGAGAAGGGAGCAGCTCCTGCCCACAGCAGCACACTGGGTAAAGCTCTCCAGGGTTTTTGTTTTCCTTGGCACTTGGGGATGTGGATTAGGGATGGCTGTGCTGGGGGAATTCAGTGCCTTTAGAGGGCTTTTCCAGCCTCAACAATTCCAGGATCCCACCCTGCTCCAGCACTGAGCAGATCCTCCTGGACACTCAGAATATTTCACACACCATTTTACCTGATGTTTATTTGGCTTTTCTCTAAAAAGCAGCCCAAAAATCGCTGTTTTCCCTGCAAACAGAACAGAGCAGGACATCTCCCTGGCCAACATTCCTGGATCCATTACAGGTTCTATGAAAGCAGAAATGGCAGCACAGAAAATGTCTTCTGTGGTGCTCAGAGCCCTCCCAGGGGCATTAACCAACTCCCCAGCAAAGGAAGGCTCTGCCAGGATGCCAGCCAGGGCAGGGGGCACATCTGGAGCAGCACAGCTGGCACCTCTCACTCCAGGAAATCAATAATCAGGTGATTGACTGGAAACAAAGTTAAAACTTGAAAACCTTCCCTTATAAACAAGAGGGGGCACACAGAGTTGGAATCCAATTCCTAGAATTCCAGCTATTGCTGCCTGTGCAGTCACTTCAATCCTGGAGTTGTTGATATCCCTGTATTTTCAATTATCTCTTGTTTACTCAGGATAAACCAGAGAGGTGGCTACAACCATTCGTCACTACAACTGGTTTTATTTCCAGTCACTTTTTTTTTTTTTTTTTTTTGCTCATTTTAGTTTTAAAATAACTTTCCAGGGGCTGGGATGGATTTAGTTTTACTCCTTGATTACTCTTTTGGGCTGCCAAGAGATGCTGTAGTTCCAATTATGTCGCAGATGAATTTGGGCTCCGTTGGGAAGAGCAGCTCATAATTTGGATTTATCCTTTTTTTAAGTTTTAGGAAGGTTTTATGAGGAAAAATATATATTTAGGCCCCTTTTTTTTCCAAGTTATTTTCCTTAAAGTGACTGAGTCAATTACAAGCAATTGAGTGGAAAGATTTCCACTGGAGGTAAACAGGGATAACAGCAGTGACTAAGGAATGGGAGGATATATTTGGAAAAAGCTGTGGCACGGCTGTTTATAACTCTGATTACTGCTCTGAGGGCCTGCAGTTCTTCCCCATTATTGTTTTTCAGCAGGAAGCTGTGCCCAGTTCCAGCCTCTAAAGTCAAATCCAGGGATGAGAGTCAGGATTGGTGATCCCAAGCCTTGGGGGATTCCAGAGGTGTCCTCCTGCCTGCAGCTCTGGGCTGGATCCAGAGGCAAATTCCTCCTCCCCAAGTGTGTCTGGAGCCTGCAAAAATCAGCATCTAAGCCAGGAAAGGCCCCTGTGGAGCAATAAATCCCACCAGGAACAGAGGAGAAGCTGCACATCTGCACAACAAACACAGGATCACAACCTAATCCCAAGGGCATCACCGCAAATCCGCTCCCTGCTCCCTTCCAAAGAGCTGTTCAGGCCTCCTGCCTTCATCCCACTGCCAAAAACCCCACTGCAGGGGCCTGTGGAGACACAGCCAGACTGGGATTGAGATGCACGGCAGATTCTCCCAGAGAAAAATCCATCCCACTTCCCCACTCAGTGCAAAGCCTTGTTTATCTGATTTTCCAGTGTCTTTTGGAAGCATAAATTCCAAACCTGATCTTGACCACCAGCTCAGAAGGCTTGGCACAGCAGGGATTCCTGGTTCATTCACTCCTCAGTGCCCAAACAAGAGGAATTTCCTTTAAGGAGCTGAAAATCCCCAAACATTGTGACTTTCTGCACAGTTTTTGTAGGACTTCTGTACCCACAGCTGCATGTGGAACACCCAACCCATCCTCCAACACCACAGAGCTGCAATTCCAGCTCCAAACATCCAGGTGATCCCACAAATATTTTTATTCCAGTTCCCCTCTCACAGTTCAATGTTATTTCCCTATTTTGCCACGGGATGGAGGTTTATAAATCAATTCTTTATAAACCCAAGTTGCCAGTCCAGCAGCAAAGCCTCGCAGCAGCTCCCCCAGCCCAGAATTCCTCATCAAATAAATTTGGGATGGAGCTTTGGGGGATTCTCACCAGTACAGGAACTCCTCATTTAACAGCACAAATTGAATTTTCTGGCAAAGAGCAGAGAGAGCAGAGCTCCACTTCACCATAAAGACTCAGTTTTTACGGATTTAAGTGACACCAACTCCCCCTCCCCCTTAAAATCAGCTGGCCTTTGAGAGATAGGGATTAGATTCTATCAAACCACCACCTCAGGACATGCCAGAGAGCATTAACTGGAGATTCCTGGTGGAAAAAATAATTATTGGTATTCTGAAATGGCTGGGACTGACGGTGTTTAAGGAATTTTTGTGTTGCAGCCTCATGAGAAAAAAAGCCTGGACAGGAGGGATTTTTAAAATAAATATTATTTTATGCTTGAGTGAAGTATTAGGAGTTAAACCCCCAATTTAGAGCTCTTGGGTGGCCACAATCCAGCCCAAAATTCAGATTTTACACTGTTTGCAACAGGTTGTTATTCCTGCAGCTTCTCAGCTGCAAAACCGCACAAGACATGGAAGGAATTTAGATATAGAAATATTTAGGAAATATGATAAATTTCTATATTAATAGCAATTTTATCATTAATAATTTGCATGTTAATTTGTCCAAAAGAGTTTCCAAAAAGCAAATAACCTGGGTACCCAACCACAGAACAGAGACCCCCCCAGTGCTGTAAAATGGATTTGAGAGCCCTGACTTGGGGTTTTTTTTGCTTGGTAACCACAACCCTGCTCTTCCCAATGACTCCCAAATCTCCCATTTTCCTCCCAGCTTTTCCATCCCAAAGGAGCTCCAGAGCAAAGGAGGCACCAGGGAAGCACCAGCAGCTGCAAGGGAACATCTCTGCCTCCTTCTCCAGGCGTTAAAGGGGAAGCAGGAACCTCTCCCTCCCTGCAAACCCACTGGATTTATTGAGGATTTGGGTTCCTGAAGGCCTAATGAACCTTATATTTTTTTTTTTAAGGAACACTTCTAATTGTCTCCCACTAATTTGCCAGCCAGAAATCAATTGCAGGTGGAGATAACACCATTTGGCTGCCTAATTAAATGATGAGTCCCATAAATCAGGGAGGTGGCCAAGCTTATGTTGCATTACAGCTTCTCTGCCTCCTAGTTTTCCACATGCAGAGGCCCCAGAAATGTGGGGATTTTAGCTTTTGGTTGGTTTAATCACAAGCCTTGTATCAAAAACAGCAAAGAGAGTCCCCCATGTGGTCACAGACTTCTTTGGATTCTTGAAACCGGGGAATAATTCACATATCCCCAGCTCAGGTTTGTGCTCCAGCCCTCTGCATTCAGAGCTCTCACCGTGCACAGGGATCCTCAGTGATAAAATAACATTTAAATCAAAATAAATACACAAAGAGCCCCCAATAAACACGAACCATCCCATTGTGGGCCTTTCTAAGGCATAAAATCCTAAATGGACTTTGCCCAAGAGGAAGGGACGGGCTGGGAATGTCCCCATCCCAACACGGTCCAGCAGTGCCAGCTCGAGGGGACACAGAGCCCGAGGATGGGGGACAAAGTGACTCCTGAGCGGGTTCCCAATCCATCCATCCCGTACTATGGAAAACCCATCCCACGGCCCCAAATCCTGTGTCCGGAGCCAAAGGCAGGACCCCCACAGCAGCGCTCGTCTTGATTTTTCCAAGGAATTTCGTGGCCCGTCCCGAATTGCCGGGTTGCCGGTCGGTTCGCAGCGCCACATTGCCATCTGCTGTCCCTGCCTGTCCCGCAGCATCCCAAAATCCGCGTGGAACGGATGCCGGCCGGCACCGAGCTGTTCGGAACGCGAGCGGGTCCCCGAGGCGTCACTTTGCAAAGGGGTTTGAGAGTTTGAATTAATGAGCCGAGAGCTCCGAGAGATGAGCCGGTGCCGTGGGGTCAGCCCGGGGCCACCTGAGCTGCTCCATCGCTCCCCGCTCTGCTGGGATGGGGAGAACAGCCGGGAATGGTTTGGGAGGAGGAAGGGACCCGGAGGGGTCACTCAGCCGCTGTCACGGGCAGAGCAGAGCCCGCATGGGGAAGGGGATTTATCGCCAGAGAGGGAGATGAGAAATAAACCCAAATCTTAAAGACCTTCACCTCACCCCTTCCTTCTTCTCGGGCTCAACACCGCTCCCAAGAGAGGGAGCAGGGAATGGGGGCGGCAGGCAGCGCATCCCACATTTCCCCTCCTTCCTCCTTGAGGGCAGGACTGCTCTCTCTTCCCATGGGATCCCAGAGAGCTGATCCAGCGTGCGCTTCCCAAGGGAACCCAGCCTTCCTCCGGCCATCCCCGGCTCCACTGTGGGATCCTCCCTGGGCTGCAGAGGGATTCGTGTTCCCCCACGGACTGGATTCCCAAGGGATCTCAGCTCCTGCCCCTCCTTCTGCACCGACCTTGGGGCTGCTACTCCCACGAATTCCTGGTCCAGCTGCAGTGTTTTCCTCCCAAATTTCTAAAACCTCTATCCCAGACACTCAGCCTTGTCCAACAGCAGGTCCATCCTGGATCCAGCACTGCCTCCATGGGACACAATGATTCTGGCAGAGAAGCCCCTGTGGGCCCCCACACTCCCAAATTCTTGCCCCACAAACCTTGCAAGGACTCAGTTGGATGCAGAAACACAAAGAACAGCCCAGGAATCACTCCTGGCACAGCAGGTGAGGTGTGCACGGCTACAGCACTGCTCAAACAGCTTTTTCTACCCCAGCAGTTCAGTCCCTCCACAATAAATCACATCCCTGCAGCTCCTAACATCTTGTTTTACCAGCCAGACATCCAACACGATCCCTTAACTGGCTCCTGAGCTGCTACACAGCGTTCTCTGCAGCAGATTTACCCTGCAAGCCCAGCCCAGTCCAGCCCCCTCCTTCTGCAAACCCTCCACAGCCTGGCCCTGCTCCTGTACGGGGCTTCTCCCGAAGGACCTGCACAAAGGTCCATCAAACCCAGGTTTAAAGCAGGATGAAACCAGCTGGAACCTGGGGTTTAATGATGGTGGGATTTTAGAGGAGTATTTTTCTCCCAAGTTTCCTGGGCATGGAAAGAAAAAAAAAAAAAAAAAAAATCCATCTACCCAGGGGGATTTCTCCCTCAGGAGCCATGAACACCAAAAGGAACGTGGGGAAAACAAGGCATGGGGCTGTTCTTGCTAATCCAGGCCTAACTTGCAGCCTGCTCCACACACATTAATCCTCTCTGCAGCTCCCAGCACAAGCTCAGGAGGGAGCAGACAGATGGACAATGACTTATCAGTGGAGAGACTTGGATCAGCAACTTAGAAATTCACATTTCCACAGGAAAAGCAAGTTAGTCATCCAAACAAATAGATATGCCCTGGGGAGATGAAAAATCTGGATAGAGATGGAGCTAAAATAAAACCTTAAGAAAAAGAAAGGCTGTGAGTCTGCAGAGGGGAGAAATAAAGTGAATATAAAGAGAAAAGAGGCACACAAAGCACAGACAACTCTGCTAAATGCTCCTTTTTTGTGTGGCTGCATTTGTAACACAAGGAAACAAGGACTGAGGTTTTTGAAGCAGCTTTGAGTAGGCTTTGGCTCTGTTACCTACAGGGTCATATATTGGTGTTTTCCCCAGTATTTTAATATTTCCTGGCCCCAATGCTGCAGAGGAAAACCGAGGCTGCCAAGGTCCCAGCAGCTGGCTGGGATTGGATATTCAGGATTTATTCCAGTTCAGGGTTTAGGATTAAAATGGTTGTGGGTGGGAGCTTACAGAGCAGGGTCTCTGAGGCAACAAAGAGCTTTCCTGGAGTAATTCCTTAGAAATATTCCAGGGGAAGCAGCCGTGCCAAGGCAAGGATGGCGTGGGTGATCTCATTGGGGAGCATTCCAGGTGACACAGAACACCACAGCCAGGAACAGCCCGGGCACAGCAGGGGCATCTCCTGATCCCACTGCTTCCCACCTGCCCAGACATTTTATATCAAAAAACCTTATGAAGGACTTGGAAACATGTAAAGTTTATTCCTCCTTTTGTTCCCATTCCCAAGATCTCCTGTAGTGTCATCCCTCCTTCCCACAGCTCCAAACTGCTTCCCTCACTGGAGAGCAAATATCCTGGTAACAGTTTTACCCAGCAAGAGCTGTTCAGCAGCATCCTGAAGGCTTTGAAGCTAAATTAGTGGATTTGGTGTTTATAAAGCTTTGCTCCCCAAGCCCAATCTCCCACCTTTCAAGCCAATTCAGCTCCCAGTGTTACCCAGCTGAATACCAAGAGAAAAAGGGCAAGAGCCAAAGTGAAAAAATAACATTTTTAGCTCCCATAAAACCTTGGGATTATCCTGGCATTTTATAAGTGTCTTTCAAAGGGAAAACAGTGAGCCCAGGTGATTGTATTGACTGGGTTGGTGCCCTTTCAATCCCAAACTGATGCAGCAGCATATTGAGCACACATTTAGGAATATCCTAAAGCTTGATAAATGGTTATGAAGCAATAAAAGTTTCCTTGGATAAGGAGAAGTGCAAAGATAATGTTACACAGGGCCCATAAAATAATCACTCCTTGGAATCCCACTCTCCTCAAATAAAGCCCCAGAGCTTTGACTTTATTCTCCCCGTTTTCCAGCCCCCAGCACACTCCACAGATGGAATTTTTCCTTGATGAGCATTGATTTCTCATTAGGCAGTATCAGGCTGAAGTTTAAGGGATAGAAAGTGCAGAGAGAAAGGTGGGCATCAAAATGAGGGAATTTTTTTTACACTTCAACATTTTTAAGCTGGAAAACAGCTTGGATTAAGGTTTCCTGGTCAAATGGTCTCTGTGAGGCTTTTTAAATGTGCCCTCAGACCCTCTGGGCCATCACAAAACCTCGAGTGAGTTCCAAAATCTGTTCCTTGCTGCCCTAGGATGATCCCACAGCATCAGAGGCTCAGAAACTGGAGGTCTGAGTAGGCCAATAAAGTAAAATACTCATCTCTCAGCTACTTTTGAAAGTTTCAGATTTATTTTTAAAACCAACAGTTAGGAGGGGTTTTACATTGATGTAATACTCTTTTAGACAAATTTTTATATCATTCATGACCGAGACTAAAGCACTAAATAATACTGATTCAATGAGAAAAGAACTTTAAATCTTTTCAGGTGATTTCAAGGAACCTACTGCTCATGTTCCCATCTGGCTGAGCTCTAGAAATCAAACTGGGGCATTTTTAGTGAAATCAGAGGTGATCAGAACTGATTCCTAGAGGGGTTTGGACCATGCAAGGACTGCAGGAGCTGGGAAGGAGTTTCATTCCATGATTTCAATATACTAATTACATATTTGAATATGCTAATTACAAACTGTGATGGGAAATACCCTCCCCATGCTGCTCCTGCTGCTGTTTGAACAAAGGATGTGCGACTTCTTCAAACTAATCCATACCTTACAAATAGAAACAGTTTTGTTCAGACATCATGGAAATAACAACTAAACCAACGTGCTGCCCTTTCTTCCTCTCACAGCAGAGGGAAAAGGTGTTCCTCAGCATTCCCTTCACTCTATGAACTTACAGCACAACCTCCAAACCATCAGGGTACAGCAGGAACCCCGTGAAGACGCTGTCGTCCTCCGCGCCGGCGTAGAGCCCGTTCCAGTCCTTCCCGACCTCCAGCCACACTTGGTCCCCCACCCTCAGCTTGAGGATGGTCAGGAAGGAGGCCTGGTCGATGTCCTGCCCGTAGAGGGTGTCCCTGGCCTTGGCCACCCTCCTGCTGCTGGCCACGAGGCTGAGGCGCGCGGGGCGGCCGCGCACGGTGACGTGGTAGGAGAAGACGTAGGCGCCGGGCACGCTGCAGTTGAACTTGCCCGTGGCGGGGTCGTAATCGTGGCGCTCGTCGAACCACACGCGGTCAAACCTGATGGGCACGTTGGGAGGAGGGAAGGGCCTGGACAGGCCGGCGCTGAAGGCCGAGCGGGGGGACTTGGGGACGTCCCCACGGGCGCCCTTGGCCCCGCGGGAGCCTTTCCTGCCCGGGGCGCCGCGGCCGCCCTTGGTGCCGGGGTCGCCCTTGGGCCCCGCCATGCCCACGGGGCCCAGGTCCCCTTTGTCACCCTTGTGGCCCTGCTCTCCCTTCTCTCCCTGTTTGCCGGCCGCCCCCCGGATGCCCTCGGCGCCCGTGTCCCCTTTGCTGCCCTTTTCCCCCTTGGTGCCCCCTTCCCCTC